>CAVLGL010000137.1:21020000-21620000 GCA_963668995.1 Parnassius mnemosyne
ACTGTTGATTATGGTATGATAAGACGCTATCATATTTCTCAAGAGATTTCACAGCCCCTTATAATAAATTCGTGAATGACATGTTTCACTACTAGACATTTTGTTATTGTGAATTGATTTATAGTTATAACCAGGCAACATTTTTAAACGATTCAATCATATCCACAGGACCTAAATTTTAAGTTTAGATAGAGGTTGTTGTTGAAGTGAAGGGAATGAATAGTAATTGAATAAAAACTAATTTTGAATTTTACTATATATTAAAAAGATAAATTTAATGCTTACACTGGCAAAACACCAATAATACACTTACTTTGAAATTCATAGAACAGAATAATTTTTAATCAACATAGATAAGTCCAAAATTATAGCTATCAAAAATTACTTTTTTTTTCTCTTTTAGCACTGGTTTGGATAAATATCTTACCTCACACAAAGAACCGGTATGAAATGTTGAGTACAATCAATTTAAAGAATATTTTTGTAAATTGTACAACTTACATAAATATTTTATCATAAGTTTGAGAAACTAGAAAGACCTCAAAAATCCTTAAATAATAAAAAATTAACTTGGCTTAACTGCCCACCCAATGGTAAGTGGATACTGTAACTCATAGACATCTACATTTGTGCTCGATCAAGAATCAAAATGCAGATGCGTTGTCACCCCTAAGAACTTTGTTGTAAGGCCTCGTTTTTAACAAAACGGGTCCCTGGTTCTTTACACTCACCATGCGAAACACAGCAATATTAAGCTAATATTTTACGCTGGTATTCTGAGCGTGAGAGCGTGGTCCTTCCCCGGTCGAACCGACCCATTCATGCTACAACCATAATACCGGGTGTTTGTGAAACACTCCCGAAAACAAAACAGATGATAGTAGGTACTAAACCTTAGAACATGGGTCACAAATAAATTTGATCACGAGGAAAAAAAACCATCTTTTCACAACGTTTTATTAACTTTATTCACGCTCCATCGTGTTACTACATCTAAATGAAATGATAATTTCATAAAAAAAATCATGAAAATACTTAAACAAAAAACCAGCAGTGAAACTTGAAAGAACATCAGCTGACAATAGGGTCAATATCCTCGCGAGCGCCCAACTCTTATAGGTCCCGTTACGTAAAAATCCTGGCCTTGAACCTGGGCACTGAGCGATTTATCGATCAAATTGGTGGTACGAAATTTCATTTTTTAGTTTCATTTTTCATTTCTATTTTCTTATACAAAATCAAAGATAACGATTAAATAGTGTTTATAATCGTGTGAGTACTGAGTACCCAATTAGGTACGTTTATTAATTTCAATGATTTTTGTAGTAAACAACTGCTTGTTGCATCAGGTAATTGTATTAAAATGACAACCATAACTTTTAAATTCCATATGAAGACTAGTCGTATGGATAACTAAACTTATAACTGAAATAAACGTTGGCGATGTCTTAACATACATAACGCTTTAACGGTGTGTGGAAGCTTCCAGTGCTTCAAGGTCTTTACCTTGTGCGCGTTTGTTTTGGTGGGACTGATTAATAATTTTTGTTTTTGAGATAGTTCCGTGTTGACTATCACGAGAGACAGTTCAATTGTTTTGTTTATTAAATTATTGTCATTATTACTTGTTATTTATTACTTAATGATATTATTCTTGTTGTAACATTTTAAGTTTCTTGTTTTGTTTTTATAATGCCATACGCGTACGTTTATAGTGCTCGTGAATACGGCAACATGTTAATTTGCCTTGGAGAAGCTCGCGGAAATGCTTCGCGTGCATTACGAATTTACCGAAAGAAATTCCCGACCGCTCGACATCCAGCTGACTCTCGTCTGATAACAGCAGCATTTCAGAGAGTGTTGGAAAATCGGCCCATTGCTCTGGTAGCGGCAGGAGGTGGAAGTCAAGTGGCTGTTCACTCAGAGGAGCGCATTTTAGATGTCGTTCTCCGGAATCCGAACCTAGGTACGCGAAGTATCTAAATTGTTAAGGCGTCGGGATGGAACAAGTGTGTCATACTGTACAGTTCACAAAGTGTTAAAGCATAACCGAATGCGCCCATACAAAGTGTACAAAGTGCAAGCTTTAGTTACCGGTGATCACGACCGCCGGCGAGTTTTCTGCCGTTGGTTATTAGACCAGCAACAACGTGTGCCTGATTTCATTGAGCACGTCATCTGGACGGACGAGTCGACATTTACCAGAAACGGCCTGTGGAACCGAAGAAATACACACGTATATTCCGAAGTTAACCAGCACGCTGTTCGACAAACCCGGCACCAAAACCGATGGTCGGTTAACGTATGGGCAGTTTTATTTAAGGATCGCATACTAGGACCAGTGTTTCTACCACAGCGACTTAACGGACAGCGATACCTGAACTTCATAAATGAACAGTTGGTTGACATTTTAGACGACCTATCGTTGGCTGAATATCGCCGCACTTGGTTCCAGCATGATGATGCCCCTCCACATGTCGTGAGGTTCGCCCGTGAGTGCCTCAACGAGCTATTTGATGATCGCTGGATCGACAGAGTAGGACTACACGCTTGGCCACCTCCTGGATATACTCATCGTGGATATTTTCGACAAACTACGTACGGACTGTGTCGAAGACCACACGATGATGCCCCGCCTGCATGAGGAGACGCAACACCGAGCCCAAATCTGCCTCGAAATGAATGGAGCACAACTTGAGCCGCATCTCATAAGACCACGGAGGATTTAGAGCGATAAGCTGTTTCATACCTAATATTTTTAAATAACTTAGTACTGAAATGATCTGAATAGGTACATAACTGAATACATCAGAATAATAAACATACCTACACGATGAATAACGCGTGACTCTAACCTTGGTTACATTTCATTTAAGTATTTTTTTCATTAGCGAGGAATCGAACCAGTTATTTGGGTTATTTAATCTGTGAATTCGAATTACTGCGTTGAGACAAGCACAGTGGCAAAATAGTAGGTTAAGCAGATTAGTTAGGTATTTAGACAAGTGTTGTAAATTATTAGGTATTGTGGTATGGCCCGCTAGCTGCGGGCTGCGCGAATTTGGCGTTCGCGCGTACTTTGACCCCTAGTCAGCTGATTGTAATTCAGTAATTCCACTGCTGGTTTTATGTTTAAGTATTTTCATGATTTTTTTATGACATTATCGTTTCATTTAGCTGCACCAATAAGATAGAGAATGAATAAAGCTAATAAAACGCTGTAAAAAGATGATTTTTTTTTCATCAGGATCGATTTTATATTTCATCCATCATCAAAGGTATAGTTGGTACTGTCGTTTGTCTTCGTTTTCGGGAGCATTTCAAAAATACCTTGTATATCTGCAGCGTCGTTCTACCACGTATGAAACCAAACTATAACTGACTAACTATAGAGACTTACACAATTTCAACTAAATTAAAGTACCGTTTTAAAACAACCAACCGACCAACTGAAGCCGTGTAAATCGTTCTAAGCAATTTACACTTGAACGAAACTCTCAGCAGCTATATTCCTTTTTGACAAATTAAATTTATATAAATGAGCAGCGTCGAGCATTTTAAATGTAAATCGAAAAGAGAATGAAAAATTTAATCCGTACTACTCCAAGACTAATTTAAAATTTTACTATTTTAAGGACTAATGAATTCATTTTAATTCTATAGTGTAACGTTATATATTATACAAAGTTAGTATAAATATATAACATGTAAATTTTTACGAAAAAAAATTATTAACGAATTTATTAGCCTGAATTTTCTGCCATCTTCTTGTTCGTCTTTTTCAGCTTTACTGAACTCCCTGCAGAATATAAGATTCTTGTAAAAATGTGCTAATTAGCATGGATAATTTAAAAGATTCGCCTATACTCATCATACTAGGCATATAGGTCTATCGAGCACGGGGGCCATATTTTCTGGGTTTTTTATAGAAGTTTGGGCAAACGAGCATGCGGCTCTGGTTATACTGTTTCCTTCAGAGATTCATTCATAAGTTATACCTAAGTGTTAGAGTCACGCTTCAGCTATTATAGCTGCAACACGAATAGGTTGACTCGACCGGGGAAGGACTATGCTCGCACAAAGTATAACAGCGTTAAATATGTAATAGTATAATGGTGCTGTGATTTTTACAGTGAGTGACAACAAACGGAGACACTTTCACAACGATGACAACGCATTCTGCATTTTGATTCTAAATTTTTTTTTAAAGGATAAGGGTGACAAACGAGCACACAGTCCACCTGATGGTAAGTGGTTGCTGCGGCCCATATACATCTACATCTATCCTCTATTACAAATCAAAATGTAGATGCGTTGTCACCCGTGAGGACTAAGATGGAATGCCTCCTTTCCAGTAAAAAGGGCCTCCGGCCACCTGCACTCACCAAGCGAAACGCAGAGGTAAACCTCTACTTCACGCTGGTTTTCTGTGAGGTCGTGGTACCACCCCAGTTCGAGTCGGCCCATCCGTACGACAGCAAAACCTACCGCGTGGCTCTACCACTGTTGAGAATCGAAGGTAGATGAAGTTGTTTATGTGCTACAGCATGCAATTACCATTTGGTGAATTGTGTAACAAAAATCATACATAATAATCAATGATAAGTCACATGAATTTCATATTACTTAATGTTGAGATGTATCATACTCATTCAATTTTGTAGTTTTCTACTAGCGTTATCAATCGAAAAAGTAGTAATAAGTGGAAAGTAGCTTGACTAACCCTGCCGGTCGTCAATCCAATTAGTGGGCCCTACACTTCGCTTAGACGGGAGATGAAGCTACATTCTTCAACAGACTTGACAGCATACAGGCATCTGAACAGACAGATCTCAAAATGCATGCGGCGGGACTTACGCAACTTCAATACAGCTCGTATTGAAGAAGCGATCGAGCGGAACCAAGGCTCCAAAGTCTTTGCCAGAGATCTGTCTGCCAGAAAGAGCCAACTGTCAAAGCTGAAGACAGAATGTGGCAGCATCGTTTCCGGGACACCTGAGATTTTGAGTGAGATTGAGAGGTTCTATGGGCAGCTGTACACGTCATCGTTGGAGCCACACGCAAGTGTGAGTAACGATCCAAGAGCGAGTCTCATCCGACACTATTCCGAAGATATCCCGGACGTCAGTCTGAGCGAGATTAGAATGGCTCTCCAGCACCTTAAAAACGGTAAGGCCCCAGGCGAGGATGGAATTACAGCGGAGCTCCTGAAAGCGGGTGGAAGACCGGTACTTGAAGTCCTTCAGAAGCTCTTTAATTCCGTCCTCCATGGTGGCATTACACCGGAGGCGTGGAGCAGAAGTGCGGTGGTCTTGTTCTTCAAGAAAGGTGACAACGCTCTCTTGAAGAACTACAGACCGATTTCCCTTCTGAGCCGCGTCTACATGCTGTTTTCGAGAGTCATTACGAATCGTCTCGCGCGCAGACTTGACGACTTCCAGCCTCCCGAACAAGCCGGTTTCCGAAAGGGCTTTAGCACCATAGACCACATACATACCCTTCGGCAAGTTGTACAGAAGTCCGAAGAGTACAATTTGCCACTATGTCTGGCGTATGTGGACTATGAGAAAGCCTTTGATTCCGTCGAAATTTGGGCGGTGCTGCAGTCCCTTCAGCGGTGTCAAGTTGACTGTCGGTATATCGAAGTGTTGAAGTGCTTGTACAGTAGGGCTACGATGGCTCTCCGAGTACAAAACCAGAGTACGAAACCTATCCAATTGCAGAGAGGTGTAAGACAGGGTGACGTCATATCCCCGAAACTCTTCACCGCTGCATTGGAAGACGTTTTCAAGCTTCTGGACTGGAAAGGGTACGGTATCAACATCAATGGCGAGTACATCACTCACCTTCGATTTTCCGACGATATAGTCCTTATGGCAGAATCGCTGGAGGGCCTAAGCACTGCTCTGCACTGCTCAATGACCTCAATAGTGTTTCCCAACGGATAGGTCTTAAGATGAACATGGACAAAACAAAGATTATGTTTAATGTCCATGTCACACCTATGCCGCTAGTTGTTGGGAGCACTAAGCTCGAAGTTGTTGACGAGTATGTTTACCTGGGACAAATAGTCCGACTAGGTAAGTCCAACTTCGACCGAGAGGTCAATCGACGGATTCAACTCGGCTGGGCAGCGTTCGGGAAGCTACGACACATCTTCTCGTCAGACATACCTCAAAACCTTAAAACGAATTTGTACAACCAGTGCGTGTTGCCAGTGATGACTTACGGAACTGAGACGTGGTCCTTCACTGCTGGCCGTATGAGGAAGCTCAAGGTCGCTCAGCGAGCTATGGAGAGGGCTATTCTCGGAGTTTCTCTGCGTGATAAACTTAGGAATGAGGATATCCGCAGTAGAACCAGAATAACCGACATAGCCCAACGAATTAGTAAGCTGAAGTGGCAGTGGGCCGGCCATATAGCTCGAAGAACCGACAACCGATGGGGAAGAAAGGTTCTGGAGTGGCAGCCTCGTACCGGTAGGCGAAGTGTAGGGCGTCCCCCCACGAGATGGAGTGACGACCTGGTAAGACATGCAGGAAGTCGATGGATGCAGGTGGCTCAGGACCGTGCTTTGTGGCATTCTTTGGGGGAGGCCTATGTTCAGCAGTGGACTTGTGAAGGGCTGTAATGATGATGATGATGACACTTCGCTTGCCGATACCGATATATCTAAGGCTGCCGCGTGAGAAATTTAGAAAACAACATTATTTATTCTATGTGTGACTGTGTGAACGTTTGTCAGTCTTACTTTTATTAAACAAAAATATTAAAATTTTTCTTTATTTTTTATTATCAAAAACTACATTTCGGTTAGTATTGTCGTATATTTACTTTAAAAATGTATATTTAATAATTAATATATTTTTTTGCAATATTAATACTTTGTCTGTTTTTCAATTATTATTATGTTATGTTTCGCCTATGATGTTTCGCAATAAACCAGAAAACTGTAATTTCCCACGGCAAGAAATTTCCTGTGACAACAACTGCATGTCTAAAGCTTATTAGAATTCCCTCTATTAAATCACCCAACTATTTAATATAGTTGTAAATTTTAATAAAATCAATTATATTTTTATAAAACTATTTAATATAGTTTTTTTTTTATAATAATTAAAAAAACTGTAGATGTTCTAACGTCTTTTTCCCAATAAGGATGATTTTTCAAGGCATCCGTGACTTTTTCTGCCATCAGGGCGACGCCACTTTGCAATAAGGTAAATTATATGACAGATTTCATAGTGGGGAAGACAATTTCTTAAAAAAATGTAAAGTTAATGTTTCACTGACGCGTTATGTTGTGTATGTGTATCATATAACACTCTAGAAACTGATAAACTATTATTTGAAGCAAATTTCTCAATTACATAACATTTTGTAACAGAAAACTTTACCTCAGTCACAACTAGCGACATCTGGGGAGTGGAGGATTATAAGCCCTCAATGACCAATTATTAACGATAGTTATCGACAGTAATTCTGTCAATGAAATTGTATTTTCAAAAAATTACAAGAAATTATATATATATAATTTTAATTTTAGTGAGAATTTATATATTTATTACACGTTAGTCCTTTTTGTTCAATTCGACTAAGCTAAGAATACCGCGGGTTTGAATCTCACACAGAACAAATATTTGTATGTCCTAGATACGCAGAGTACGAAATTGCCGCCCACGGCAGCGTGGCTTTCCGTGCTCTATACCTACATATAACTGTTCCGTGTCTGAAAGTTTGTTCTTGTGTGTGCGGTTCTTGTGTATATGAAATACCATCGCAAAACAGGAGTAGAGTAAAAAACAAAATGTATTGACCGTATCAGAAAGATAAAGTCGTTCAGCGAGCTACAGAGAGGACTATGCTCGGAATTTTTCATTACAATGACATCTACTGTAGAATTAGACTAACCGACATGGATTACTAATGGATAAATAAGTTGTAGTGGCAAAAAATTCCCAAGTCAACCTTAGATATATCGATATTGGTAAGCGAAGTGTAGGGCCCTTGGGATTGACGACCTGCAGGGTTAGTCAAGCTACCTTCTACTATTTACTTCTTCTTTGATTGATGACGCTAGTAGAAAATTATAAAATTGAATGAGAATGATACATCTCAACATCAAGTGACATGAAATTTATGTGACTTATCATTGATTATTATGAATGAGTTTTGCTCCATTGATCGACCGCCAGAGCCTCGTGCAAGAATCAGCGTTATACTGCGTTCAATACTTGTGAACAAACTTCTGTGGTGCAATACTCTACTCATATATTTATTTAATAGTCATAATTAGACTAAAATCACTGCATTCGAGGAATTAAATTAAACAATTCCACTCATGTCTCGTAAAATCGAGAACTCGAAATAAAAGAATTATTCGAAGATGGTTTATTTCACGGTGTATTATTATTTTGTGGCTTAATCATTGTGAAAGATTTAGCGAAAACATTTCAGATGTGCTTTCGAGCGCGATTTCCCATACATTTTTAACAATAAATTAGTTACAAATGGAATCACGGCTTGTAAATTAAGTTAATCATGCCGTAAGACGGCATCTGCTATACACAAAAATATTCCACTCTAATGAAAAAGCTAATTTCAAGCGTAGTTTTTAAAGCGCTACCCCGCAAAAATTCCATTTACTTAAGCCTACAGTAATTATCATACCTTTACCTTAATATAATATGCGATTTCGTACGTTACGGTTAATTGAAAGAAAATTGTATCAAGCAATGTTATAAACAATACAAGTTTCCACAGTGGTAGAGCCACGCGGCAGCTTTTGCTGTCGCACGGATGGGCCGGCTCGAACCGGGGTGGTACCACGACCTCACAGAATACCAGCGTGAAGTAGAGGTTTACCTCTGCGTTTCGCTTGGTGAGTGCAGGTGGCCGGAGGCCCTTTTTACTGGAAATGAGGCATTCCATCTTAGTCCTCACGGGTGGCAACGCATCTGCATTTTGATTCGCAAACGAGGATAGATGTAGATGTCTATGGGCCGCAGCAACCACTTACCATCAGGTGGACTGTGTGCTCGTTTGTCACCCTTATCCTATAAAAAAAAAAAAAAAAAAAAAGCAATTTTGCTGGGAAAAGTGTACCGTTTTAATAACTTTTTTATAGTTCTTTTATACGTTTTCTTTTGATTTTCTTGGGTTCATTTTTATTTTCCCATGTAATACAATCCAATGTATTGCATAAAAAATAAGCTATTTTCTCTCCACCATCATTCTCACAGTCTATCATAAGTTCACTGCTTAACTTACGCCTCGCATATTGTTTTTAGGATCGGCCCTGAGCCATCTGTTGTTTTTACTGCTTACGAGTACATAAGTAAATACAATTTTTATTAGTTCTTCGCTCTATCTAGTAGAGACGCGCCACAATACACTTACTAGTGTGAAACTGCTATTCAAGAACTTTTCTGCACCATGGGCTGTGGGTCCTTTGAGCTTTAAGCCACTTTAGCTTACTTATCCGTTGGGCTATGCCTCTGGCTTGGAGCTTGGCGATCGTAGTATCATTCATTTCGGATCTTCGCTCGGACCTTTGAAGCTGCTATCTAATACAGCTACATTTTATATCTCCTACCATAACATCTTTTTTATTTGCCATAACCACTCTTTATGAAACCCACGATAGGAAATGGCGTGATATGTATATCTTACGTCACCACCACATGGCGATAATAATCTTTAACTTAGCTGGCATTAACAATTTTGTATGTATAAATATTTTGTATAAATTATATGAATATTTTTTGTATATAATGTTAGACGATAACTAAGTATTATGCTCGTTTTTCTAAGGATATATGCTAAAAAGAATTTTAAATATCATATAGATTTATGATGCGAAAGAGTTATTACTCGTAGTTACCAGAATATTATATTGAATCATCATCATTACAGCTTACAGATCTCTTAAATCTCCACCAAACAATGTCTCAAAACATGGTCTGTATCTATCGACATCCTGCGTCTCTTACCAGGTCGTCAATCCATCTAATGGAAAAGGGCGCCCTACACTTCGCTTACATCTCGAGAACCGTTCTTCCCCATCGGTTGTCGGTTTTTCGAGCTCTATATGACCGGCCCATTGTAATTTCCGCTTTCTAATCCATAGGACTATATCGGCCTCGGAAACGAACTTGAGCTTCCTCCTACGGCCTTTATTGAAGGACCATTTTTCAGCTCCATATGCCGTCATTGGTAATTTGCATTGGTTGTACAGTCTTGTTTTCATGTTTGGAGGTACTCGTAAGGAAGAATGTATCGTAATCTGGTGATCGCTGCCCAGCCGAGTTGGATCCGTCGATTAACTTCGTTGGAGTTACTTAATCAGACAATTTGTTCTAGGTATACATACACGTCCACAATTTCAAGCGCAGTACTCCTAACTACTGCCGGCATTAATCGCCCTAATGGTCAAACATGGCAGGTGGATTAACGACTGCATTGTCAGATGTCTCACAGCTTGTAGCCGATCTGAATATTTTACGTCTGACCTACCATAAAGTAGCGGTGAAAGAATATCCACTACCGCATATTATCCCGTGGCTGTCGTAAGAGGCGACAAAGGGACTATGAAAAATATCGCTCCTCATGAGGCAATCTATGTGGGAGGACTATGTTCAACAGTGAACTTTCAACAGTGGCTGAAACGATAACGGTAAGGGTTATCAACTTTAATATAACAATTACATCTGACATTTATGATTTCAACGCCAAACTTTTCACAAGATAGAATTAAGGTAACGGAACCCAAGGGATGAACTGGCTAACTTCATGGGGATGGAGGGACTTTTTAATATGAAACCTTTATTCCAGAGGCGACCATACTGGAAGTGGATCCGGTCTAGAAAAATTATATTGACTTCATTGACAGCCAGACGGCAACTGTTCAGTGATGTCTTAGTAATCTCGAATGTAAAAACTGATATCGATCACCGAACGGTGAGAGTCATACTGCCGTAACGTTAAGTTGGAAGAGAGATCACGTCTTATCAACTCTTCGTCCACACTGTGCTTTAATGCAAAGCCCCAAAAATTTAAACGCTAAAAAGACAAAATACATTATAATAAAGAAATCCTCGAGTATTTGTGAGGATTCAGAATATAATATTTTCTTGTTACATGTGAATACGGCAATATAGAATAGCTACACTCTCGATTGGGCTTAAAATGAACTAGACAGATACAATTTGTGAAATTCCATTTCGATACAGGCGATTGATCGTATTTCTATAACAATTTCAGATAAAATTGAATGAAAAAGCTCAACTGCGACAAACTACAGTAACAGTTTATAAATTATTTAAAAAGAACTTAAATTTAACGAATTTTAAATTTAATTTTTCTCTTCTACGTAAATAATTTAATACTATGTAAATAAGTTACGTTATATCCCTGTAACTCTTGTTGTATCTCCTGAAAATTTTATATGCGGCAATACTAATGCGGCAATGAAGTTTTCAGAATATACTTTCAGAGATATTTTCAAGCTACATGACTAAAAATAATACAGAATAAGCAAACATGAATGGCGAGTATTTGTTGACATTATAATTATTATGGCAAGATAGCTAGAGGACATTAACACTATGCTCAATGACTCAATAGTCACTCTCAACAGACCGGTCCCAAGATGAACATAGACCCGACCAATATCATGTGTAACATCCACATCACACCTAAGCTGTTTATCTAGGATCATTTGAACAGGTAAGTCCAACTTCAACTAAAGAGGTCAAATTTGAAAAAGAGTTCAGTCGACGGATAAAACGGCAACATTCGGTACATTACGACACATCTTCTGGTCTCGTATAGCTCAAAACTTAAAAACGGAAGTGTACAACCAGTGCGTATTGCCAGTGGGATTGGGACTATACCCCGGGTAAGGAACCTCAACGACGCTCAGCAAGTTGCAAGCAAGATGATAAAACCAGAGTAACAGGCATAGTCCAATCGATCAGTATGATGAAGTGGCAATGGGTCGACCACGTAGCTTAACAACTAAAAGTAGAAAGGTTTCAATGTAGTTTGTAGAGTAGCAGCCTCGTACCAGTGAGCGAAGTGTAGGATGATCTCTTATTAGATGGAGTTAAGTCCTGGTAGTATATGCCGGGAGTCGATGGAGGCTCAGGACTGATTTGTAGCATTTCTCGTAGCAGGTCTATGTTCATCAGGGCACTTGTGAAAGGTGACCCTATTATGTACATTTTGATTGTTTAACTATTGTGGACAGAAAATATACTCGTCTCTGATTTCATTTTATTTTTAACTGTCAATAGATCGTATATTTGATTCAAAATTATCTTAAAACGCAAACAGCATTCTTAGAGATATAATTTTCATCACAATAGCATTATGTAATACCTCTTTAATCTAAATTCTGTTTGGGGTTTGGGTGCAAAAATTCATTAAGAGATCCTTGCGTAGAACATTACAGTAATTGCATTGCGAGTTACGACCCAAGTCTGTCTTTTATTTTTTCTAAATTCTTTCTTTCTCGCGTTACAAATTATTAAGATTATATAACGATATAGATTGGATTAGGTATTTGTATACATTAAAATCTATAGGTAATATGCTCCTGTGTTTCGTATGGTTATTGACTAGATCTACTTTTTACTTGATACGTTATAGTCCTCAGAGATTATATCTCATCTATACCAGGCGGTCCCATAATGAACTGGCCTGATATAGTTCAACGCGACATGTCGCTACATGTTGTGTTGCATTAAATAGTACGTTTATCGTGCACTTAATATAAGAAACATGCATCGACATGAAATGCTTAGTCTTAGTTTAACAGGCATTTGAATAACGAGAGTCGCGTATTTTTTCAAAATGTCGAAAACTGAGTATCGAAGTGTCATAAAGTTTCTGTTTAAAGAAGGTTTATCCCCTGCCCAAATAAAAGAACGATTGGATGGCGTGTATAAGGAGTCTGCCCCCTCCTATAGCACAGTGAAAAATTGGGTGAAAGAGTTTCGCCTCGGGAGAGAAACCGTCGAAGACTTTGGCCACGACGGTCGACCTGTGGAAGTGCTCACTCCTGAAACGATTGCTCTTATCGAAGAGGAGGTTCTGAGTGACCGCCGTTTGAAGATTAGAGAAATTGCAGCAAGGCTTGGGCTCTCTAAGAGTACCGTTCATCGCGCGATCCATGAACATCTTCACATGAAAAAAGTGAGTGCAAGATGGGTACCGAAACTTCTTTCAGCGGTACAGAGACAGGAAAGAGTGCGCTGCGCTTCGCAGTTTTTGGATCTTTGTGGCGAAAATCCAAAGACTGTGATCGAGCGGCTAGTGACTGGTGATGAAACTATGATCTTGTATTATGATCCACAAAGCAAGCGCAAGTCAATGGAATGGCGTTATAAGGGTGAAAAGCCCCCTAGAATGGCAAAGGTGCAACAATCGACTAAAAAACTGATGTGCACAATATTTTGGGATTTTCAAAGCATTTTGATGGTGGATTTTAAAGAACGTAATACAGTCGTGAACGGCGAATATTATGCTTCTTTAATATATAAATTACGAGACAAGATAAAGGAAAAACGAAGAGGCAAGCTGTCTAAAGGTGTCCTGTTGCTCCATGACAACGCCCCTGTTCATACCGCTGGTGTTTCGAAGGATGCAGTTCGTCAATGCGGATTCACAGAAGTTCAACATCCACCTTACAGTCCAGACATGGCCCCGTCCGACTATTATTTATTTCCAAATTTAAAGCGGGACTTAAGAGGAAGAAAATTTTCAAGCGATGAAGAGTTGCAGGCGGCCGTCTTCAGTCATTTTGAGGATAAAAAATGTGATTATTTTTATAAAGGTTTAGAGATGTTGATTCACAGATGTCAGAAGTGTGTTAGTATTCATGGTGATTATATTGAAAAATAAAATTGGTTTCGTTTCATTTCCTTCATTGGTTCATAGTTAGGCCAATTCATTATGGGACCGCCTACGTACATTCTTTATCGACGATGGACATGTTTGTGAGCTATAGCATCAATTTGCCACCACATGGAATGAGCGTTCGTTTATTACAATTAAAGCTTATTACATTTTTTATACTAACCGCTTGTATAATATATATGTAGATAAATGTTTGATATTGAAATATAACGTGTAATAAGTTACTTTCGTTGATTATTGGGACACACAATTTGAAACTTTACCAAAGTGCTTCTACTGCTGCTTGGCTACCTTTGCTATCTGGTTCCACCCAACCACTGGTTGAGATGTAAACCTTAGCAGCTGTTCGGACTAATTTGGCTTGCGTTGTCGCCAACAGACGGCGTTGGGGTTATTTGTGTCTTAACATGAGAACTATCTATGGAGTGGTTTGAAGTTAGTGACGGAAAACTGTGAGTACTTTCGTTTACTTCAAAATATAAAAAGAGGAGATATAGAAATTGGGACTTTATTAGAAAGAGAACTTTAACTTAGTAAAGGTAATGCTCATTTAAGATATTGTAAATTAACGTTGCTAAAATTTTGTGTGTTTTTAACATAAAGTAATTTAGTGTTCGGTAATGAGTTGTTACAGGCTGTCTTTTTCTTAGTATATTTTGTATAAGTGATTTATTAGATATTTTTGTTTTGGTTTTTGATTTGGGTTTTTTTTAATCATTTATTTACAGTTTATAATTTAATGCCAATAAAACTGTTATGATACCTTTTACCAAAAAGAGACGGTTGGACAAATTAGTCACAGTCATAGTAAAAAAGTACCATTCTCTACTGAAGTTAAGTATTTGGGCGTAACAATCGATCAAAAACTAACGTGGAACTCTCACCTTAGCAACGTTGTAATAAGGCTAAAATTGCTTGAGGTACGTGCAGTATGGTTGGGGACAACTGGGGCTTCTATCCCAGTAGGATTATTTGGCTGTAAAGCAGCATAATGAAGCCGATTTTCACCTACGCCTCCATTGCCTGTTTTAATAAGACCAACCAAAAGACTAATGCGGACAGACTAAATAGTCTACAATGGACTGCCTATTTTATAGCAACTGGAGTGATGAGATCATCGCCTGGTGTGGCTCTTAATGCACTTCTATGCCTAACGCCCCTTGACCTTGATTTATACAAGAAGGTGAGGGCTAGTTTGTGAAGGATTAACACCAAGAGCGGTCTGAACTTGCTTTCTTGCTTCAATTAGGGATACACTGAACTTATGATCTCACATATACGTCCACTATACACTTTAATTATAAAGTACGTAACTAAGTAAGTAGGTAGGTAGCCTCTATACCGATGGGTCAAAAATGGGCCTCGACGTAGGCTTTGGAATTTAAGGGGAACTCCCCAAATTGAAATTTAGTATGAATTTGGGTATATTCACTTTTATCTTCCAAGCAGCAATTTTAGACATACTTCAGTATGCGGAAGTCAACCTGCGTAAACACTACATCAACCGTATATAAACTGATAGTCAAGCAGTACTGCTAGCGCTGAGATCAAACTTAGTAAACTTGAAGCTAGTTGGAAGCTGCATAAACCGTCCAAAAGGGTCATTTTAAGATGGGTTCAGGGTCATGCGTCAGGCTCAAAAAGCACACAATTTTGGACTCGAGCCATTTTGTGGAATCTCAAAAAGCCTAGCCCGATTGACCCTTGAAACTCTTTATCACAATAAATCACTTAAGATCTGGTCTAATACACAATAGGCTTAAAACAACCTAAAACATTAATCTGTGATTATGATCGTAAATTCGCTTCAGAAGCCCTGGGATTAAGTAAGAATAAATTGCGTATTCCGGCAAGTGCCTTGACTGGACACTGTTGTCAAAAAAGCACATATCCATCCTGGGACTAAGCAAATAAAGGATTTGCCGGTTCTCTTCCTTGACGGAAGAAACGCCTGTGCACATCCTAAGTGATTGTGGACTCTTAATGCGCTAACGTAACACTCATCATCTGGGAAACTAAGTAGTTTGCCCAGAAGAAGTGGAATTGCTCACAGCTAACCAACTCCTTCTATTAATTGAAGTCATAAAGGTTAGCGCTGAAATATAGCTATTGCAGCAATCACAATAGATTTTATTGGTCGCAATGTAACTGGTCATTCTAGTCCTGCATAGCTGCTCACACTAAAAAAATCACGCGCATGCGCCTATATTGGTGCAACGACGTCACAGGTAAAATAAATACTTCACGACAAACCCAACAAACATCATCAATAGAATATAAAAAAGTCCGACGGTATTTTATAAAGTTTGACGGACTATCACGGTACCAATAGAATAGATATTTTCATGTCGAAATTAGTTGAAACATATATAAATATATAACTATTTATATTTCAAACATGTGCTATTTGATCGATTTTCGACTACGACGCCAACATCCGAAAACTCGAAAGTTAACAGTTGCTTACGAGATTCACAGTGCCACAAGTGTATATATCTATATCTACATAAACACTTACAAGTTTTTTAAGACGATAAAAAGGCAAAAGACAACTCAATAAAAATCTGCAGTTGTCAAACCGCATAATTGCTAAGTTAGGCGCTTAGCAATTATATCAAGTAGTGTAGCTGTGAAAGCTGGAACAGTATCTGCACTAGTCCAAAATCTACACTTTCATTAAATCAGTTAAAATTTCGAACAGGAATAAATGCGTTTTTAAATAACAAATGTAAATGCTTTTATATCTCATACTAAGTTCAATTGAATACAGTTATGATGTCAATTAGCTAAAGGAGAAAAGCAAACGGAAGAAATAATTACAGAAATTTATTAGAAGACGTTATTAGCAGTTAATTTATTGTAAGGCATACAGACTTTAATTTTATTTGTTCAGCGATAAAACTAATTTACAAGTTTTCATCTTGACGACGGAATTTATCAAAGTTGATAAAGTTACCTGGCGGCAGCCAAGCGGCGATAAATTTTACATTTATGCGAAGCCATGTTTATCAGAGCAGTAATATTTTTAAATATATATACCGTTTGCATGTTGCTTACATTCTAGCGTTTCTTTTTCGTTCGTAAAAATGCTTCAAATGTATCTATTAAAAGCCACCTACTATGTTAATTCTCAAATGTATTATGTATAAAGTTTTATCTTTGTTCCGCAAGTTTCTAAATATTGTGTACTGTGACTCCGCAGAAAATAACCTCCAATACTCGACCTATGCCAAAATGTATAAAAAAATTGCAAAGAGGTCTGCAACAAGAAAACTACAGCCGAATGCCGGTTCTACCTGGTCCTATTCCTATATCTGAATAGTTCTAGAAATTGTTACGCTCAATTTCATGAATATACTCCATTTTGAAACACAGTGAGACTGATTAAAGTGAAGATTAAAATTAAAGTTAATTATGAAAAGTGAATGTTACGTTTTTTAAATTTTTATAGTATTGAATTTTTTTTATTGGTTCTATTATCAAAAAGGCAGTCATAGGACTGTGAATCCAAGTAGCTTTTGATTTTTATTTATAAGAGTTTAGCCCACAGAACATATATAACCCTTGGTTTAAATTCTGCAGGACTTCAAGTACCGGTTTTCCACCCGCTTTCAGAAGCTCCGCTGTAATTCCATCCTCGCCTGGGGCCTTGTCGTTTTTAAGGTGCTGGAGAGCCATTCTAATCTCGCTCAGACTGACGTCCGGAATATGAAACTGTTGTACTATATATACTATGTCAAGAAAAAGCAGTTTTCCGTACAAAAAAAATTGTTTCAACTTCTTTTGTATGGAAAAAAAAATTCTTGCCACTATAACGTGTAAAACCGTAATCTTCAAAAATTCCGGACTCAGGAGGTTAATAAAATGTATACTGTAGAAATGGAACACGTATTAGATTATTCGCCAATTGATCCAATGCCTGCCAATTTTATTTTACTGCTTCATTGCTTTTTTACTTATTCACTGTTACCAATATCTTTTCAACCCTTTTGAATCTAAATAAAAGATTCCAGAAGGATACGAAATAAATACCCACTTTTAAATTAGGCTACAATTGGATAACAAATCCAACATCTTTATTTTTTTAACTTTACCATCATATATTTAGGTTTGATATAAATAACACAAAGAAATTTTTATCAGAATATATTATACTATTTTGTATATCCATTAAAAATTCTTGCCATAAAAGAAAACAAAGAACGGACTTAATACCTCGAGGCATCCTATCAGTCAACCCATGGAGTGGTGAGGGTAACGAAGTAATATCAAAATAATTTAACAAATTAATGAATTTATTTCAAATTTGAAAAAGGGGTTCATGTTTGTGACAGAGTTAATTGCTTAAAAGACAAATTATGTCATCTCTAGGCCGGCTAATATTTTAACTTGTGGTTCACTAGCAAACCGGTAGTTTAGTGATTGCAATAAGCTTAGATATATTTTTTAGTTCTTTTTAATCCTTTTTAAAAACGTTACCCCCACACTAGGATTTTCTCCTGTATCGTGGAGGCAGTTTACAAACACAAATTGCACAAGGACAAACATTCAGACACGGAACAATTATTTGTAGGCCATACAAATACTTGTTCCGTGCGGGATTCGAACCTGCGCCCCCTAGCGTAGCAACTCATTGCTAAGCCACTACGCCACGGAGCCGTTCTTCTATTTATGATATTCATCCAAGCGACACTTAATCCAAACAAACACTCCTCTGTTTTCTTCATTGAAGTCTGATGTACTTACATACATAATATCTTAATGATTTTATCCCTGGATAATGACATTAGACAATATGTTTACGATACATTCCATGCTTAACCTGTGTATGCTGATTGCATTTTTTCACCTACATATAATTTTTTTTGTAATGGCTAGTTGTTATTAGACGTCAAGCCAACAAAAAATATTTAAGAAAAACATACAGGCAACGTCACAATTCTTCTTATTGTTTTTAAAGAAAAAATAGAGTCTTATTTTGTGGGAGGAAACAGTGGAATACGGGATGAACACCCAATCCTATAAAAAAGTGACGGTTACTTCATTTTTTAAAGGTCCGTGCTGCAATTGTCTCTCTACCGCCTAGCCTCCATCGTCCAGGAATAACGCGACTGCAATAGATCGTTAAAAACCTATTATTCATGTTTTTCTAGCCCGGACATCCTCTTAAACCCATTAACAAAAAAAACAAGAATGGCGGCCTATAAAGAATTCACGGCTCCGTGGCGCAATGGCTTAGCAATGAGTTGGTGCGATGGGGGCCGCGAGTACGAATCCCGCACGGAACAACTATTTGTATGGCCTTCAAGTAATTGTTCTGGGTCTGGATGTTTTTTCTTGTGCAATTTGTGTCAACTGCCTCCACGATACAGGAGAAAATCATAGTGTGAGGGGAACGTTTAAAAAAAAAGAAAGAAAGAAGTAAAAAATTAATCCTAAAATATCGAACTCGCATGCCTTACACTAGGAGCGGGCTACAAATAGAATAGAATAGAATGATTTTTATTAAATATATATTATTACATAATACTTACATATTGAAAATCATTTTTTTATTTACCATTGCACTGGTTCGAAAAATACCTTTGTCTTGAGAAGAACCAGCAAGAAACCCAGCGGGACTTTTTTTAAAACATATTTGGTTTTTCAAATGAATTTTAATGGAACCAACATGGTGGCAAGGATGTTTTTCATCATGGCGATATTTACTGTTTTACATTATGTTCCTCTTTTACACTTAGCATTTTCTTTAAAAATTGTTTTTAGAATTTAAAAAATTAGTGTTTAAATAAAGTGTCCGCTAAAACAAATTACAGCCCAATTTCTTCAAGATTCTTAAATAAAATATACTCCAATAACCATGTTTCGCTTAATAACGAAAACCAGGCCATGAAGTGTTTTCTAGATACCTTTATGCAAATCAATATTCACAATAAACGTCCACAGCGTGCAATTTTTCTTCTTTCATCGTTGTCATTATCACTGCCCTTCCTAAATCGACTGCTTAATACAGGCTCCCCCTAAGTAAGCCCACAAAAGCATCTGAGGCAACTGCTTCTATCGACTCCCTACAACTCTGCAGGTCATCGCAGCTTACCGATGCTGCCAGTCGAGAAACTTTCTTCCCTACTTTCTATTGGCTGTCGGTTCTTGAGCCCGGCAGGCCCATTCCCACTTCATCTTACTAACCAATTGGGGTTTATTATTTTTTTATTTTTATATAGTCTTAATGATTTAATCAGAATAATTATAATAAATGAATTTATAAGTAATAAGGTTACGATTACATACAGTAAAAAATATTTTTAAACATTAATAATTACTTTTTGAGTATCATCAGTATGTCGAAAAAAAATTTAATAAAAGTCACCTGAAACATAATATAAATATTAAACATAACATTAACATTTCACTTTTTAGTGACTGCCTTTGTAAATTCGTACATTCTACGTTCGAATATAAGTAGACACTTGTCCAAGAAGCAAAAGACCTCTTTATGTATTTAATGGAAGGATGTATCAGTAAATACCGACCCTTCTTATTACAAGTGACGATACAACAAGTAGGTAATAATAAAATCCATTGTCACTCCAAGGATGAGAATGAAAATCTGAGATAAGTACGAGTGGACAGATAGGTACGGTCGAGATCAACTGTGTTGAAAGCATTTGAAAAGTCAACAAGCATCGGCACTATAACTTTTTGTTCATCCATCCCTCTTATTATGTCATCAATAGAAAAAATCATAGAAACACTATTGAGGTCATTGAGCATAGTGCTTAGGTCCTCCAGCGATTCTGCCATAAGGACTATATCGTCGGCAAATCGAAGGTGAGTTATGTACTCGCCATTGATGTTGATACCGTATCCTTTCCAGTCCAGAAGCTTGAAAACGTCTTCCAATGCAGCGGTGAAGAGTTTCGGGGATATGACGTCACCCTGTCTTACACCTCTCTGCAATTGGATAGGTTTCGTACTCTGGTTCTGTACTCGGATAGCCATCGTAGCCCTACTGTACAAGCACTTCAACACTTCGATATACCGACAGTCAACTTGGCATCGCTGAAGGGACTGCAGCACCGCCCAAATTTCGACGGAATCAAAGGCTTTCTCATAGTCCACATACGCCAGACATAGTGGCAAATTGTACTCTTCGGACTTCTGTACAATTTGCCGAAGGGTATGTATGTGGTCCATGGTGCTAAAGCCCTTTCGGAAACCGACTTGTTCGGGAGGCTGGAAGTCGTCAAGTCTGCGCGCGAGACGATTCGTAATGACTCTCGAAAACAGCACGTAGACGCGGCTCAGAAGGGAAATCGGTCTGTAGTTCTTCAAGAGAGCGTTGTCACCTTTCTTGAAGAACAAGACCACCGCACTTCTGCTCCACGCCTCCAGTGTAATGCCACCATGGAGGACGGAATTAAAGAGCTTCTGAAGGACTTCAAGTACCGGTCTTCCACCCGCTTTCAGAAGCTCCGCTGTAATTCCATCCTCGCCTGGGGCCTTACCGTTTTTAAGGTGCTGGAGAGCCATTCTAATCTCGCTCAGACTGACGTCCGGGATATCTTCGGAATAGTGTCGGATGAGACTCGCTCTTGGATCGTTACTCACACTTGCGTGTGGCTCCAACGATGACGTGTACAGCTGCCCATAGAACCTCTCAATCTCACTCAAAATCTCAGGTGTCCCGGAAACGATGCAGCCACACTCTGTCTTCAGCTTTGACATTTGGCTCTTTCTGGCAGACAGATCTCTGGCAAAGACTTTGGAGCCTTGGTTCCGCTCGATCGCTTCTTCAATACGAGCTGTATTGAAGTTGCGTAAGTCCCGCCGCATGCATTTGGAGATCTGTCTGTTCAGATGCCTGTATGCTGTCAAGTCTGTTGAAGAATGTAGCTTCATCTCCCGTCTAACAGCCATGAGATTAAGAGTGTGATCGGAGAGTTTTTGTGTTCTTCTGCGGCGGGTCTTGCAGAACTTAGCTCCGACCGCATGGACAGTTTCCACGAGCTTGTCATTCATATCGTCCACTTCATTGCAGTCTTCTAGACACTGAAAACGGTTTTGTAACTCGAGCTGAAAGGTTTCGGGACTTTGGAACAGAGCACGAGGGGGGCGGAGCGTTGACTTCATTAGACGAGACCTCTCCAACTTAACGTTTAGGTTCAGTGTGCTTCTAACCATTCGGTGATCGCTACCAGTTTTCACCCTCGCGATCACTGAGACATCACTGAACAGTTGTCGTCTGGTCGTCATAATGAAGTCAATCTCATTTTTTGTCGAACCGTCGGGGCTCGACCAGGTCCACTTCCTATGGGGCCGCTTCTGGAAGAAAGAGTTCATCATAAAGAGTCCCTCTTTCTCCATGAAGTCGGCCAGCTGCTGGCCCCTTTCACTAATAGACAAAAAAAATGGCAAAATTATTTACTTTCACGTATTCCCATTTTCATTTTGATAAATCAATATATAAATCAATTACGTCTCTACTAAAAAATTCATCTTTTGAAAATTTACTCACTTATCGCGACCACGTCCTAAATTTGATTTAAAAAAATAGTTGAGTCGAAACTAATGGATGGCGACTTAAAAAATGTATCCCTTATTTTATTTTGCGACGACATCCTGTCTCCTAGTAATGTCGAAACTCTTGAAAACCTTCGTCAGAAGCATTTTTCGGTCAATCTTTCTCTGGGTTTACCGTTGCCTCACAAGACTTCTATACAACCTTTACAAATTTCTGAAAAAGACATTTTAGAAGCAATTATGGCATTTTCCAATGGCTCTGCTGGCGGCATTGACGGAATTGCGCCTCATCATCTTAAAGATCTTGTAAGCGCTTCTGTAGGTGACGTTGGCGAAGTACTTCGTAATGACATTACAAAATTATGTAACTTTATTCTATCTGGTAATGTTAATGTATTCTTATTTAGGGCAAGATTATTTGCCTTCAAGAAAAAATAATAACGGTATCCGTCCTATTGCCGTTGGTTCCACATTTCGACGCTTAACTTCAAAATTAGCTTGCAGGCACATAATCTCTAACCATAAAACAAAATTTCAGCCTACTCAACTAGAGGTGGCTGTGAGGCGATGGTACATTTAGTGCGTATATTTGAAGGTAGGCCTGAGGAATGCTTTTAACTCTATCGATAGGGTAATCCTGCTGAAAGAAGTGGCTAACAATACCCCCAAAATTTACCATTACGTTTGGCAATGGTTACATTCAAAATACGAACTTGTTTCACGAAAACAATATTATTGATTCTGCTGTCGGTGTTCAGCAGGGCAACCCACTAGGTCCGGCGCTTTTCAGTTTGGGAATTCAACCCATTATTTCAAATTTCAAATCCAAGCTGAACGTCTGGTACCTGGATGACGGTACACTAGGAGGTAGAGCAGATGACGTCCTCAGTGATCTTACTTAAATTTTTCGAAATTTTAAAAATATTTGTCTTGAACCAAATAGCAATAAATGTAAAATATTTTTTTCCAATAATTTATCTACTTCTCATAGAGACACCTTAACTCAAAATTTCAGTCATATTTCTCCAGGAAGAAAAACTGTCAGTACGGAATCACTATACCTGCTAGGTGCCCCGTTGTTTTTCGATAGTATTAAACGTGTTTTAAAAACAAAATTTGGTCAGTTTTTAAACCACGTTGATAAATTGTATAAATTTAACACCCACATTGCTCTTCTGTTTTAAAATATTTTCTCCTTGTACCTACCTAGATTTACATACTTTCTCCGCCCGAGTTCATTTAGGAAATATTCGGATATTTTAAAATAAATTGATAATAATCTTAAAAAAGGCTATAGAAAAATTCTAAATTTAACTTTAAATACAACAGCCTGGACTCAAGCTACTTTACCTATTAAATTTGGTGGTATTGGTATGAGAAAGCTTTCTTGCGTTGCATTGCCTGCTTTCCTTGCTTCCGTGCATAGTGTCAGTGATTTGTGTAACATAATTTTAAATAATAAATTAGACTTGCGCATTCCTACAGAAGCAGGCCAGACATGGCAAACGCTTTGGCCCGGCGAAAATGTTCCACTGAAAATTAACCAACAAAAACAGTGGGATATTCCGTTGGTATAGAGCGTGCAGAAGGATTTGTTTCATAATTTCCATAGTGACCAAGATAAGGCACGCCTTCTAGCTATTTCGACTAAGGAATCTAGTCACTAGTTACACGCTTCACCATCAAGTAATCTCGGCACATTACTTGATGGGGAAAGCTTGCGCATCGCTGTAGGAATCCGACTAGGAGCAGCAATTTGTCAACTACATCAGTGCCCCTGTGGTAGCAGCGTCGACAAGTTTGGACTCCACGGACTTTCATGTAAGAAAAGTGGTGGTAAGTTTTCACGACACGGTTCATTGAACGATGTCATCAGAAGCGCTGTTGTCTCTTTAAATGTTTCCTCGGTTTTAAAGCCTTGTGAAGTATTTAGAGACGATGGCAGGAGACCCGACGTTATGACATTGTCCCTTGGGGAGCGGTAAAGCCCTAGTGTGGGATGCTACTTTCGTAGACACTTTGGCGGCCTCTCATCTCAGGGTACCTCATTTAGATCCGCGGTGGCATCAGAGGTAGCTGAACTAAGTAAGTGGCGCAAATATGAGTATCTGAGAGACGACTACATATTTGTGCCATTTGAAGTAGAGTATCGGTCCGTGGGGTCCATGTGCGGTGAGGTTCCTAAAGGAACTCCATCCGCAGCTGGTCGTTGCTGCTGGTGATAAGAAGGCTGGTTCTTTTCTCGCTCAAAGGCTAAGTATAGCCATTCAGCGGGGAAACGCAGCCAGCGTTCTTGGCACTATACCGCGAGGAGTAGGACTGTATGCTAATTAAGTTACTAGTTTTAGTTATTTTTTATTATAGTTTTTAATATTGTATTTAATAAAATGCATTAAAAAAAAACTATTTTAACAGATTTTATAGTGTATATTTACTTATTTTTATATTCCCGACATTTCGAGCACTACAGCACCCATGGTCAGGGGAGGGACTGAAGTGCTTGACGTCTCAATGTCATAGTTAACTACGGCTACGCTCAGATTAAAATTATTAATTTTTGGTTCGATCTGCGCAGTATGAACTTATAGTGTCTTGAATTCTTGCAGTTGCTGTAAAATGCACAAAGCGTCGGGAATATAACACATTGTACTTTTAAAATATGAAAACTTTTGCCGTGTAATAGCGTAAGAGATTCATCAAGCCATTTCAACCCATTTACTTCGTGGGTGTCGAAAGGGGCGACTATGGTAAAACCAGAAAGATGATATGGATTTCGACAGGTTATACCATCTTGTATATCGAATGTAAAACCTCAAGACATTTTAGCACCGGTAAATATAAAAGTAATTGGGAAATTTAAAATATAATATTTTAAAAACACAACTTAATTGCTGAGTGATACAAGGCACCACATATTACTTTGGGACATAATACAACAAATTAATCGAAAGTTCAAAAAATATGTTTTGCAAAAATGATTTATTTTTATCTTACTATTTAGATAATACACTCTTAATTTTTTGTTTCATTCGGTTTAAAACTGCTTACTATAAATATTTTTAAATAAATCATATGATTTCATAAACCACTTTTAGTAATTCAATATAGTTTCAAATAAGTTAATAATAAAATAAATATGATAGTAGTATTAAAAAAACAGTTTATAATCTGTCTATCAGTCTCTAACTTTTAAAATACTGTACATTCAAAAGAGTAAAAATTTCCATGGCGAAACCTTACTTTACACAATACTAATAACTGGCTACTATTAAATTAATAGTTTATCACGCACACAAATCGTTCCAGAAAACCGAAAAAGTAATCTCGTTGTTTGTGTTAATGTGTTGACTTTGACATTATTCAGATGCTATAAATATTACATTGAAATTAATAATTGAATACCAGCTATTAAACTAAATTATCTGATTACTTTAAAAATTTTATTGGCATTACAGATTATACGAGTTATAACGAATACTTTTTCCAAAACAAGTCGCGCTAACAATGGAAAGATTGAGGACATACTAATTATTACAGTGGATTGAGATGTACCAATGTACCAAGCAAACCATTATTAATACAATATTAATGTATATATACTAAATATAATTATGTTAAACATACATTCACAGAAGATTCGTAATAAGATCGTAAAGTTTATTTTAATGAACATCCTCCAGACAATGGGCCGGTTTTTACAGCTAGCGAATGGCTTTCGGTCTATAAAGCAACACGAATCGTTTACTCATCTTTTTTATTAAAGTTTTCTTACTGTTTATTCTTTTAATTATCTATGTCGTCAGTACTTCAACTCCCTAAAACTAATAATTAACTAGCATTTATACAATGTTTCTATACATTTACAAAGCAAGTATAAGTACTCAACATAATTTTCATCTACTATTAGCTTTGGATTGAAAATTAAAACCAAAAATAACAACTATAACAGTCTACTGCAAGACACAAGGCACTGCCTAAAAGCGAGGATGTCATTTTCTAGTTTTCAGTTTAAAATATGGAAAGTAATTCTTCATTTTCCCGGTAATAATTATGAGGAAGTACCATTGCTTACCTGCTTCTGACGCAATGTTTGTCTACTGTTATGTTCTGGTTTAAATGATATGGCGAATTACATCGACGACAACTTCTGTGACATCGGTAAAGTTATATAAAATTACGATGCCACTTGTCTGCTAATCGGACGATTAAATTATTTCATTCGTCCGCTTATGGACAACAGAGTTCGTAGTGGGCCTCAGAATAGTATCTACTCGTATAATTCTATACAGGGCACATAGGGTATGACTGCCTCGTTGGTCTAGTAGTTGTAGACGCGACTATTAATCATGAGGTCCTGGGTTCGAAACCCGGGTTGGGCCAAAAAAAGAGTTATTGAGTTTTTCCTCCAAGAAATTCTCAGTAGCTCTCAGTGTCCTATCGCCGTGCTTCGGAGAGCATATAAAACCGTTGGTCTTACGCCTGATCTCTCACCAGTCGTGTCGTTTTCTGTCCCATCGGACTATGAGTGTTAGGGAAAAGAGAGTGCAGCTGCGCATGCGCATACACTTGGGCACTATAATCCTGTCCTTCACGGATAGTTAGTCTCCTTTGAAACTGGCCGCTGTTACCGATATTTGGCCTGGAGGACAATTATAAATATATTATATAGCGCATAGATGTGCCACTCTGACAAATAATTAGGTGATGCAATTTATGCTTCTATATAAATAATAAATGTCAGTAGAAGTGCCATCTTTTGAATAAAATGTGTGAAATAGTGTTTTTAACGACTGTGAAATGACGCTAGTATCAACGTTTAAAAATATACCTAGTCAGGTCATAAATTCTGTCACATGTTTAATACAAAATAATTGAAACAAGTTTATTAATTATGTAACCATTTACATACCAAAATGAACTTAACAAAACATAGATTCTTATGACACTAAAGTTTATTCAAAATGACCTCCATGATTTTGAATACAGGCCTTCAATCTGCGCGGCCAGTCGTCTATCGCAGCACGAACGAGGTCCATGTCAATATCGGCGGCTGCCTTAATCAAGGATGTCTTGAGTGACTCCAAATTGGGATGAGGCTTTGAGCACGCCTTTTCCTCCAAGTGTTGTCATATCTTGTAATCTAACGGATTCAAATCTGGACTGGAGGAGGGCCAGTCTTCGAGCCGGATGATGTCGATTTCACGCGCCGCCAGCCAGTCTTGTGTGCTCTTCGCTCTATGAGCTGGTGCCGAATCTTGTTGGAACACCCAGTGCTTGTTATTGAACATGGTATGAGAAACAGGTTCCACAAGGTTCGTCAGGACTGTATTTTGATACACAACTGCATTCGTTTTTACACCTTTCTCACAAAATGTACCTCTGTTAAGCCCCAATAAGAAACTTCCAACCATACCATGAGCGAGGATGGAAAATGACCTCGTTGGACACGCGGAATACGGTTGCTCGCTTCTTCGCTACTGTGTGCGTACACCTTATCATTTTGTTTGTTGTAGCTCTCTTCTACGGTAAAAATTTTTTCATCCGAAAAAAGAATTTCCCGATATTTTTTTCCCGCGTACCGCTTCAACAAAGCGCGGCATCTCTTCAGTCTCAGGTCCATTAGACGAGCATTCAAACGATGTCCTGTTTTTCTTCGATATGCCCGAAGCCCTAAGTCTTCATTTAACACCCTTTTTACCGTGGTTCTGCTTAACCCCATCTGAAGGGCCAACAGTTTCTGCTTATGTTTGGGATTTCTTTGAATTCGCGCCTTCACTGCTTTTATCACTGCTGGAGTCCTAACAGACCGAGGGCGACCACTTCTTGACCTGTCATTTACACTAGAGTCTTCATTGTATCGTTCGATGTTACGATAAATGAATCTTTTGGTTATATTCAAATTTTTCAGTATGTCAAAAATTTGAATTGGCGCGTAACTGCAACGATGCAACGCAATAACTGCAACACGGTCTTCTTTAAGCGTCCACTCCATATTTAAAAATGAGTAAAATTCTAAAAAGTATACAGTTTTATTTTCATGAACAATTCGAAATTCGAATTCAATAAACTTTTTTGTGGCCAGCATTCTAAAAGAAAAGTTTTTACTGTGTGACAATACTTATGACCTGACTAGGTATAATATCAACGTTTGCATTGCCTGCTTTCCTTGCTTCCGTGCATAGTGTCTTATGTAACATAATTTTAAATAATAAAGTAGACCTATGCTTTGCTACGGAGGCAGGGCAGACATGGCAAACGCTCTCTCTGTCCTGGTGAAAATGTTCCACTGAAAGTTAACCAACAAAAACAGTGGAATATTCCATTGGTACAGGGCGTGCAGAAAGATTTGTTACATAATTTCCATAGTGACCAAGATAAGGCACGCCTTCTAGCTGTTTCGACTAAGAAATCTAGTCACTGGTTACACGTTTTACCATCAAGTAATCTCGGCATGCTACTTGATAGGGAAAGCTTGCGCATTGCCGTAGGAATCCGACTAGGAGCGGCAATTTGTGAACCCCATCAGTGCCCCTGTGGTAGCAGTGTCGACAAGTTTGGGCTCCACGGACTTTCATGTAAGATAAGCGCTGGTAGGTTTTCACGACACAGTTCTTTGAACGGTGTCATCCGAAGGGCTCTTGTCTCGATAAATGTTCCCTCTGTTTTAGAGCGTTGTGGAATATTTAGAGACGATGGCAGGAGACCCGACGGTATGACATTGGTCCCTTGGGAGAGAAGTAAAGCCCTAGTGTGGGATGCTACTTGCGTAGACACTCTTGCGGCCTCTCATCTCAGGGGTACCTTGTTTAGAGCCAGGGTGGCATCAGAGGCAGCTGAACTGGGTAAATGGCGCAAATATGAGTTTCTGAGAGATGACTACATATTTGTGCCATTTGCTGTAGAGACCATCGGTCCGTGGGGTCCACGTGCGGTGAAGTTACTAAAGGAACTCTATCCGCGGCTGGTCGTTGCTGCTGGTGATAAGAGGACTGGTTCTTTTCTCGCTCAAAGGCTAAGTATAGCCATTCAGCGGGGAAACGCAGCCAGCGTTCTTGGCACGATACCGCGGGAAGTAGGACTATATGATAATTAAGTTTCTAGGTTTAGTTATTTTTTTATTATTATAGTTTGTTAAATTTTAGCTTTATATTCTCTTAAATATCTTACGTTTATTCAATTATTTCAATATTATATTTTAATTTGTTTATGGTTAACGATTATGTCGATTTAATGTACGCAGTCAACATCTATGGAGTAGCCCAAGGGCTACCCCAGCCGCACCTCAACCTACTGTTGCTGATATTGCAAGATATGATTCATGTGATTATCGAATAAAATATATTAGTCGTTCAATGAGCAGACAACTCGACACTCCATATAAAGAATCTCAAAGTTTAGTGCGAATTTAGTACTAATTTAGAGCAATGTAAAAAAAAAACATAAACTTAATTAACAGAGGTGATAACATATAGATCTGTAGCCTTCTCTGTTTGACATGGTTGCAAAAGCCAATTGTCATTAGATAGACTGTTTCTCATTAAAATGTTATTCAGCTATCTAATTAATGCTACAAAGTGGATTATTTTCTTAAATGCCTTTACTGCACGGTACGATACATATTTCTTCATTTCTCCTAGAACCAGGTTTGTAGATACCTCTGTCACTCTCTCGGATGTTTGTTCGAATGACTCGGCTTTCACGATCTGCATCCAAGTATTTTAAAGCAAAATAAAGCATCCCTGCGATTACTCCAACAATTAGTCTTTCTCAGCCCATTACAGTCTTCTGCTAGAGACAAGTATTTCCCCTTGCAGGGAGGATTAGGCGATTATTAATTACTACTTTATTATTATTCGCTGTGCAATTGACAAAGATCAAATAATGGAATAGTCATTTCATTAAAATATATAAAGCGATAATAGGGTGAAACATTATAAAGTGTAAAGCGCTTGAAACTTTCTTCTATTCTACTATTTACGCCTACTGACTTAGCTTTTTACGACTACTGAATTTATCGGTGTTATCACAGCATATAAACGAAAATTTTATTTATATACGTACATATAAACAAAAATACATACAATGTGTTAAGAATCTCCGGTGGAGGTTCGGTTGCCACCTAAGATGACTCGACTTGGCAACATACAACGCACGCACCCTGAGGACTGACGAGAAGATCGTGGAGCTGGAAGAAGAGATAAGTTGCGCTGGCATATTATAGGATTATCCGAAGTCCGAAGAGAGGGGGAGGACACGGTAATCCTCAAATCCGGCAACTTGCTCTATCACCGGGAGGGCGGCCATCTGTCCCAAGGAGGTGTCGGATTTATCGTCCACAAATCTCTCGTTAACAACGTTGTAAAAATTGAGAGTGTGTCGACGAGGGTTGCGTACCTTATACTCAGAATCACCAAACGGTATTCGCTGAAGGACATACAGGTTTACGCACCAACCTCGGAGCATCCTCGATGAGAAGGTGGAGGAAATGTATGAGGATATCTCTAAAGCCATGCATTCCTCCAAAACCCAATATACGGTGTTAATGGGAGACTTCAATGCAAAACTAGGCACAAAAGAGAACGGTGAGCTGAAAGTATGGAAATTTGGAACAGGAACGGAACCCAAGGGGCCACCAGCTGGCCGACTTCATGGAGAAAGAGGGACTCTGTATAGTGAACTCTTTCTTCCAGAAGCGGCCCCACAGGAAGTGGACCTGGTCGAGCCCCGACGGTTCCACAAAAAGTTAGATTGACTTCATTATGACGACCAGACGACAACTGTTTAGTGATATCTCCGTGATCGCGAGGGCGAAAACTGTTAGCGATCACCGAATGGTTAGAGGCATACTGAACCTAAACGTTAAGTTGGAGAGGTCTCGTCTAATGAAGTCAACGCTCCGTCCCCCTCGTGCTCTATTCCAAAGTCCCGAAACCTTTCAGCTCGAGATATAAAACTGTTTTCAGTGCCTAGAAGACTGCAATGTAGTTGGCGATATGAATGACAAGCTCGTGGAAACCGTCCATGCGGTCGGAGCTAAGCTCTGCAAGACCCGCCGCAGAAGAACACAAAAACTCTCCGATCACACTTTCAATCTCATGGCTGCTAGACGGGAGATGAAGCTACATTCTTCAACAGATTTGACAGCATACAGGCAACTGAACAGATAGATCTTCAAATGCATGCGGCGGGAATTACGCAACTTCAATACAGCTTGTATTGAAGAAGCGATCGAGCGGAACCAAGGCCCCAAAGTCTTTTCCAGAGATCTATCTACCAGAAAGAGCCAACTGTCGAAGCTGAAGACCGAGTGTGGTAGCATCGTTTCCGGGGCACATGAGATTTTGAGTGAGATTGAGAGGTTCTATGGGCAGCTTTACACGTCATCATTGGAGCCACACGCAAGTGTGATTAACGATCCAAAAGCGAGTCTTATCCGACACTATTCCGAAGATATCTCGGATGTCAGTCTGAGCGAGATTAGAATGGCTCTCCAGCGCCTCAAAAACGGCAAGGCCTAAGGCGAGGATGGAATTACAGCGGAGCTTCTAAAAGCAGGTGGAAGACCGATACTTGAAGTCCTTCAAGAGCTCTTTAATTCCGTCCTCCATGGTGGCATTACACCGGAGGCGTGGAGCAGAAGTGCACTGGTCTTGTTCTTCAAGAAAGGTGACAACGCTCTCTTGAAGAACTACAGACCGATTTTCCTTCTGAGTCGCGTCTACGTGCTGTTTTCGAGATTCATTACGAATCGTCTCGCGCGCAGACTTGACGACTTCCAGTCTCCCGAATAAGCCGGTTTCCGAAAGGGCTTTAGCACCATAGACCACATACACACCCTTCGGCAAATTGTACAGAAGTCCGAAGAGTACAATTTGCCAATATGTCTGGCGTATGTGGACTATGGGAAAGCCTTTGATTCCGTCGAAATTTGGGCGGAGCTGCAGTCCCTTAAGTGGTGCCAAGTTGACTGTGGGTATATCGAAGTGCTGAAGTGTTTGTACAGTAGAGCTACGATGACTATCTGAGTACAGAACCAAAGTACGAAACGTATCCAATTGCAGAGAGGTGTAAGACAGGGTGATGTTATATCCCCGAAACTCTTCACCGCTGCATTGGAAGACGTTTTCAAGCTTGTGGACTGGAAAGGATACGGTATTAACATCAATGGCCAGTACATCACTCACTTTTAAAAAATCTTTTCCCTGCGTGATTCGAAAAGTAGCGTCCTAAAATCTGACATAAAATTTAAAAGCACTTGATATGGAAATGTAGTTAAAAACGCCTACTATAAAACTAATCAATATATTGAATGATGTTTGAAGACATCTTTTACTTCATACTTGCAAATCTGCTGGTACCGACACATTGTAGAAGTTGACATTTAAATTGGTATTTGCCAACTATCCGCCAATGTGAATTACATCAATACTCTAAAAGACTATGAAGCGTATATTGAACGCGCATCTTATAACACTCCTAGAACAGAAAGACTATATGCGTTCACCATAATTGGTCAACAAGGATCTTCCAGGTCTACGGAGGAGTTTCTGATGGATGCCACACAAACACACAAGTGAGAGTTTTTAGAGAAAAATTAGGAAGCGATTGGTTGGAAGCATGTTGCAGCTATATTAGTAGTACAGTTGTAGCACGAATGGGTCAGCTCGACCTGGAAAGGACCACGCTTTCACAGAATAGCAGCGTAAAATAGCAGCTTAACACTACTGTGTTTCGTATGGTGAGTGTAGAGAACCGGAGATCCTTTTTACTGGAAAAGAGGCATTTTATCTTAGTTCTCACGGGTGACAACGCATCTGCATTTTGATTCCCAAACGAGAACAGATGTAGATGTCTATGGGCCACAGCAACCACTTACCAGGTGGACTGTGTGCTCATTTGTCACCCTATCCTATAAAAAAACACACTTGCATTTTAAGCTTCTTCTTTCAGGGTACGATTTATCCCTGGCCGAATCGGCTATGTAATGGACTTTTTGAGTGAACGATCTCTCTGAGTTGTTGTCAAAGGCTGCTCTTCAGAGCCCATGACGACTAATGCTCTTCCTGCATATCAATGACCTGCTTATGGGTTGCTACAGTTGTCACAGATATCAGCCGAACGCTCAGGTTAGTCGAGATTAAATCTATTGCGGAAGAGAAACTATCGAGTGTGTAAATCTGCAAGCAGTCCCCGATTTGGGCGATGCCAATCTTGTAAGGATTCAAAACCTCCAAAACAAAACGCCATGGCTCGTCTAGGCTTTCATAAAATCTCAAGAAGCCTCAATTAAACAAAAAATTTACTTTAACTGAGACTTTAAAAATTTATTTACATCTATCGTATATTTCGTCTATCATGGAGGGATTAAACAATTTAAAAATCACGCTTAAATATATGTTAACATATAACTTTTATTTTAATAATACAATTTTAATTATATAATTTTCTTTAAATATTATTTATGAAAAACGATTTCACTATATTAAGCTTTATCGTTTCAATGTCGCGACCGGGGTATGCTAATCACATCATCTATTCAGGGATTTTACAGGAATGAGCTTTATTCATCGCTGAACACAGTTTAGTTGACAGTACGTACTTACATTCTACAAACATTACGTACCCACATACATTTTCTTTTTAAGAAATTGCTTTACGTGCTTTATTCTATTCTCATCATTTCATGTTTTTTTTTTATTTAAAACCGAGAGAAAAGTGTTGGCAGCAGCCAACAATCCCCTGGCGGACATGGTAAGAAATAATTGTCATACTCCTCAAGCTTGGCAAATTGATTGGAGTTCACAATTAAAGAATATACACGGCTTAAAGTCTGCTTACCGTCACTGGTCCAGACATTTTACTTGCTATAAATATGAAATGGTTAAACATTCATCCACAAGATCACCTTTTACAAAATCCATGAGATAAGATGGAGGATGGGGAATTACTATTAATTACTCTTTAGCAACAGCCACGGCTCAGTTTAATACTCTTTAACTATGGCCACGGTTTTTGCCACACGGCCGATGCTCCGGCACAAACAAAAAATATTCACCATTTTTTTCACTTATTTTAAATTGATAAACTTGTAAAGCTGCGCCGTATTAAATCAGGTGGACTGTGTGCTCGCTTGTCACCCTTATTCTATAAAAAAAAATATAAGGTTTTCGTTTTTTCCTTTTGAGATATGAAACGCTCAAAATTGATTGTGGTTTCCAAGAAAAAAAGATTGGTTTTTAACAACGAGTGAATCACAAAATCGATATAGAAATCGATTCACACAAATCAATTATTGACTACCAAAACAAAAATTGTATGCGATGCGTGCCACCTCTGAATCGACTTAGAGCGGCAAGAAGTTTTCCATCAATAAAAACGCTTGTGACTTCATAGTAACTAAAAATATGGCACGTTTTGTTCACGTACAAATCACGTTCCTTATGTTATCTACTTAAAAGTAAGCCTAGCTTTAACTCTAATGCTCCGCCCTAAAAGAGAAAACTAGCCTGATATAAACATATAATTTTTTGTGAAGATACAACTCTAGTTAAAAAAAAAGAATAGTTTAGAATATTATTTTATAAATGCAATGATTATAAGCAAATGATGTTTGATAAACGTTTCGGCATCAAAAACTTGCTTATTTTGATTTTTATTATCCCTTAAACAAATCTAATTCGATACGTGGGTGTTTTTCTGACTCATTTGCAATCATAATGATCGTCGATTTATGACTAAAAATATCATGTCATTTTTCAAAACACACAAACACACATTATCACACGTAGAGCAAGTAAAAGAAAATAAACATTAGCATGGCCATTATTTCATTCGTTCATTACAGCCTATCAAAAAGTCTACAGCTAATCTCCTTGACCTTCCTCATCGAATTCCTAATAGGCACCATGCTTGGCAGCCGCAGTTTTTTTTTCAGTTGTTGTTAAGAAAACGCTGCCGTCTAACTGTTTCTTTTTTTTTTCTTTCAAAATCTTATAGTTCATTAGGCACTTGCAAAAATAATATCCAATTTCAAAAGCTATTTGGTAAAATAAAAATACAGTAACCTGAGCCTTTTTGTGTAATAACCATATCCATAACATAATTTTTATGTGAAAATTATGGTTCTACAAATTATACGCAATTTTCTTTTTCCACTTTGTGGCCAATTTACATAAAATCGTTAGAAGAAACTCTTCTAAGCTTACCAACTAAATTATATATAATTAATACCTACGTCACTATGAGTGGATTGTTTCAAGTAGTGGATTTCTCCTGACTACATTCAATCTAGTTTAACTATATGTAATATCGTCCGCGTCGTAGTTCGTCGACTATACCATACCACCATGGTACCAGTCAATTTATGTGAATCATGTAGATACATTTTTTAAACATTTCTAACTGTTGAATATAGTATTATAAGACGCTACCATATTTCTCCAGAGATTACACAGCCCCTTATAATAAATTCATGAATACCATGTTTCCCTACTAGACATTTTGTTATTGTGAATTAATTTATAGTTATAATCAGGCATTTGCCTTGGCAACAACTTTTTTGAAGGACCTGGAGGCGAAGTTATACTTCTTTTTAAGTGTGCTGGTGTTTACATCCCGAGTCGCCGAAGCCGCAGTCCAGGCTCGATAACACTCCTGCTTACTGCGTAATGCATTCTTACAGGAGCGACCAAACCAAGGCTGAGATCTGCCTCCGATGGGTACCACAGATGATGGAATAAATAATTCCATTCCCTGTAGCACCACATCAGTGACAGAGTTAGCAACAGCGCTGGGATCATTCGGCGAGAACCAAACCTTGCCCCCATGGGTAGGAAGCAAAGAAAGACCGCGTTCCGTCCCAATCCGCCGACCTGTAATGCCAAACACGGCGGCAACCTACAGAACGCAACCGCGAGGAGAGCGTGAGTGGCACCACACTCCGGATCAGACAATGGTCCGAAGAGCCGAGAGGGGCATCGACGGAAACCTGATATCCGTCCGGATGAGAGGTCAGCAGAAGGTCAAACAGGGAAGGTGTATGATCCTCAACATTTGGAATCCGCGTAGGCGATGTAACCAGTTGTGTCAGACCATATGCCAAGGCAAAGTCATAAACAGATCTCCCCGCATGATCGGTTATACGTGAACCGAGCCATTCGGCGTGGTGGGCGTTAAAATCGCCAAGTATCACGATCTCTGCAGATGGGACCTGTTGTAGCAAGGAATCTGTAGCCATTTGGACGTGGTCGATGAGTCGGTCTGTTTCGGCATTACCGCTATGGGACCTATAGAGGCACACGTAGACGCGCGGATGGTCGTCGCTGTCTACGCGTAGCCAAGGGATGGACAGGTCCGAACCTTCAAGACTGCCGAGGCGTCGAGAACAGATGTCCTCGCTGTCATACACGCAAACTCCAGCCCGAGGCACAAAGGAGTGCTCCAATTTGTACCCCGGGTAGGAGAGATACGAAGTATCAGCCGGAGAGGACACCTGCGTCTCGGTCAGAAAGAGCAAGGCCGGCTTCGCCGTCTCGAGATGGTAGTGGACGGCGTTTAGGTTCGAGTGAAGTCCCCTGATGTTGCAGAAATTCACGGATAGCGTGGCAGGGGTCGCCTTGGTCTTGTTGCTCAGTTTGCCCCGAGCAGTTATTGTGTTGAGCGAAATTTTGCCCCCCTCAGAATACGCGGGGCAGCCTGAGCACCCACGCTCAGGAGTGGAATAGCATGGTCGTGGATGCTCAGCGAGGGATTCTCCAGGGGTACGGGTACCCTCCTGGGGTAGTTTATGATGTAATTCCGCTACCATATTGATGGGGGGGGGGGATTGGGCCTCCGGTCACCTGCACTCACCAGACGAAACGCGGAAGCAGAACTTACACTTCACGCCGGTATTCTGTGAAGTCGTGGTACTAACCCGGCTCGAGCCGGCCCATACGTGCAACAGCGAAAGCTGCTGCGTGGCTCTACCATCGTTGGTTGTCATATTATTAATTATGAAATTATAAATGTATCTTGAATTTGAGTTAGAAATAATAGCTCATTTCATTGTCATCCCAGTCACAATTATGAAATAAATAATAAAAAAGAATCATAATTTAAAATTAAAAATTTTGTACAGCCGACTTCAATATAAGTTATTTAAGAATAACTTAAAAACTATTGGTCTGACCTTGATCAAATTCATATGGGACCACACGAGAAGTACCAGCTTTCAAATAAAAAAAGAATCATCGAAATCGGTTCACCCAGAAAAAAGTTCTGAGGTAACACACATAAAAAAAAAAATAAACGAAAAAAAAAAACATACAGTCGAATTGAGTACCGGCTCCTTTTTGGAAGTCGGCAGAAAATAAGTCCGATCGCATATAAAAGGATACAGATCAAACGTATAACGTTCGTAAAAATTGTTTTAATGAACATATTAATGTAGGCGCCGGGTCCACTTTTATAGCATATTTACAATTGGATAGTACCAATAAAGATTTGATATTCTCCACCATTTGTGCGTCAAATTTTCCTGTGGCAGATATGTTGTAAAACGAAAAATGTTTAGTTATGTTCAAATAATGTAAGTAAAATGTAGTTCGAATTTCTTAAATCTTAACTATGCTTTAATATATAAGTACTTCATAGATTTTGGTTTAGCACATACATTTGGACCGTATGATATGGTAATGACACTGTTAATGAAGGGTCAACTCGAGTTCCTTACTCGAGTTAACTCGAGTTGGATCTCTCTAACTCGAGTTTGGGCTGCTGTACATGAACGGATCAAATGAGCCAGCAAAAGAGTAAAACCACAATTTGTTCATTGTGTGCACGCTTTGTTTTAAATAGTATTTAGCTACAACCAAAACAATTTGTTATTTAGAATTATTTTTATAATAGCTAAATTATGTAATTTAATTTGAATAATTATGATCAATATAGTTATGTAAGTCACAGGCATATTATTGGTGTACTCGAAAAGGATGGTTAAATTGTAAGATACATCACATTTTAAATTAACACCAAATGTAACACTTGATTAACAAGAAATATTTTGGATTTGAAAAAAAAATATTTAAGAATATGTTGACTGAGATAATTAAACTATTAATAGGTTATGTACCTACATCTTAAAGCTAGACTAACAATATTTCATGAAGACTGCTATATAGCTAGTTTTGTTGTTAAATATAGGTACTTACTATAACTAAGATTAAAACCAAAAATTCATAAGTATGTGATACATACTAAATATATCTTTTTATTTCAATCCTACATAATATTTTTGGTTATTATTGTTACGGCCCCCGACTGGTTGGGGGAGGGACCCCTTTCAAAACCAGTGCCACAGTGGCTGGCAGGCGAGCGCCGAGCGTCGCCCGACAGAGGGCGTGGCTGAGCGCCCCCGCCCGTGTGGGTCGAGGGCCCGGCAGAGCCCCGAGAGGAAACGCCGTTCGCACCCAGGCACAAAACTGCATAGTGATTGCCCTGGCAGTGCGGACAGAGCCGCTGATGCGGGCAGTCTCGCTGGAGGTGCCTTTTCAAACACGAGTAGCACCAGCGGCGCTCCTTGGCGATAGTTCGCCTCGCCGGAACCGGCTTACCCAACAACTTCGGGCACGAAGTCACCCGGTGATCGGATGCTCGACAATAGGAGCAGGGGGGCGCCTCCCTGGCCGCTAGGCCACTGTAAGATGGTAGGGAGCGGCGCCCTCTCACGGGAGCTCCGATCGGCCTTAGGGGGGTTGGCGGCGACTTGCCTGGCGGATTCCGCCTCTCACTGGGCACGGCTCGGTTGGCAACCCATAAGTCGTCGACGGTGCCCACGGCGTTCTCAATTTGCCGGCACTGCTCCTCCAAGAACCGCAGCAAATCACTGAAGGGCGGAATATATGAGGCGCCGTTCCCGCCGTACCTCTCCTCAAAATGTATCCGAAGGTCGAGAGGTAGGCGGGACAGCACGATGTGGAGCAACAAGAAGGACCATTCATCCACCGGTAAATCCAGCCGCCTCAACGCATTACAGGCCACCAAAACTGGATTCACGATGTCCGGGTATAGTCTGGCCCGCTCCCTAAGCAGCGGGTTTCTTAGAAGCTGCCTGACGTATTCGTCCGCAATTCGCCGGACGTTGGCATATCTTCCGGCGAGGAGGTCCCAAGCAGTCTGGTAGGCGTCGTCAGACAATCTTAAATGGCCGACGACGCCCAGGGCCTCCCCCTCCAGTGAGGCTAGAAGGTACGCTATCTTCTGGCTTGGTGTCAAGTCCCTTCAGGCGTCCACTAGACTATCAAAAAGGCGAACAAAACCCCGGAGAACCTCGGCAGGTCCAGAGTTGGGAGTCGTCCCAACAGCTCCGGCTAAGTAAGCTGCTTCCGAGAGGACTCGGCCAGGCCACTCAGCCGAACTTCACGCGCTTCATTAGCATACTTGGCCCCCGCCTCGATCAAGTCGTCCGTGAGCGAAAAGAATTCCTCGTAGTCCGCGAGGCAGGAGTCTAGGACTCCCTGTTCCGCATCCAAGGCCAAAAGCTCTGTGCAAGCCTCCTCCACTACAGCCCTTCGGGCATCGACCTGCTCGTGCCGCTTCTCTAAACTATGGACCCGATCAGATCGCCCTATCAAAATATAGGCGTTCACGGCCCAGCGCAGCTCCGCCTGCAGGCGAAGAGCCGGTAGTTTGTGCGATGGCATCACTACTAAATACAAATTACTATCAAATTAAATTCAATACATATTACTACAAATACAAATTACTATTTATTAAATTAAATACAAATTACACTACAAATACAAGTACACACTACAGTCGGTCAGCAAAGATGCCTTGCTCTGGCAACCGACCCTTCGGCAATTAATCTACTATAATTATACGATAACGATAATTATACGATTATGTGATAACGATAATTATCTACCTACCCGACGCGTGGTACCTAACCCTTAACTACACTCCCGCTTGCGCAACCTAACGGGCGTGGTTCCTAATTCTACCCACCAACCCGCTAACAAACAAAGGAAGCAAACAAACAAAAAAAAATTTTAATACGTATTACGGGCGGGCGTGATTGTACAAACAATCAACCACGCTCTGCTACCAGATAATGTTACGGCCCCCAGCTGCTCTGACAAAGCTCGAATGGGCTAAGGCCCATAGTAGCCTCCTCGACGAGCAGCCGAGGGTTCGGGTCCAATGGCCTATGGATAGTTCTAAATTAATGGCAAATAAGCAAGCACAACTTACCGATTTCCGGAGGTAGGATTGATCACAGGGTACCAGTCAGGTGGTAAGTGATGGTGTATGTAAGTAGTGTGTAGTAGTGTTTATATGTAACCTGACTTAACCGAAGAAGTTGGACCTCAGATCCACAGGCGCTGCTTTTCTCCAAATGTGCGATCCCTCCAGTGGTCGATCACCAATTGAAAACTTCTGCCATTATTTTCACTATATTTGTTTATCAACTTTATTGTACATTTAACTAACTGCAAAGTCAACCAAATCAACGTTCGTCGAAATTAAAACAAGTAACACACGACACAAGTAAAGAACAGTCGATTAAAGTTCAATATTCCAGGTTCATTTAGCAACAAAATATCATCGAGCACACGACAAGTAAAATTCCTTCGCACGATATTAAGATGCCACAAACAACTCGTCGACGGAAATTAATGTCAATCTAAGTTAACTTAATAACTCGAAACTTAATAATCAGCCTCGTTGACACGTAAAACGAACGAAAAATAGACAACACTATGAGAGGCACTTAACGCGACGTTACAATTCAATATTAACTTCCAAAAGAAAATTAACCGACCGGCCGTCGCGCGACAATTATTTTTCTAGACTTTAAGACAAGCCTCGTTATCACGAAACGTACAAATTAAGATAACTCCATAGGAGGCACGCGCCCGACCGTCGCGCAACAACGCTTTTTCATACTAAAATGTCAGCAGCCGCGCCCTCAAATGGAATGCGAGCGGTAGAGAGGACCGACTGTGGCCTTGGTAACATCGGTGGCACGTGCCGAGTCGAGTGTGTTGAATGCAAGTTTTTACAATGTTAATTATTTGGCCTAAACAATTATAGTTATCCCAACCTACCGAAGACCTAGGTAAATAGAAAAACAAATTTATAAGAAAGAAATTTGTAACAAATCATTTACTCTGTTTCGTACTGCTAACTCCAGTTTAAACTCGAGTTAGATGAATTTCAACTCGAATTAACGCGAGTCGTAATTTTTCCGCGTTGGCACATCTATAGACACTGTTACCTACAGACCTATGTCAGGGTCTACATCACGATAGCAAAATTTCCACACGTAGTCTTCAATTTTCAAAAGAAAGATAACTGAAGTACCATCATTAAAATTCACTGATTACATCTAAATGTGATTTTAATGTTCAATCTTCTAAGTGAATTAAAAGCAGTTGCTACATTTAAGAACTTTTAAAACAAATCGAATTTAAAAACCAAACAAGTATATTTCAAAAAATGGACTCAATAATAACTGAAGTATAATGGAAATGATCAGTCCATAACAGACAAATCACACCCGTTTACAACTATAATGTATGTGGCAGCCACCACCAAACACGGAAGTAAACAACCCTTAACGCAGCGTCACCGTAAGCCGTAAGACCTCTAATAAGCTTAAAGTGAGCGTAACATCCGTAATAGCTCACACTTCGAGATATTTTGAAGAAATATGGATGTGCTAGAGCAGTTTGACCGCGTCTTCATTGTAACACTATCCTCCTGAAACTTCTTTTTATTTTTTGAAGAAGGTGCAAACGAGCATGCGGCACACCTGATGATAAGTGTTGACCATCGCCCATGAATCACACCAGGGGAATTGCGTTGGAAGCCATTTAAAAAGGAGAAGCTCGTCTTAATGGTCCCTAAGTCGTGTCGGACCGGAAAAATCGCATTCCGATACTCAGCGATGTTTTGGCGAGAAATATTGGCACATCCGGAATAAAAAGCTTCACCAGTGCTGTCGTCCGCATACCAACTAATACATAATATTTGAAACATTTTGATATGTAAAAGAAACTGCTTAGGTATATGAGGCTCATATACCTAAGCAGTTTCTTATTCTTGCAACGTTTCTCACGGGAAACGGTTCCTTTGTTGTACCCAAGACACAGAACGGCCACGTTTCGTGGTAGCTTTGAGTATTCCGTCACAAAGTGTTGGAATAATATACCATCTACGATAAAAAACAGCAAAATAAGGTAGTTCGCACTTTTAAAATAAAACTAAAAGAATACCTTTCAAATTTGCAAAGTTTGTAGAATTCTGTGTCGATGTATCACACCTTTCTTAAGAACTATACTGTGTCTGTATATTATAAAACTACTAAATACCTACTTGCATAATTCTACATTTTATTTTGCTTTTGTATCTTATCAAATAATTTAATTGTGTGCCTTGTGCCTTATACATGCCTAATGTTGACTTTAATGTTGCGTTGGCTTTTTGTTGCGTTGGCTTTTTCTTGTGCTTTTTTTATCCTAAATGTTAACGGTTTTATTTTTATATTTAAATTTTTATAAGTGTGTTTTTATTTCATGTTGGAGCCTGTGATTAGTTTATTTATTCCACCTATGTCTCGCGTTTACTGAAAATTAGCATTGTAGTTACCACTATGTGGTTTCTATAACATTTGTGCTGAGTAGACGCCTTTTCACTTCCATTCTATTAAATTATTTTGCAATATTACTTTGTGTTTATGTTTGGAACTAAATAAATGATATATTATTATTATAGGTAATAGCATGCAGACTTGTGGAATATCAGTAGTACCTTGGTGCTCCGATCTGTAAGAAAACTGGTGATCCACTTGCACATTTTCTCGGGAAGCCCATAGGAAGGAAGCTTCGAAAGAAACGCTTTGTGCAAATTTCGATCGAAGGCCTTTGTAATGTCCAAACTAACAGCCAGGGCCTCCCCCTTGAACTCTACTGCCGCCGCCTATCTATGAGTCAGGTAAACCAGAAGATTACCAGTTGCGCGACCCCGACGGAAACCGTACTGGCGGTCACAAATCAGCTGGTGATCCTCAAGGTTACTTTTTTATAGAATAAGTGTGACAAACGAGCACTCAGCCCACCCGATGGTAAGTGGATACTGTGACTCACAGACATCTACATTTATCCTCGATCAAGAATCAAAATGCAGATGCGTTGTCACCACTGAAAACTTAGTTGGAATGCCTCGTTTTCAGCAAAACCGGTCCCTGGTTCTCTACACTCACCATGCGAAACAGCATTATTATTCTAATAATTTACGCTGGCATTATGAGCGTGAGAGCGTGGTCCTTCCCCGGTCAAACCGACACATTTGTGCTACGGCCATAATATATCTGCAGCGTCGTTCTACCACATATGAAACTAACTGACTAACTATAGATACTTACACAATTCTAATTAAATTAATGTACCGTTTTAAAAACAACCAAGCAACCAAAGCCGTGTAAATCGTTCTAAGCAATTTACACTGCAGCTATATTCCTTTTTGACAAATTGAATTTATATAAATGAGCAGCGTGGAGCATTTCAAATGTAAATCGAAAAAGGATTGAAAAATGTAAACCGTATGACGCCAAGACTAATTTAAGAATTTACCCTTTTTAAAGACTAATAAATCTATTTTATTTCTATAGTGTAACGTTATATATTATATAAAGGCAGTAGAAATTTATTAGCCTGAATTGTCTGTTATCTTCTTGTTCGTCTTTGTCAGCTTTACTAATTTCCCTGGAGGATATAAGATTCTTGTAAGAATGTGCTAATTATCATGGATAACTTAAAAGATTCGCCTATACTCATCAGGTTTTTTATATAGAAGTTCGGGCAAACGAGCATGCGGCTCTGGTTATACTGTATCCCAGTAATGCTTTCATAGATCAACAATCTGTCGTTTTATACTTTTTGTCGTCAGAGATTCGTTCATAAGTTATACCTACGTGGTAGAGTCACGCTTCAGCTATTATAGCTGCAACACGAATAGGTTGACTCGACCGGGGAAGGACTATGCTCGCACACAGTATAACAGCGTTAAATATGTAATAGAATAATGTTGCTGTGATTTTTATAGTGAGTGACGACAAACGGAGACACTTTTACAACAATGACAACGCACTCTGCATTTTGATTCTAAATCTAAGATAGATTAAGCCGTTTATGTGCTACAGCTGCAGACAGCTGTTGTACCTGAGCAGCAAGAGCACATAGGTCAAATGTAGGACCTGAAGAAGATGCAGAAGTTGCATGTACACACGGGCTCGAAGATGATGCAAGGCTAGGAGCTACTTCGAGAATTTTGTCCGTTCGAATTGCAATATCATCAAGTGGGTCAGCACTTGCAGCAAGGATTGCCTGAAGATGTTGTGGCAGGCTACGCATGAAAAGTTGACGCAAAATGCTCTCATCCGTGAGTGTGCTCCCAGCTAGAGAACGTAAGTGTCTTAAGAATTGGGATGGCTTACGATCGCCCAATTCCTCATCGTTCAGAAGCTGTCGAACACGTTCTTCTTCAGATTGTGATAAACGACGTATGATTTCCGTTTTTAGGTGTTCATACTTGTTAGTCCTAGGTGGATTTGTAACGATGTCCTCAATCTCAGCTGTAATCCTAAAATCCAATTGACCAATGACATGGTCGTACATGGTCTGGTCCCCTGTGATTCCCGCTACACGAAATTGGGTTTCAATGTGTGCGAACCACAAGGCAGGTTTCTGATGCCAAAAGGGAGGTACCTTTGGCGCTACTTTACAAACTTGAGGGGAAAGTTCGTTTATGGGAGTATCCTCTGTTTTTAGAGGCTTACCTTCGATTTGTGCACGAAGAAGAGCATTCTCCTGTTGCGTGGAATGTAGTACTGTAGCGAGTCTCTCTAGCTCTGTCTTAAAAAAAAACATCTGTTGAGCAATATTAGGATCGGCAGTCGGTGAAAGTTCAGCTTTATCTGTCATGGTAATGTCTGATAATTGTGTAGTGAGTTAATGTTGCTTAAAGAAATTAATGGAGCTAACTGTGTGGAAGAGTGATGTTCAGTTTTTATGACTACATACATAAACAATAGAAATAGAACAATAGACACCCTTAATCTAAATATAAAAATCACAAAATGGCAATACAAAAAAAATACAGTTGATATGTGTAAAACCTGAACACTATTACAAAAAAAATAAATTCAGTCAACCCAGTGCAATGGCAATAATTATGTAAAATTACACATAACACACAGAAAAAAAAATTAAATTATCTACCAAAAACAATTTTTGTAAGAACTTAATTAATTTTAATTATATATATATTTATATGTGTAATATATTATCTTATTTAAGATTAAAATTAACGTGAAATATTTAGAATGAATGATAAGATCGACACGAAGATTATTTTTTGTATAAAAAAAACAAAAACGCAATGAATTACCAAAAACAGCAATGTACGTCTACATGTTTTTTCAACATGCCGCAATGTATACTTATTACGCAGGAGCAGCAATGTACGTCGAATCCTCGATGACACGCAGCAATGTATGTCGAAGTGAAGTCCAGATTTGAATTTCCCGCTTCGACGATAAGCCCACGATAAGCCAATCGGATCGATGCAATTCTGCGGCTTGTAATGGCGATGACAACAAATTATTAAATTGTAATCTTGTGTTGTTATGTGATACTACACTGCTTACTGAAGATGTTCCAAAAATTACGTTAACACCGTTAATGTACTCCTTTACGGTTGCGATGCACTCAGTTCAAGAGCCGGTCACCAATGTAGTAGTATGGGTACTACCTAGTACTTTTAATCTTCACTCCAATAAGACTATGCGTAAAATAAAAATGGTTTATTATCACTCAGTTATACTAAACATTTTACACGTTACAATCTTAAAAGAATATTAAACTAAAACAAAGAATTGAGTGGAAAACACTGAGAGACCTCGTATATGTCTACAGATTTTGCGTCATAATAATTATTTCTCTCAATGTTGCCAGCTCTACATTACAGTGTTTAATTGAAGTGGTGCGTTCAGAAATTAACGCCGCCACAGGCTCTAGAGGTTGACGACCTTCAGGGTTAGTCAAGCTACTTTCTACTTTTTACTACTTCTTTGGATTGATGACACTAATAGAAAACTATAAAATTGAATGAGAATGATACATCTCAACATCAAGTCACATGAAACTTATGTGACTTATCATTGATTATTATGTATGAGTTTTGCTCCATTGATCGACCAACAGAGCCTCGTGCAAGAATCAGCGTTATACTGCGTTCAGGTGAAGATACCTAAGCTGAGCCAGATTAAAGAACAAACTTCTGTGGTGCCATACTCTACTCGTACATTTATTTAATAGTCATAATTAGACTAAATTCACTGCATTCGAGGAATTAAATTATTTCAATTTAAACCTCAGAGCTCATAAAGACGTAAATAATTAAGTAAGCTCTCTGAGAAGTAGGTGCAGTATCCCTTTAATTATTCCTTTGACGTTAACGCATATTAAACAAGTAAATGTATTTATGCAAATATATTTAATTAAACCACTACAACAAAACTTAGTTCTACATTATACATTTCAATAAAATATATGTATCTATGCATAAATTTCATTAAATTACTTTTAATTTATACAAGTAATATATAAGCAACACGGAGTATTTAAAAATTAATTAATAAATCACCCGACAGTCTACTGAACATCAGGCTCTCCTAATGTAGAGGCGATTAGTTTTAATCGATACGCACGGTTGACCAATGATATCAATTACAGTCCAATCCAGACCTTTAGTTCTTTACATGAATTTCAAAGTAAATATACATTGAAAATAATTATAATAACCCCCAGACCGAATCTCGGCCACATTGGCCAACATCATAGGAGACCTTCGCAAGCACAGATACATCTATATGTACACTCACTATTCTCTCATTATCAACTTTCAGAGGGACAGCACCACGACTGGAGAGAGATCAGGCGCAGAAAAGTATGCTTACCGAGACACGAGGCTAAAACAGAGTACACTTCATGACTCTGGGCTATTTTATATATTGTATACTTATATTACCCCCCACTAGATGGAGTGACGACCTGATAAGATATGCAGGAAGTCGATGGATGCAGGTGGCTCAGGACCGTGCTTTGTGGCATTCTTTGAGGGAGGCCTATGTTCAGCAGTGGACTTGTTGTGAAGGGCTGTAATGATGATGATGATGATGATGATACTTATATTAAACATCTTTACTGCCATTTTAAGTGCTGATTTTCCATGTACTCGGCGGTTAAGGAAAATATCATAAAGGAGGCCTTTGACCACCTGTGGGAGTATCACATGATGTAACTTTAGTTATCTTCCTATGCATTAAGAGTTTTAAGTGTCAATGTATAGATTTCTCCATTGAATTATTTTATAGAAGTTAAGAACACTATCTTTTAATAACATAGCTATATAGCAAAAGGTTTAATTTAATAAAAACTTTGTGAAGCGTAAAATATTTTCAGTAAAAATAACTTAATTCGTGACACCTGAACCGAGTTAACGTCGAATTTACCTTTATCCGGGTTAAGCTTTCAAATATCCCTGACGGCTTTGTTATGACACCTACGTTTAATAAAATAGTAATTAGCATATTATTTCCTATGCTGAATGAAATAGTCATTAGAATATATTTAAATAAGTTTGTTATTTTAGGTTTACCCAACAATAAATTTTTTATGTTTATGATTATCATAACCTACTATTTCTGCTAAACTTAGGTAATAAGTACTCCCACAAGCGTAAATTTTAAGTGCTGATTTACCATGTACTCGGCGGTTAAGGAAAACATCATAAAAGAGGCCTTTGAGCACCTGTGGGAGTAGCACATGATGTAACTTTAGTTGCCTTCCTATGCATTAAGAGTTTTAAGTGTCAATGTATAGATTTCTTATGGTATAGGCAAAAAGGCTGGCCAGAGTATTTAGAATTAAAATCTACAGTATGCAGCTGAGGATGGTTAAACAAATCGTACCGCACAATATATTTTGAGGCGGCAACAGTTCTTGCTCGTTTTTCACATACGAAGGGAGATCAAAAAGTTCGCGGAATAACAGGGAAGGATGATGAAATAAAACATTAAACTATTTTTCCTTTTCAATGTATTCTCCTTTAACCCTAATACATTTATTAGATCTGTCAAATAACTGATTAATATCGTCTAAAAAAAAATCTATCTAAAAATAATCTAAAAATAAAAATAGGCCGAAATTGCCGACTTCACCTCATCGTCGTCATCAATTTTTTCCCAGACAGTTCTTTCTTCATTTTTGGAAACAATTAATATTTCCTTGTGGCCAGGTCTGGGCTGTAGGGTGGGTGGCGCAGTTGTTCAAAACCACACCGGTGAAAGGCAGCCGTCGTTTGTGGTTTTTTTGACAATGCACCCGTGCACACAAACATGGTTTGTGTGCACGGGTGCATTGTCGTGCAAAAAGAGCACGCCTTTTATAAGCTTTCCTCGCCTTTTTTTCTTTAATAGCTTTTTTTAATTGATCTAATAAAGAATCGTAGTATTTTTCCATTATGAAAACACCACGTTCCTTATAATCAAACAAAAGGATACCTTCTGTATCCCAAAAGATCGTCGCAATGATTTTTCCGGCCGATTGAGACACCTTATACTTCTTAGGAGGCGGTGTGTATTTTTATGCCACTGCATCGACTCTTGCTTTGACGCAGGTTCAAAATGGTAAACCCAAGTTTCATCGACAGTTACATCTCAGGCCATAACTTTTTCCTTTTGCTCTCCACGGAGGTTCAAAAACTCGCGACAACTTCGCGCTCGTGTTTTTGAAGCGCAGAAAGCATTCTCGGAACCCATCTTGCACAGACTGATTGTGTATGAATGTGAATGTGATGTAGAATGTTTAAAATGGTTGTTTCTATACTTCATACTTCAATTAAGGCTGCATTATTTTTTCTTTAACCGGACATCTTCCGATACAAGTTTTTCAACCTTTTCGATTATTTCTGACGTGGTAGCCTCAATCGGCCGCTGGTCAGGGGTTGTCTTCAATGGAGTCCCTCCCTTGTTTGAAAAAGGCGTGCCATTTATAGATCATTGTTTTTCTAGGAGCAAAGTCCCCATAAATAGCTGACATCTCTTGAGAAATGGTCTGAGGAGCCTTTCCTTATTTGGTGAGAAATTTAATGACGGCGTGATATACAATTTTCTACATATGGGCTAGTTTCTTCCCGATTGACTTGTTTATTCGTTGATAATTCAAAAGCTAAAGACCCGATTAGGCTGAAATATTATAATCAAACAAAAGGATACCTTCTGTACCTATTCCAATATACTAAGAATGAGTTACTCAACTAGGGCGTACCTGATGAGTAAGCTCACCCTCGCCAACCCCGTCATTCCGCAAACTTTTTGACCTCCTCTCGTACAGCTCTGTACATTCCAGCGAACTTGGATACAAGGATGTTCAACTGCATCCTCCACCACAGCAGTGTTAGTGAGCCCGAAGAAGTGCTCGAGATAATTAAGCGACAGGAACGACGCGCTGGTAGCTGTGAGGAGAGTTATGCGCGCAAACGCGTTATTAAAGCAATTCTGCCGCACTTCGAAACTTGGATGCATCGATAGGCAGGAAGACTCACCTACAGAATGACACAGATAATGTACTTGGAAATAAGCTAAGTATTTTAATTTAATTTCGTTTTTTCCGGGTTTTTTTTCAGCTTACAAGACCTATCTGGTACTTAATGGATGCTCGAAATAAGGAATATTGTTAAAAAAATGGTGACCACTTCTACCAAAAGAAAACACCCAACAATCTAGACAGGGTTGTTACAAAGGATGATACACTGAAAATGAGAGTGTTATGGTGCCTTTGTATTTTTTTGTTTGTTTGCGATATTAATAATAATATGCTTACGCAATTGATTAATTATGCTTAAAATTTTGAAACACAGTGTAAAAAAGGACTTTTGATAAAAATTAAATTCTTGATGTTTTGTAAATTTAAAAAGAAAGCACTTTTAAGATATATCGAATAATCGTTTCACCCACATTATCTAGTAATTATGGGCTGGGTGAAAATGTCATATTTATATCGTGTGTGTATATTTTAATTGATTTCAACCGATTTCAAAAAGGAGGAGGGATGGGATGGTATGGATATCCATACACCGCCATTAGACGGTAATTGATAACTTCTCAAAACATTTTATTTATGGACAACGTCTTGCAATCGACGTTTCTCTTGCGCTCACTTAACCTTCATACAAATAATGCGAATTCCTTTAAGAATTGTTTTTAGAATTTTAAAAATGAATGTTTAAATAAAGTGTCCGCTAAAACAAATTAGAGCTCAATTTCTTCAAGATTCTGAAATAAAATACACTTCGAAACGAAATCTAGGCCACGAAGTGTTTTCTAGATATCTTTATGCAAATTAATATTCACAATAAACGTCCACAGCGTGCAAATGTTCTTCCTTCATCATCGTTATTATCACTGCCCTTCCCAAATCGACTGCTAAATACAGGCTCCCCCTAAGTAAACCCACAAAAGCATCTGAGCGAACTGCTTCCATCGACTCCCTACAACTCTGCAGGTCATCGCAGCTTACCGGTGCTGCCAGTCGAGAAACTTTCTTCCCTACTTTCTTTTCGCTGTCGGTTCTTGAGCCCAGCAGGCCCATTCCCACTTCAGCTTACTAACCAGTTGGATTTATTATTTATTTATTTTCATATAGTCTTAATGATTTAATCAGAATAATTATAATAAATGAGTTTATAAGTAATATGGTTACAATTACATACAGTAACAAAATATTTTTAAACATTAATAATTATTTTTTGAGTATCATATGTATGTCGAAAAAGAACATTTAATAAAAGTCACCTGAAACATAATATTAAACATAACATTAATAATTCACTTTTTAGTGACTGCTCCTGTATAATATACTCGTATTTATTTTCGAATGTAGAATGTACTAATTTAATGAAACGCATTCATTAAATTAGTACATTCTACGTTCGAATATAAGTAGACACTTGTGCAAGATGCAAAAGACCTCTTTACGTATTTAAAGGAAGGATGTATCAGTAAATACCGACCCGTCTTATTACGAGTGACAACACAACAAGTAGATAATAATAAAATGTAAATCTGAAGTAAGTACGGGTGGATAGATAGGTACGGTCAAGTTCAACTGTGTTGAAAGCATTTGCAAAGTCAACAAGCATCGGAACTATAACTTTTTGTTCACCCATCCCTCTTATTATATCATACCTTAATTACTGCAGTAATGGTACTGTAATCTTTTGGTTCTTCCCTTAAGTTCCCCATGGGAAGAGATAATGTGCCGGTTTGGTATCGTATGAGGCAACTGGTTTCAATATAGTAGGATTTATTTTTCCATATAACTTAAGACTTAAAATTATTTCTTATGTTTACGTGAACACTACACACGTTTAATGATTTTGTAATGAATATCTCCGATCCGCTACATTCACAGCCGGATTTCCTATTGTGTACTGACGGTAGGCCGTTTAAAGTTAAAAAGGGATTAAATATACATATTAAACGAGGCCATAGTAAAAGTATTTCGGCTTCACAGCCTACTAGTAATGTACCAGTGGTTAAAAGAATTCTTATAGGTGCGAGAATTCAGCTTGCTAAATCATTGTCATGCACTTTTCAAAATTGTTTCACTAATTGTGAAAAAAAATTGGCAAAAATTATTTACTTTCGCGTATTTCCATTTTTATTTTGATAGATCAATAAATAAATCAATTACGTCTCAATTAAAAGATTCATCTTTTAAAAATTTATATTATCCAATTAATACTCATTTATCGCGACCACGTCCTAAATTTGATTTAAAAAAAAATAGTTGAGTCGAAACTAATAGATGGCGACTTAAAAATGTATCCCGTATTTTATTCTGCGACGATATCCTGGCTCCTAGTAATTTCGAAACTCTTGAAAGCCTTTAAAGCTTGTTCGTATATTTTAAAAGAAATTGATAATAATCTGAAAACAGCTAAAGAAAAATTTTTAAATTCAACTTTAAATAGAACAACCTGGACTCAAGCTACTTTACCTATAAAATTTGGTAGTATTGGTGTGAGAAAGCCTTCTAGCGTTGAATTGCCTGCTTTCCTTGCTTCCGTGCATAGTGTCAGTGATTTATGTAACATAATTTTAAATAATACATTAGACCTGTGCTTTGCTGCGGAGGCAGGCCAATCATGGCAAACGCTCTGGCCCGGCAAAAATGTTCCACTGGAAGTTAACCAACAAAAAGGGTGGGATATTCCGTTGGTACAGAGCGAGCAGAAAGATTTGTTTCATAATTTCAATAGTGAGATAACAAGATAAGGCATGCCTTCTAGTTGTTTTGACTGAGGAATCTAGTCACTGGTTACACGCTTTACCATCAAGTAATCTCGGCACACTACTTGATGGGGAAAGCTTGCGCATCGCCGTAGGAATCCGACTAGGAGCGGCGATTTGTCAACCCCATGAGTGCCCCTGTGGTAGCAGCGTCAACAAGTTTGGGCTCTACGGACTTTCATGTAAGAAAAGTGGTGGTAAGTTTTCACGACACGGTACCTTGAACGATGTCATCCGAAGCGCTATTGTCTCTTTAAATATTTCCTCGCTTTTAGAGCCTTGTGGAGTAATTTGTGACGATGGCAGGAGACCCGACGTTATGACATTGGTCCTTGGGATAGATGTAAAGCCCTAGTGTGGGATGCTACTTGGGTAGACACTTTGGCGGCCTCATATCTCTGAGGTACCTCGTTTAGAGCCGGGCGGTATCAGAAGCAGCTGTACAGGCACTTACTTAAGTGACACAAATATGAGTCTCTGAGAGATGACTACATATTAGTGCCATTTGAAGTAGAGTCTATCGGTCCGTGGGGTCCATGTGCGGTGAGGTTCCTAAAGGAACTCCGTCCGCAGCTGGTCGTTGCTGCTGATGATAAGAAGGCTGGTTTTTCTCGTTCAAAGGCTAAGTATAGCCATTCAGCGGGGAAACGCAGCCAGCGTTCTCGGCACTCGGAGGAGTAGGACTGTATGATAATTAAATTACTAGTTTTAGTTATTTTATTATAGTTTTTAATATTGTAAATAATAAAATACATTTAAATAAAAGTATTTTTTTGGATTTTATCGCGTATATTTACTTATTTTTATATCCCGATATTTCGAGCACTTTACATCTCCCATGGTCAGGGGAGGGACTAAAGTGTTTGACGGCTCAATGTCATAGTTAACTACGGTTATCCTAAGATTAAAATTATGAATTTTTGGTTCGATCTACGCAGTATAACCTTATAGTATCTTGAATCCTTGCAGTTGCTGTAAAGTGCTCAAAGCTTCGGGAATATAAAACATTGTACTTTTAAAATATGAAAACTTTTGCCGGTTAATAGCGTAAGAGATTTATCAATCCATTTCCACCCATTTGTTTCGTGGGTGTAGAAAGGGGCGACTGTGGTAAAACCAGAAAGATGTAATGGCTTTCGACAGTTTACTCGTATGCCATCTTGTATATCGAATGTAAAAAGTTCAAAAAATATGTTTTTGCAAAAATAATATACTCTTAATTTTTTGTTTCATTTGGTTTAAAACTGCTTACTATAAATATTTTCAAATAGGTCATAATATGATTTCATAAACCAATTTTAGTAATTCAATATAGTTTCAAATATCAAGCTAATAGTGTTAAAAAGCAGCTTGTAATCTGTCTATCAGTCCCTAATTTTTAAAATACTGTACATTCAAAAGAGTAAAAATTTGCATGGCGAAACCTTACTTTACAGAATACTAATGACTGGCTTATATTAAATTAATAGTAAATCACCCACACAAATCGTTCCAGAAAACCAAAAATAATCTCTTTGTTTGTATTAATGTGTTGACTTTGACATTATTCAGATGCTATAAATATTACATTGAAATTAATAATTGAATGCCAGCTATTAAGCTAAATTATCTGATTACTTTAAAAATTTAATTGACATTACAGATTATTCGAGTTATAATGAATACTTTTTCCAAAACAAGTCGCGCTAACAATGGAAAGATTGAGGACATACTAATTATTATAGTGGATTGAGATGTACCAATGAACCAAGCAAACCACTATTAATACATTATTAATGTATATATACTAAATATAATTATGTGAAACACACATTCACAGAAGATTCGTGATAAGATCGTAAAGTTTATTTTAATGAACATCCTCCAGACAATGGGCCGGTATTTACAGCAAGTGAATGGCTCTCGGTCAATAAAGCAACACGAATTGTTTACTCAGCTTTTTTATTAAAGTTTTCTTACTGTTTATTCATTTAATTATCTATGTCGTCAGTACTTCAACTCCCTAAAACTAATAATTAACTGGTATTTATACAATGTTTATATACATTTACAAATCAAGTATAAGTACTCAACATAATTTTCATCTACTATGGGCTTTGGATTGAAAATTAAAAAAACAAAAACCACAACTATAACAGTCTACTGCAAGACACAAGGCACTGCCTAAAAGTGAGGATGTCATTTTCTAGTTTTCAGTTTAAAATATGGAAAGTATTTCTTCATTTTCCCAGTAATAATTCTGAGGAAGTACCATTGCTTACCTGTTTCTGACGCAATGTTTGTCTACTGTTATGTTCTGGATTAAATGATATGGCGATTTACATCGACGACAACTTCTGTGACATCGGTAAAGTTATATAAAATTACGATGCCACTTGTCTGCTAATCGGACGATTAAATTATTTCATTCGTCCGCTTATGGACAACAGAGTTCGTAGTGGGCCTCAGAATAGTATCTATAATTCTATACAGGGCACATAGGGTATGACTGCCTCGTTGGTCTAGTAGTTGTTTACTGTCCCATCGGACTATGAGTGTTATGGAAAAGAAAGTGCAGCTGCGCGTGCGCATACACTTGGGCACTATAATCCTGTCCTGCACGGATAGTTAGTCTCCTTTGAAACTGGCCGCCGTTACCGATATTTGGCCTGGAGGACATTAATAAATATACTATATAGCGCATAGATGTGCCACTCTGACAAATTATTAGGTGATGCAATTTATGCTTCTATATAAATAATAAATGTCAGTATAAGTGCCATCTTTTGAATAATATGTGTGAAATAGTGCTTTTAACGACTGTGTGATGGCGCTAGTATTAACGTTTAATCAATTATTTCAATATTATATTTTAATTTGTTTATGGTTAACGATTATGTCGATATAATGTACGCAGTCAACATCTATGGAGTAGTCCAAGGGCTACCCCAGCCGCGCCTCAACCTACTGTTGCTGATATTGCAAGATATGATTCATATGATTAGTAATCGAATAAAATATATTAGTAGTTCAATGAGCAGACAACTAGACTCTCCGTATAAAGAATCTCAAAGTTTAGTGCGAATTTAGTATTAATTTAGAGTAATGTAAAAAAAACATAAACTTAATTAACAGAGGTGATGACATATAGATACGTAACCTTTTCTGTTTGACATGGTTGCAATAGCCAATTGTTCTTCAATCGTTCTGTAGACTCGGCCAATTGTTCTGTAGACTGTTTCTCGTTAAAATATTATTCAGCCATCTAATGAATGCTACAAAATAGATTATTTTCTTAAATGCCTTTACTGCACTTGTAGAACGAAACGGTACAATACATATTTCTTAATTTCTCCTAGAACCAGGTTTGTAGATACCTCTATCACTCTCTCGAATGTTTGTTCGAATGACTCGGCTTTCACGATCTGCATCCAAGTATTTTAAAACAAAATAAAGCACCCCTGCGATTACTCCAACAATTAGTCTTTCTCAGCCCATTACAGTCTTCTGCTAGAGACAAGTCTTTCCCCTTGCAGGGGGGATTAGGCGATTATTAATTACCTCTTTATTATTATTCGCTGTGCAATTGACAAAGATCAAATAATGGAATAGTCATTTCATTAAAATATATAAAGCGATAATAGGGCGAAACATTATAAAGTGTAAAGCGCTTGAAACTTTCTTCTATTCTACTATTTACGCCTACTGACTTAGCTTTTTACGACTACTGACTTTATCGGTGTTATCATATAAACGAAAATTTGATTTATATCATCATCATCATCATTACAGCCCTTCACAAGTCCACTGCTGAACATAGGCCTCCCCCAAAGAATGCCACAAAGCACGGTCCTGAGCCACCTGCATCCATCGACTTCCTGCATGTCTTACCAGGTCGTCACTCCATCTCGTGGGGGGACGCCCTACACTTCGCCTACCGGTACGAGGCCGCCACTCGAGAACCTTTCCTCCCCATCGGTTGTCGGTTCTTCGAGCTATATGGCCGGCCCACTGCTACTTCAGCTTACTAATCCGTTGGGATATGTCGGTTACTCTGGTTCTACTGCGGATATCCTCATTTCTAAGTTTATCACGCAGAGAAACTCCGAGCGTAGCCCTCTCCATAGCTCGCTGAGCGACCTTGAGCTTTCTCATACGGCCAGCAGTGAAGGACCACGTCTCAGTTCCGTAAGTCGTCACTGGCAACACGCACTGGTTGTACAATTTCGTTTTAAGGTTTTGAGGTATGTCTGACGAGAAGATGTGTCGTAGCTTCCCGAACGCTGCCCAGCCGAGTAGAATCCGTCAATTGACCTCTCGGTCGAAGTTGGACTTACCTAGTCGGACTATTTGTCCCAGGTAAACATACTCGTCAACAACTTCGAGCTTAGTGTTCCCAACAACTACCGGCAGTGTAACATGGACATTAAACATGATCTTTGTTTTGTCCATGTTCATCTTAAGACCTATCCGTTGGGAAACACTATCGAGGTCATTGAGCATAGTGCTTAGGTCCTCCAGCGGTTCTGCCATAAGGACTATATCGTCGGCAAATCGAAGGTGAGTGATGTACTCGCCATTGATGTTTATACCGTATCCTTTCCAGTCCAGAAGCTTGAAAACGTCTTCCAATGCAGCGGTGAAGAGTTTCGGGGATATGACGTCACCCTGTCTTACACCTCTCTGCAATTGGATAGGTTTCGTACTCTGGTTCTGTACTCGGATAGCCATCGTAGCCTTACTGTACAAGCACTTCAACACTTCGATATACCGACAGTCAACGTGGCACCGCTGAAGGGACTGCAGCACCGCCCAAATTTCGACGGAATCAAAGGCTTTCTCATAGTCCACATACGCCAGACATAGTGGCAAATTGTACTCTTCGGACTTCTGCACAATTTGCCGAAGGGTATGTATGTGGTCTATGGTGCTAAAGCCCTTTCGGAAACCGGCTTGTTCGGGAGGCTGGAAGTCGTCAAGTCTGCGCGCGAGACGATTCGTAATGACTCTCGAAAACAGCACGTAGACGCGGCTCAGAAGGGAAATCGGTCTGTAATTCTTCAAGAAAGCGTTGTCATCTTTCTTGAATAACAAGACCATCGCACTTCTGCTCCATGCCTCCGGTGTAATGCCACCATGGAGGACGGAATTAAAGAGCTTCTGAAGGACTTCAAGTACCGGTATTCCATCCGCTTTCAGAAGCTCCGCTGTAATTCCATCCTCGCCTGGGGCCTTACCGTTTTTAAGGTGCTGGAGAGCCATTCTAATCTTGCTCAGACTGCCGTCCGGGATATCTTCGGAATAGTGTCTGATGAGACTCGCTCTTGGATCGTTACTCACACTTGCGTGTGGCTCCAACGATGACGTGTACAACTGCCCATAGAACCTCTCAATCTCACTCAAAATCTCAGGTGTCCCGGAAACGATGCTGCCACATTCTGTCTTCAGCTTTGACAGTTGGCTCTTTCTGGCAGACAGATCTCTGGCAAAGACTTTGGAGCCTTGGTTCCGCTCGATCGCTTCTTCAATACGAGCTGTATTGAAGTTGCGTAAGTCCCGCCGCATGCATTTGGAGATCTGTCTGTTTAGATGCCTGTATGCTGTCAAGTCTGTTGAGGAATGTAGCTTTATCTCCCGTCTAACAGCCATGAGCTTAAGAGTGTGATCGGAGAGTTTTTGTGTTCTTCTGCAGCAGGTCTTGCAGAACTTAGCTCCGAACGCATGGACAGTTTCCACGAGCTTGTCATTCATATCGTCCACTTCATTGCAGTCTTCTAGGCACTGAAAACGGTTTTGTACCTCAAGCTGAAAGGTTTCGTGACTTTGGTACAAAGCACGAGGGGGACGGGGCGTTGACTTCATTAGACGAGACCTCTCCAACTTAACGTTTAGGTTCAGTGTGCCTCTAACCATTCGGTGATCGCTACCAGTTTTCACCCTCGCGATCACGGAGACATCACTGAACAGTTGTCGTCTGGTCGTCATAATGAAGTCAATCTCATTTTTTGTCGAACCGTCAGGGCTCGACCAGGTCCACTTCCTGTGGGGCCGCTTCTGGAAGAAAGAGTTCATCATAAAGAGTCCATCTTTCTCCATGAAATCGGCCAGCTGCTGGCCCCTTAGGTTCCGTTGCCCTATTCAAAATTTCCCTACTTTCAGCTCACCGTTCTCTCTTGTGCCTAGTTTTGCATTGAAGTCTCCCATTAACACCGTATATTGGGTTTTGGAGGAATGCATGGCTCTAGAGATATCCTCATACATTTCCTCCACTTCCTTATCGGGGTGTGCCGAGGTTGGTGCGTAAACCTGTATGACCTTCAGCGAATACCGTTTGGTGATTCTGAGTATAAGGTACGCAACCCTCGTCGACACACTCCCGATCTTTACAACGTTGTTAACGAGAGACTTGTGGACGATAAATCCGACACCTCCTTGGGACAGATGGTCGCCCTCCCGGTGATAGAGCAAGTTGCCGGATTCAAGGATTACCGTGTCCTCCCCCTCTCTTCGGACTTCGGATAATCCTATAATATGCCAGCGCAACTTGTCTATCTCTTCTTCCAGCTCCACGATCTTCTCGTCAGTCCTCAGGGTGCGTGCGTTGTACGTTGCCAGGTCGAGTCTTCGAAGGTGGCAACCGAACCTTCACCGGAGATTCTTAGCACCCCCTGCCCCGCCGTTACCATGGCCATCGCCACCGTAGCGAGGAATAGCGGGGCCGCCGGGGACTGGGGGCCGTCTCTTTGTTACATTCATAGGGGGGTATTTGCCATAGTTGCCACGCTTGGCGAGCGGGTTGGCAACAGCAGTTTTTTTTTAAATGATTTATATACGTACATATAAAGAAAAATACATACAATGTGCTAAAGTTCTCCAGTGAAGGTTCGGTTGCCACCTAAGACGACTCGACCTGACAACATACAACGCACGCACCCTGAGGACTGACGAGAAGATCGTGGAGCTGGAAGAAGAGATAGACAAGTTGCGCTGGCATATTATAGGATTATCCGAAGTCCGAAGAGAGGGGGAGGACACGGTAATCCTCGAATCCGGCAACTTGCTCTATCACCGGGAGGGCGACCATCTGTCTCAAGGAGGTGTCGGATTTATCGTCCACAAGTCTCTCGTTAACAACGTTGTAAAGATTGAGAGTGTGTCGACGAGGGTTGTGTACTTTATACTCAGAATCACCAAACGGTATTCGCTGAAGGTCATACAGGTTTACGCACCAACCTCGGCACATCCCGATGAGAAGGTGGAAACCCAATATACGGTGTTAATAGGAGACTTCAATGCAAAACTAGACACAAGAGAGAACGGTGAGCTAAAAGTATGAAAATTTGGAACAGGGCAACGGAAACTAAGGGGCCACCAGCTGGCCGACTTCATGGAGAAAGAGGGACTCTTTATAATGAACTCTTTCTTCCAGAAGCGGCCCCACAGGAAGTGGACCTGGTCGAGCCCCAACGGTTCCACAAAAGATGAGATTGACTTGATTATGACGACCAGACGACAACTGTTCAGTGATATCTTCGTGATCGCGAGAGTGAAAACTGTTAGCGATCACCGAATGGTTAGAGGCACACTGATCCTAAACGTTAAGTTGGAGAGGTCTCGTCTAATGAAGTCAACGCTCCGTCCCCATCGTGCTCTGTTCCAAAGTCCCAAAAGCTTTCAGCTCGAGTTACAAAACCGTTTTCAGTGCCTAAAAGACTGCAATGAAGTAAACGATATGAATGACAAGCTCGTGGAAACTGTCCATGCAGTCGGAGCTAAGCTCTGCAAGCCCCGCCGCAGAAGAACATAAAGACTCTCCGACCACACTTTCAATCTCATGGCTGTTAGACGGGAGATGAAGCTACATTTTTCAACAGATTTGACAGCATACAGGCAACTGAATAGACAGATCTTCAAATGCATGCGGCGGGAATTACGCAACTTCAGTACAGCTTGTATTGAAGAAGCGATCGAGCGGAACAAAGGCTCCAAAGTCTTTGCCAGAGATCTATCTGCCAGAAAGAGCCAACTGTCGAAGCTGAAGACCGATTGTGGCAGCATCGTTTTCGGGGCACATGAGATTTTGAGTGAGATTGAGAGGTTCTATGGGCAGCTTTACACGTCATCGTTGGAGCCACACGCAAGTGTGATTAACGATCCAAAAGCGAGTCTTATCCGACACTATTCCGAAAATATCCCGGACGTCAGTCTGAGCGAGATGAGAATGGCTCTCCAGCACTTCAAAAACGGCAAGGCCCAAGGCGAGGGTGGAAGACCGGTACTTGAAGTCCTTCAAAAGCTCTTTAATTCCGTCCTCCATGGTGGCATTACACCGGAGGCGTGGAACAGAAGTGCACTGGTCTTGTTCTTCAAGAAAGGTGACAACGCTTTCTTGAAGAACTACAGACTGATTTTCCTTCTGAGCGTCTACGTGCTGTTTTCGAGATTCATTACGAATGGTCTCGCGCGCAGACTTGACGACTTCCAGCCTCCCGAATAAGCTGGTTTCCGAAAGGGCTTTAGCACCATAGAACACATACATACCCTTCGGCAAATTGTACAGAAGTCCGAAGAGTACAATTTGCCAATATGTCTGGCGTATGTGGACTATGAGAAAACCTTTAATTCCGTCGAAATTTGGGCGGTGCTGCAGTCCCTTCAGTGGTGCTAAGTTGACTACGATAACTACGATGAGCTACGATGGCTATCTGAGTACAGAACCAGAGTACGAAACCTATCCAATTGCAGAGAGGTGTAAGACAGGGTGATGTTATATCCCCGAAACTCTTCACCGGTGCATTGGAAGACGTTTTCAAGCTTGTGGACTGGAAAGGATACGGTATTAACATCAATGGCGAGTACATCACTCACTTTTAAAAAATCTTTTCCCTGCGTGATTCGAAAAGTAGCGTCCTAAAATCTGACATAAAATTTAAAAGCACTTGTTATGGAAATGTAGTTAAAAACGCCTACTATAAAACAAATCAATATATTGAATGATGTTTGAAGACATCTCTTACTTCACATTTGCAAATCTGCTGGTACCGACACATTGTAGAAGTTGACATTTAAATTGGTATTTGCCAACTATCCGCCAATGTGAATTACATCAATACTCTAAAAGACTATGAAGCGTATATTGAACGCGCATCTTATAACACACCTAGAACAGACTGAATATATGGGTTCACCATAATTGGTCAACAAGGATCTTCCAGGTCTAGGGAGGAGTTTCTGATGGATGCCACACAAACACACAAGTGAAAGTTTTTAGAGAATAATTAGGAAGCGATTGGTTGCAAGCATGTTGCAGCTATATTAGTAGTACAGTTGTAGCACGAATGGGTCAGCTCGACCGGGAAAGGACCACGCTTTCACAGAATACCAGCGTAAAATAGCAGCTTAACACTACTGTGTTTCGTATGGTGAGTGTAGAGAACCGGAGATCCTTTTTACTGGAAAAGAAGCATTTTATCTTAGTCCTCACGGGTGACAACGCATTTGCATTTTGATTCCCAAACGAGAACAGATGTAGATGTCTATGGGCCACAGCAATCACTTACCAGGTGGACTGTGTGCTCGTTTGTCACCCTATCCTATAAAAAAACACACTTGCATTTTAAGTTTCTTCTTTCAGGGTACGAATTATCCCTGGCCGAATCGGCTAAGTAATGGACTTTTTGAGTGAACGATCTCTCTGAGTTGTTGTCAAAGCCTGCTCTTCAGAGCCCATGACGACTAATGCTCTTCCTGCATATCAATGACCTGCTTATGGGTTGCTACAGTTTTCACAGATATCAGCCGAACGCTCAGGTTAGTCGAGATTAAATCTAATCCGGAAGAGAAACTATCGAGTGTGTAAATCTGCAAGCAGTCCCCGATTTGGGCGATGCCAATATTGTAAGGATTCAAAACCTCCAAAACAAAACGCAATGGCTCGTCTAGGCTTTCATAAAATCTCAAGAAGCCTCAATTAAACAAAAAATTTACTTTAACTGAGACTTTAAAAAAATATTTACATCTATCGTATATTTCGTCTATCATGGAGGGATTAAACAATTTAAAAATCACGCTTAAATATATGTTAACATATAACTTTTATTTTAATAATACAATTTAAGTTATATAATTTTCTTTAAATATTATTTATGAAAAACGATTTCACTATATTAAGCTTTATCGTTTCAATGTCGCGACCAGGGAATATGCTAATCACATCATCTATTCAGGGATTTTACAGGAATGAGCTTTATTCAACGCTGAACACAGTTTAGTTGACAGTACGTACTTACATTCTACAATAATTACGTACCCACATACATTTTCTTTTTAAGAAATTGCTTTACGTGCTTTATTGTATTCTCATCATTTCATGTTTTTTTTTATTTAAAACCGAGAGAAAAGTGTAGGCAGCAGCCAACAATCCCCTGGCGGACATGGTAAGAAATAATTGTCATACTCCCCAAGCTTGGCAAACAGATTGGAGTTCACAATTAAAGAATATACACGGCTTAAAGTCTGCTTACCGTCACTGGTCCAGACATTTTACTTGCTATAAATATGAAATGGTTAAACATTCATCCACAAGATCACCTTTTACAAAATCTATGAGATAAGATGGAGGATGGGGAATTACTATTAATTACTCTTTAGCAACAGCCACGGCTCAGTTTAATACTCTTTAAATATGGCCACGGTTTTTGCCACACGCCGATGCTCCGGCACAAAAAAAAATTCACCATTTTTTTCCACTTATTTTAAATTGATAAACTTGTAAAGCTGCGCAGTATTAAATCTTTCTACTGCTACCAAATTCACTATTGAACTTGCCGTTAAATTAAAAACTCGCTGTTACTTAAATAATATTGGTTGAGAGTTGATTCTAAGACAATTGTGTTTTTATAGGTCTGAGAGATTTATTATAGATTTCAAATTCTATACAATTATGTAAATTCAATCATTTCATTAGGCTGCAAGTATTTGTAGATTTTAGCGAGTTGTGAACCTATACAAAATAAAACCTAATTTAAGGTATCACTTAAACTTGCACTTAAACTCACTAAAATTATTCTGATATGACCGTGTTCTTACCTTATTCTTAAAAAAAATCTAAATAAAGTTTAAGAATAATTTCAAACACTTATCGCCAAAGAACTTTAAAAGGTTTAAATATTTAAAATCTTGTCAAAAAATAATTGCTGGCGGGTTAGCTGAATAAGCGGTGAATTTTGTATGATTCCAATGTTCTTCTTTCAGTAGGTAGTTATAGAGTTTACGTCAAGGCAAAAAGCCATTTATTTTATATTTTGTATATTAGATAACTTATCAAAAAGACAATAACAAAGCACTCCATAACATCAGAACTAGACAAATTATTGCAAAAATGCAACGGCTTATAAAAAAAACTTAATTTGTTTCATTTTGCTTTATTGGGACAAATGAAAATGACATCTGCAGTGAAAACAATTGTACCTACCTCTAGCGACCTACATGACTCGTGTTTGTTATAAATTGATTGTTTAGCATTGCAGTCACCTGCCAACGTTTAGATACGTAATAACAATGCAGTCGTTTAAAAAACCGGCCAAGTGTGAGTAGGACTTGCACCCTAAGGGATCCGTATAAATTTCATTATGTTAATAGTAGTTCATCCAACCCCGGAATTACACGTAAAATATGCAAAGACATTCTAACAGACAGACCTTAGATATATTTCCAAAGGTTGTAACAAAAAGGTGAGTCGAATTGAAGGACAAACAAAACTATGCAGTAAAAAAAAATTTTCTCACATATAGTTTGGCATCATGGTCGATGCTTCAACAGCATATATAACAAATTTTGACCTTCTTACTAAATTTCTTGATTTCATGAGATTTTGATGAGGGAGTTTTCAAAATATTAATATATGTATCTTTTGGTTGCATTGACTAAGAAGCTTGACGTTTTTAAACCTCAATGGAGCCGTAGACTTTATAATTAGATATTAATTTCGGCTTGATAACTCAAGCCATTCCTGAGAAAAAAGGACAGATGATCGGCGGGATGGACAGACGAACGGACAACATAGTGTGATTTATACGTGGTAGAGCCATGCTGCAGCTATATTAATAGTATAGTTGTTGCACGAATGGGTTGGCTCGACCGGGGAAGGACCACGCTCTCACAGAATACCAGCGTAAAATAGCAGCTTAATGCTGTTGTGTTTCGTATGGTGAGTGTAGAGAACCGGAGACCCTTTTTACTGGAAAAGAGGCATTCTATCTTAGTCCTCACGGCTGACAACACATCTGCATTTTAATTCACAAACGAAGATAGATGTAGATGTCTATGGGCCACAGCAACCACTTACCATCAGGTGGACTGTGTGCTCGCTTGTCACCCTTATTATATAAAAAAAATATAAGGTTTTCGTTTTTTCCTTTTGAGATACGAAACGCTCAAAATTGATTGTTGTTCCAAGAAAAAAAGATTGGTGACTTCATAGTAACTAAAAATATGGCACGTTTTGTTCACGTACAATCACGTTCCTTATGTTATCTACTTAAAAGTAAGCCTAGCTTTAACTCTAATGCTCCGCCCTAAAAGAGAAAACTAGCCTAATATAAACATATAATTTTTTGTGAAGATACAATTCTAGTTAAAAAAAAAAGAATAGTTTAGAATATTATTTTATAAATGCAATCATTATAAGCAAATTATGTTTGATAAACGTTTCGGCATCAAAAACTTGCTTATTTTGATTTTTATTATTCCTTAAAAAAATCTAATTCGATACGCGGGTGTTTTTCTGACTCATTTGCAATCATAATGACCGTCGATTTATGACTAAAAATATCATGTCATTTTTCAAAACACACAAACACACATTATCACTCGTAGAGGAAGTAAAAGAAAATTAACATTAACATGGCCATTATTTCATTCGTTCATTACAGCCTATCAAAAAGTCCACAGCAGTCCTTGACCTTCCTCATCGAATTCCTAATAGGCACCACGCTTGGCAGGCGGGTTGGCAGCCGCAGTTTTTTTTCCAGTTGTTGTTAAGAAAATGCTGCCGTCTACCTGTTTCTTTTTTTTTCTTCTTTCAAAATCTTTTAGTTCATTAGGCACTTGCAAAAATAATACGAGTATCTAATTTCAAAAGCTATTTGATAAAATAAAAATACAGTAACCTGAGTTTTTTTTGTGTAATAACCATATCCATAACATAATTTTTATGTGAAAATTATGGTTCTACAAATTATACGCAATTTTCTTTTTCCACTTTGTGGCCAATTTACATAAAATCGTTAGAAAAAAACCTCTTCTAAGCTTACCAACTAAATTATATATAACTAATACCTACGTCACTATGAGTGGATTGTTTCAAGTAATGGATTTCTCCTAACTACATTCAATCTAGTTTAACTAATATCGACCGCGTCGTAGTTCGTCGACTATACCATACCACCATGGTACCAGTCAATTTATGTGAATCATGTAGATAAATTTTTTAAACATTTCTAACTGTTGAATATAGTATTATAAGACGCTATCACATTTCTCAAGAGATTGCACAGCCCCTTATAATAAATTCATGAATGCCATGTTTCCCTACTAGACATTTTGTTATTGTGAATTGATTTATAGTTATAACCAGGCAACATATTTTTAACGATTCAATCATATTCACAGGACCTAAATTTTAAGTTTAGATAGAGGTTGTTTTTGAGGTTGAGCAAAGGAATACTAATTGAATAAAAACTAATTTTTAATTTTACTATAAATCAAAACGATAAATTTAATGCTTACGACGGCAAAACAATACATTTACTTTGAAATTCATAGAATAGAATAATTTTTATTCAACATAGATAAGTCCAAAATTATAACTTCTTTTTTTGCTCTCTCTTTGCACTGGTTTGGAAAAATATCTTACCTCCTAGAAAGAACCAGTAAGGAACGTTATGTACAATTAATCAAAAGAATATTTTAATAAACTGAACAAGTTAAATAAATATTTTACCAAAAGTTAAAGAAACCAGAAAGAAAAAAAGTCCTTAAATATAATTAAAAAAAATTAACTTGGAAATAGAAAAACCTTGTACATTTTCCATGAACTTACAAGCGATACATTTTCCTTGCATGTGTTTGTTAGGTATTTATATAATTCAATAATTATATAAATACCTAAGTTATTTCAGGTTTTAAAAGTGATATTTTTCTAAAACCTCAACTAACATTGAATCTTGACTTGATGTTTTTTTATTTATTTTGAGTTTTCACCAGGAAGATACTGCACATAACACATCTCCGGTTTTTTTTCCTCTTTCTCTTACGACAACCACATTATGACCTTGACTAACTTTACAACTGTTACGGCCTACGGCTGCTCCCTTAAAGGATCCAATCTTCAGGGGCCCATGAGCTGAAGATTTCCCGAACAGACGTAGGTCGGGCCCCAATGTGGCCACGTGGAAATTCCTAATTACATTAAAATATATGGGGGAGCGTTATACTACGGCCAGTCGACCGGAAGGAATTTGGATGAAGCTTACTTACCTATCCAAGGCGACTGGTCCCTCCGGAGTCGGTCAGGTCGCATGTGGTTGTGTAGTGCAAGGGAAGGAATGGTGATGTGGTGTGTATCTGGGTGTGACTGATGGTGATTGAACCTAGACCTTGGCCGTCGGCAGCAGCCCGAGCGTCGACACCGCTCCAACTTGAGGGCGCCTTTCGAGGTAGTCCACAGTCACTTTCTTGTTTCGTCACGTTGCCAGTCAATTAACTCTATCGTACGATTTACTAACTTACAGAAGCCACTAACTATCGCTGGGTATAATGGTTCCCGCACAAACGCACACGGAGTTTAAAGGGTCAAAGGTCACTACCGTTTCGCGTAGCAATAGTTAATTCTAGAAAATCCGAGGCAGCACTATCTAATATTGCCGAATGCACTTATTCAGGTTTTGAGTCAGACACAATAAGTCCCGGGAAGCTCTCCAGTAGGAATGCGCGTCACAATGATAGACCGTATATTTACTGGCCGCGCCTAATTATTCCGAGTTCCCTAGCAGAATGGACCGCGTGCTCACGTCAGCACCGATTAAAGACGACTGATTGCCCTTGGGCGTTTTTCGCACGACCGAAAGTCAAACCGGTATGAATGCACCGCGCCGAGCGCCCTCTCGCGTCAATCCTTGAAAGTGTTTTGCGCGAACAACAACAATATAATATTATTTTCATATTAGATTTTCTGATTACAAATTTTATACTTACCACAGATGCGGCCTATTATTTGTTTACCCTTAGCAAACGGCGTAATAGTTTTTAAATTAAATTAACAAAAGGCATTCGACTCAGTGCCTCATACATGACTGAAAAAGGTCCTCGAGCTGGTTGGCTGGCTGGCTGGCAAGGTTGACTGTAAAGTTCGAGACTTCCTCGGGCAGTGTATGGGGCAGTGGAGTACGATAGTTTGTCATCTAGGCGAACGGATGACGGCTGCGAAGAACCACATAAGGATAAGAAGGGGTATATTCCAGGGCGATTGTCTTAGTCCAACCTGGTTCTGCCTCTCTCTAAACCTTCTCAATACCTTACTGGAGTGTTCCAGGAGAGGATTTCAGCTTCAAAAAGGAGGTACAAGAGTGCCCCATCTTTTCTATATGGATAATCTCAAGTTATTCGCCTCCAGTCGCTTACATCTTGTGGAATTGCTAAACATCACTTGTGACTTTAGTAATTCTATAAGAATAGAGCTGCGGACGGATAAGTGTGCGGTCCTCCATGTCAAAAGGGGTAGCGTTTCTAACTCTGAGGGCATAGATTTATTTATGTCCATCAACATAAGGACCGAGGCTGAAACATACCAACACCTGGGCATGTCACAGAACATAGATATCGATGAGGCGGATATGAAAAAGTCAGCTTGCGATGTGTTTTATGCACGCTTGACAAAAGTGCTCAACAGTCTTTTGTCGGGCGTACGGGCGGCACTGAAAATTTCGGGAATCAAGGAAGTGACACAACATTATTTTATTTATTTATTTATTTATTCTTTATTGCATTCCTTAAAACAAAAGAATACAAAGGGCGGACTTAATGCCTTGAGGCATTCTCTACCAGTCAACCCATGGAGTGGTGAGAATTTGACGTAGGTGCGACAATATAGAATAAAATAACAGTACACAAAATAATAATTAACTACATAATACATAAAATTTACTAATAAATAAACTATACATATATGACGTATACAAACATATATACAAATATATACATACAAATATACATATTTAAATACATAATATATAATTAGTACATACAAATACCTATGAACATATGCGTCTGTTTAGCAATACATATCAATGGATGAATCAAGTAAAATGCTTTGTCTTCAATAGATGGTTACGGACCAATTTTTTAAAAACATACTTGTTGGATGTTTTTCTGATGTCATCGGGCAAGGAGTTCCAAAGGCGTGTAGCCTGAACTGTGAAGGAGTTGCCATAGAACTCGGTGAAGTGAACAGGAATACAGATTTTGTTGTTAGAAGAAGAACGTAGGACCCTATCATGAGATGAGGAGAGATAGTGAAATTTACTCTTAAGATAAGAAGGCGAAGATGGGTCATTTAAAATGGAAAAAAGAACAAGCAATATTCTGGAATTGCGCCTCTGACGGATTGTAAGCCAATTTAGCTTAGATCTATATTGCGAAATATGGTCATACTTACGAAGCCCGAAAATAAATCGTATACAGTTGTTAAGAAGGCGTTCCAGTTTGTTCAGAAGATCTTGGGACAGATCTGGGTAACACACATCTGCATAATCAATTATGGGTAATATGAGCGAATGGACAAGCATGATTTTAGTTTTTGTGGGAAGAAAATGTTTTAGACGATACAGAGAGCGTAAAGTGGCAATGACTTTACGACTCACTTCTGAAACCTGGGTTCTCCAATTCAACGTGCTGTCGATATGTAGGCCAAGATTTTTAACAGAATTACTGAACGGAATTATAATACTATCATAATAAATAGGATGTAAATCTGCCAGATTAATCTTAGCTAGCATTCTTGAGCTACCCACTAGTATAGCTTGGCATTTCAAAGGATTGACCAAAACTCCATAACGAGTAGACCAATCTTTGATAGCTGATAAGTTGTCGTTAAGTTTTTTGATCCCATTATGTATATCCTCAAATTCAGTTTGCACATAAAGCTGAAGGTCATCGGCGTACAAATGATACGAGCAGTCGAGGATGGAGGTAATAAAGTTTATGAAAATTGAAAATATTATAGGAGAAAGAATACCGCCTTGCGGCACACCAGCATCCACATCAGCCCAAGCTGAGGACATTTGCCCCACACAGACTGACTGCTGTCGACCGCGAAGATAAGATGCAAACCATTCCAAAGCAGTAGGACCAAAATTCAGGTGAGATAGTATGGAAAGGAGGATTTCATGATCAACTGTGTTGAAAGCATTTGAGAAATCAACTAGTACCAGTACTGTTATCTTTTTTTCTTCCATACCTTGTCTAATATTATCAGTAACATTAATTAAAGCAGTAGCGGTACTATGACCAGGGCGAAACCCAGACTGAAATATACTCAGTAGGTTATGTTTCGAAATAAAAGTAGAGATTTGCTTGTAAACACAGGATTCTAAAATTTTGGAAAGAAAGGGTAGAATAGATATTGGGCGAAAATGATTGGGAAGAATGGGAGTAGAAACTTTTGGGAGAGGCTTTATAAAAGCCCTCTTCCAAAGATTAGGGTACTGACATGAATCAAGGGAAAAATTGATGATATGGGTAATTGCAGGAAGAAGGTGCTCTAGTATAAATACTACCATATGTCTACTAATCTCATCATAACCCACCGCCTTGGATTGGATTGCTAAAATAGACTTTTTGACATCATCCTGAGAAACAGGAGAAAAATTAAAGGTAGTAAACATTACTATTTAAAAATGTATTTATTGCTTTTCGAAGTATTCTCCGCGAAATTTGACACATTTTTCCAAACGATGGAACCAATCATTCAAGCAACCATTCCATTCGGAAGTTGAGGTCTCCAAAATGGCCGTTTTGTAGGCGTCCACAGCTTCTTCAGGTGATGAAAATCTCTGTTCACACAATTTATTCTTTATTTTAGGGAAAGTATAGAAATCATTAGGGCTTAGGTCGGGGCTGTACGGCGGATGTTTTCTTGCTATAAAAACTCTTTGGTTCTGTGTGCGATGTGAGAATTCGCATTGTCGTGATGGAGGATGATGCGGCGGTTGCAGTTCTCTTTACGGAGTTCAGAAACGACCTGTGGCAAACAAATGCTAGCATACCATTCTGCATTAACCTTTCTTTTTCCCTCAAGAGGAATAGTCGTAACATGGCCGGTATTGGAGACAAACGTGGCCACCATTTTTTTTCCAACACTGTGAACGAACAATTTTTGTCGGCTATAACTCATTTTCGAACACCCAAACTCGTGACTGGTTTTTTTGTTTCGGGTTCGTACACATATATCCAGGATTCGTCACCTGATACGATGTTGTATACAGCATTTGAGGATCCTGCGTGGAATCTTTCGAGAGTTCTGTCGCACCAAGTAACGCGAGCCGCTTTTTGCTCTTCACAGAGCCAATGCGGTATCCATCGGGAAAACAACTTTTTTACATCTAATTGTTCATGCAAGATTATTTGTATTTGACTCATGCCAATGTCTAAAGTTGCCTGAATTTCGCGGTATGTCACATGTCGATCTTCCTCAATCAGCTTACGCACAGCATCAACGTTTTCTTGGGTGACTGCAGGTTTTGGACGACCTTGACGGGGATCATCACTGAGCTTGACACGTCCACGTTGAAATTCAGCAAACCAGCGATAAATTGTGGTTTTGGATGGGGCTTCATCACCAAATGCAGAAATCATCCGGTCAACACACTGTATTTGTGTTAAACCATTTCGAAAGTCATAATAAATCATCCCTCTTAAATTTTCTCGAGTCAATTCCATTTTCTCAACGACTAAACAAGTTTGATAAAACCTTGTGGCAAGACCGAGAATCTTTTTTTAAATAAATAAATGGTATTCGATTTTTAAAACCTTTTTGAACCTTTTTGAAGTTTTCAATTAAAAAGATTTTAATATGACAGGAACAGTGGAAATATTCCATTCCCGATACTTTTAGTGCAGCCCTCGTAAATAAAACACACGCATATAACGGTTGGATCATAAATGTCCTCATGTATACCTTCGGCATACTCTGGTGGATTTAGACTGAACTGCACGCTCTGGATAGAAAAGTCCGCACTGTTATGACGTCCCACAGGATGCATCACCCGAGATCGTCAGTAATGAGGCTGTACTTGCCGCGGAAACATGGTGGCCGCGGCATTTTGAGCGCTCTCACCATGCATAATCGCGAAGTGTGCAGCCTCCGTAACTACTTCCTGGCGAGATCGAATGATCCATTCTACAGGGATGTCATTTCGTGGGATAAAGGGCTTACTCCTCTATTTTTAACCAACGAGCTATGGTAAGACCCAGCAGTATAATGCATTTCCGACCGGAAGACCGTATGGAAGAAGAAGGAGCTCCGTGGGAGTTTCTACAAGGCTCTACATGAGCCTTTCGTAGATACAGTTGCCTCCCTTCACTAGCTTCGTTTCGGGGACCTCTTTGGGGAAACCGTGAGTTTTATCTGTGCGATATAGGATCAGGTTATTAAGACAAATAATTATCGGAAATACATGCTAAAGAATGGCGCCGTCAACATCTGTCCTGCTTGTCGCCATCCCGGTGAGTCACTTTGGCGTATCATCTCTAATTCGGCGTTTGCTAACTCTGAGTATTTGCACAGACACAACCTAGTAGCCAGGATTCTACACTAGGAGCTTGCTCTGAAATTCGACCTCGTGGATCGGAAACTACCATATTATATGTACTTTTTACTTCAGCGGTGTCAAGTTGACTGAAGTGCTGAAGTGCTTGTACAGTAGGGCTACGATGGCTATCCGAGTACAGAACCAGAGTACAAAACCTATTCAATTGCAGAGAGGTGTAAGACAGAGTGACGTTATATCCTCGAAACTCTTCACCGCTGCATTAGAAGACGTTTTCAAGCTTCTGGACAGGAAAGGATACGGTATTAAAATCAATGGCGAGTACATCAGTCACCTTCGATTTGCCGACGATATAGTCCTTATGGCAGAATCGCTGGAGGACCTAAGCACTATGCTCAATGACCTCAATAGTGTTTCCCAACGGATAGGTCTTAAGATGAACATGGACAAAACAAAGATCATGTTAAATGTCACTAAGCTCTAAGTTGTTGACAAGTATATTTACTTGGGACAAACAGTCCGACTAGTAAGTTCTACTTTGACCGAGAGGTCAATCGACGGATTCAACTCGGTTGGGCAGCGTTCGGGAAACTACGGCACATCTTTTCGTCAGGTATACCTCAAAACTTGAAAACAAGACTGTACAACCAGTGCGTGTTGCCAGTTATGACCTATGGAATTGAGACGTGGTCCTTCACTGCTGACCGGATGAGGAATCTCAAGGTCGCTCAGCGAGCTATGGAGAGGGCTATGCTCGGAGTTCCTCTACGTGATAAACTTAGAAATGAGGATATCCGCAGTAGAACCAGAGTGACCGACATAGCCCAACGGATTAGTAAGCTGAAGTGGCAATGGGCCGGCCATATAGCTCGAAGAACCGACAACCGATGGGGGAGAAAAGGTTCTCGAGTGGCGGCCTCGTACCGGTGGAGGAAGTGTAGAGCGTCTCCTTACTAGATAGACTGATGACCTGGTAAGATATGCAGGAAGTCGATGTGTGCTTTTTGCTTGCAATTGACTTTATATTCCTCCCGTACAAAATGTCACAGCAACCACTTACCATCAGGTGGACTGTGTGCTCGTTTGTCACCCCATCCTATAAAAAAATAGAATAAGGATGACAAACGAGCACACAGTCCAACTGATCGTAAATGGATGCTGTGACATCTACATTTATCCTCAATAAAGAATCAAAATGCAAATGCGTTAAACCATCTGCTTTTCTTTTTATTTAATTCGTTATTGTTCTTTGGTTGACTGGAAGAAATTGCTATGAAACAATAATACCGCCTTTTGTTTTTCCTTTAATATTAGTTTATTATGTTTCTTGGTGTATTATAAAGAATATTGTATTTTATTGAATTGATTAATATATTCTATGACCTTCTTTTATAATTCACAATTTACCATCTATCTGTATTGAATCTAGTATTTCGTGTTTTAGATATGGGTGATAAAATTCTCGGAAGTTTCGGTTTCTCCTTATTATTAATTATGAAATTATAAATGTATCTTGAATTTGAGTTAGAAATAATAGCTCATTTCATTGTCATCACAATTATGAAATAAATAATAAAAAATAAGTCCGATCGCATATAAAAGGATACAGATCAAACGTATAACGTTCGTAAAAATTGTTTTAATGAACATATTAATGTAGGCGCCGGGTCCTCTTTTATAGCATATTTACAATTGGATAGACCAATAAAGATTTGATATTCTCCACCATTTGTGCGTCAAATTTTCCTGTGGCAGATATGTTGTAAAACGAAAAATGTTTACTTATGTTCAAATAATCTTAAAATAATCAAATAAAATGTAGTTCGAATTTCTTAAATCTTAACTATGCTTTAATATATAAGTACTTCATAGATTTTGGTTTAGCACATACATTTGAACCGTATGATATGGTAATGACACTGTTAGTGAAGGGTCAACTCGAGTTCCTTACTCGAGTTAACTCGAGTTGGATCTCTCTAACTCGAGTTTGGGCTGCTGTACATGAACGGATCAAGTGAGCCAGCAAAAGAGTAAAATCACAATTTGTTCATTGTGTGTGCGCTTTGTTTTAAATAGTATTTAGCTACAACCAAAACAATTTGTTATTTAGAATTATTTTTATAATAGCTAAATTATGTAATTTAATTTGAATAATTATGATCAATTTAGTTATGTATGTCACAGGCATATTATTGGTGTACTCGAAAAGGATGGTTAAGTTGTAAGATACATCACATTTTAAATTAACACCAAATGTAACACTTGATTTACAAGAAATATTTTGGATTTGAAAAAAAAATATTTAAGAATATGTTGACTGAGATAATTAAACTATTAATAGGTTATGTTCCTACATCTTAAAGCTAGACTAACATTGTTTCATGAAGACTGCTATATAGCTAGTTTTGTTGTTAAATATAGATACTTACTATAACTAAGTTTAAAACCAAAAATACATAAGTATGTGGTACATACTCAATATATCTTTTTATTTCAATCCTACATAATATTTTTGGTTATTATTGTTACGGCCCCCAGCTGCCCCGGCAAAGGTCAAACACAGCGTTTGAACCCGAATCCAATAGAGCGCGAATCGTTAAACAATCGCCACTCGGGTTGTACACCTTCACTGAGGCCGTCGGCAGTAGAACCGTTTGACAAATGAGCTGTTGACGGCTCAAAGGATCAGTGGAGGTGGCCGTGGTGGGAGCTAGGGCGGCAGCTACCTAACTTGGGCTGCCTCCATCAAAGGGGGGCGGAGATACCCCAGTCGCGGCCACTCAGTTAACAGGGGTAAAAAGGGTCTAGCTGACTGCTGAGTAGTTGTGAAGTTCCTCTCCACACGCTGAGGGGGGGCGACGCACCCCCCCCCCGCCCCTGGGGGAACGACCCCCGACTGGTTGGGGGAGGGACCCCTTTCAAAACCAGGGGCACGGTGGCTGGCAGGCGAGCGCCGAGCGTCGCCCGACAGAGGGCGTTGCTGAGCGCCACGCCCGTGGGGGTCATGGGCCTGGCATAGCCCCGAGAGAAAACGCCGTTCGCACCCAGGCACAAAACTGCATAGTGATTGCCCTGGCAGTGCGGACAGGGCCGCTGGTGCGGGCAATCTCACTGGAGGTGCCTTTCCAAACACGAGTAGCACCAGCGGCGCTCCTTGGTGATAGTTCGCCTCGCCGGAACCGGCTTACCCAACAACTTCGGGCACGAAGTCACCCGGTGATCGGATGCTCGACAATAGGAGCAGGGGGGCGCCTCCCTGGCCGCTAAGCCACTGTAAGATTATAGGAAGCGGCGCCCTCCCACGAGAGCTCCGATCGGCCTTAGGGGGATTGGCGGCAACTTGCCTGGCGGATTTCGCCTCTCACTGGGCACGGCTCGGTTGGCAACCCATAAGTCGTCGACGGTGCCCGCGGCGTTCTCAATTTGCCGGCACTGCTCCTCCAAGAACCGCAGCAAATCACTGAAGGGCGGAATATAGGAGGCGCCGTCCCCGCCGTACCTCTCCTCAAAATGTATCCGAAGGTCGAGAGGTAGGCGGGACAGCACGATGTGGAGCAACAAGAAGGACCATTCATCCACCGGTAAATCCAGCCGCTTCAACGCATTACAGGCCACCAAAACTGGATTCACGATGTCCGGGTGTAGTCTGGCCCGCTCCCTAAGCCTGATTCTTAGAAGCTGCCTGACGTATTCGTCCGCAATTCGCCGGACGTTGGCATATCTTCCGGCGAAGAGATCCCGAGCAGTCTGGTAGGCGTCGTCCGACAATCTTAAATGGCCGACGCCCAGGGCCTACCCCTCCAGTGAGGCTAGAAGGTACGCCATCTTCTGGCTTGGTGTCAAGTCCCTCCAGGCGTTCACTAGACTATCAAAAAGGCTAACAAAACCCCGGAGAACCTCGGCAGGTCCAGAGTTGGGAGTCGTCCCAACAGCTCCGGCTGAGTAGGCTGCTTCCAAGAGGACTCGGCCAGGCCACTCAGCCGAGCTTTATGCGCTTCATTAGCATACTTGGCCCCCGCCTCGATCAAGTCGTCCGTAAGCGAAAAGAATTTCGGACTACGCCGCGAGGCAGGAGTCTAGGACTCCCTGTTCCGCATCCAAGGCTAAAAGTTCTGTGCAAGCCTCCTCCACTACAGCCCTTCGGGCATCGACCTGCTCGAGCCGCTTCCCTAAACTATGGACCCGATCAGATCGCCCTATCAAAATATGGGCGTTCGCGGCCCAGCGCAGCTCCGCCTGCAGGCGAAGAGCCGGTAGCTTGTGCGATGGCATCACTACTAAATACAAATTACTATCAAATTAAATTCAATACAAATTACTACAAATACAAATTACTATTTATTAAATTAAATACAAATTACACTACAAATACAAGTACACACTACAGTCGGTCAGCAAAGATGCCTCGCTCTGGCGACCGACCCTTCGGCAATTAATCTACTATAATTATACGATAACGATAATTATACGATTATGTGATAACGATAATTATCTACCTACCCGACGCGTGGTACTTAATCCTTAACTACACTCCCGCTTGCGCAACCTAACGGGCGTTGTTCCTAATTCTACCCACCTATCCGCTAACAAACAAAGGAAGCAAACAAACAAAAAAAATATTTTTATTACGTATTACGGCCGGGCGTGATTGTAGAAACAATCAACCACGCTCTATTACCAGATAATGTTACGGCCCCCAGCTGCGCCGACAAAGGTCGAATGGGCTAGGGCCCATAGTAGCCTCCTCGACGAGCAGCTGAGGGTTCGGGCCCAATTGCCTATGGATAGTTCTAAATTAATGGCAAATAAGCAAGCACAACTTACCGATTTCCGGAGGTAGGGTTGATCACAGGGTACCAGTCAGGTGGTAAGTGATGGTGTATGTAAGTAGTGTATAGTAGTGTTTATATGTAACCTGACTTAACCGAAGAAGTCTGACCGCAGATCCACAGGCGCTGCTTTTCTCCAAATGTGCGATCCCTCCAGTGGTCGATCACCAATTGAAAACTTCTGCCATTATTTTCACTATATTTGTTTATCAACTTTATTGTACATTTAATTAACTTCAAAGTCAACCAAATCAACGTTCATCGAAATTAAAACAAGTAACACACGACACAAGTAAAGAACAGTCGGTCAAAGTTCAATATTCCAGGTTCACTTAGCAACAAATTATCATCGAGCACACGACAAGTAATATTACTTAGCACGATATTAAGATGCCACAAACAACTCGTCGACGCAAATTAATGTCAATCTAAGTTAACTTAATAACTCGAAACTTAAGAATCAGCCTCGTTGACACGTAAAACGGACGAAAAATAGACAGCACAGTGAGAGGCACTTAACGCGACATTACAATTCAATATTAACTTCCAAAAGCAAATTAACCGACCAGCCGTCGCGCGACTATTATTTTTCTAGACTTTAAGACAAGCCTCGTTATCACGAAACGTACAAATTAAGATAACTCCATAGGAGGCACGCGCCCGACCGTCGCGCAACAACGCTTTTTCATACTAAAAAGTCAGCAGCCGCGCCATCGAATGGAATGTGAGCGGGAGAGAGGACCGGCTGTGGCCTTGGTAACATCGGTGGCACGTGCCGAGTCGAGTGTGTTGAATGCAAGTTTTTACAATGTTAATTATTTGGCCTAAACAATTATAGTTATCCCAACCTACCGAAGAGCTAGGTAAATAGAAAAACAAATTTATAAGAAAGAAATTTGTAACAAATCATTTACTCTGTTTCGTACTGCTAACTCCAGTTTAAACTCGAGTTAGATGAATTTCAACTCGAGTTAACTCGAGTCGTAATTTTTCCGAGTTGGCACATCTATAGACACTGTTACCTATAGACCTATGTCAAGGTCTACATCACGTTAGCAAAATTTCCAAACGTAGTCGTCAATTTTCAAAAGAAATATAACTGAAGTACCATCATTAAAATTCACTGATTATATCTAAATGTGATTTTAATGTTCAATCTTGTAAGTGAATTAAAAGCAGTTGCTACATTTAAGAACTTTTAAAACAAATCGCAATCACAATACAATCGAATTCAAAAACCAAAAAAGTATATTTCAATAAATGCACTCAATAATAACTGAAGTATAATGGAAATGATCAGTCCATAACAGACAAATCACACCCGTTTACAACTATGATGTATGTGGCAGCCACCACCAAACACGGAAGTAAACAACCTTGAACGCAGCGTCACCGTAAGCCGTAAGACCTCTAATAAGCTTAAAGTGAGCGTAACATCCGTAATAGCTCACACTTCGAGATATTTTGAAGAAATATGGATGTGCTAGAGCAGTTTGACCGCGTCTTCATTGTAACACTATCCTCCTGAAACTTTTTTTTATTTTTTGAAGAAGGTGCAAACGAGCATGCGGCACATCTGATGATAAGTGTTGACCACCGCCCATGAACCACACCAGGGGAATTGCGTTGCAAGCCATTTAAAAAGGAGTAGCTCTCCTTAATGGTCCCTAAGTCGTGTCGGACCGGAAAATCGCATTCCGATACTCAGCGACGTTTTGCCGAGAAACATTGGCACACCCGGAGTAAAAAGCATCACCAGTGCTGTCGTCCGCATACCAACTAATACATAATATTTGAAACATTTTGATATGTAAAAGAAACTGCTTAGGTATATGAGGCTCAGATTCTTACAACGTTTCTCACGGGAAACGGTTCCTTTGTTGTACCCAAGACACAGAACGGCCACGTTTCGTGGTAGCTTTGAGTATTCTGTCACAAAGTGTTGGAATAATATACCATCTCCGATAAAAAACAGAAAAATAAGGTAGTTCGCACTTTTAAAATAAAACTAAAAGAATACCTTTCAAATTTGCAAAGTTTGTAGAATTCTGTGTCGATGTATCACACCTTTCTTACACTATAGAGTGTCTGTATATTATAAAACTACTAAATACCTACTTGCATAATTCTACATTTTATTTTGCTTTTGTATCTTATCAAATAATTTAATTGTGTGCCTTGTGCCTTATACATGCCTATTGTTGACCTTAATGTTGCGTTGGCGTTTTGTTGCGTTGGCTTTTTCTTGTGCCTTTTTTATCCTAAATGTTAACGGTTTTATTTTTATATTTAAATTTTTATAAGTGTGTTTTTATTTCATGTTGGAGCCTGTGATTAGTTTATTTATTCCACCTATGTCTCGCGTTTACTGAAAATCAGCGTTGTAGTTACCACTATGTGGTTTCTATAACAATTGTGCTGAGTAGACGCCTTTTCACTTCCATTCTATTAAATTATTTTGTAATGTTACTTTGTGTTTATGTTTGGAACTAAATAAATTATATATTATTATTGGGGTATCTATAAAGTTTTCTCATCTGGTTGGGCAGTATAAATATATAATTGTAAATGAAAATGGTAAACATACATAAATATGAATAAAATAAAATAAATACATAAAAAATACATAAATATATAAAAACCCAACCAGATGGAAGCCCTCGGCAGGGGAGACCAGACGGCCGAGGGTTAGGGGGAAAGGGAAAGAAACCGGCGGACGATGCGGGCGGTATCGAGGAGCACCGCCTTCTGCATTTGAGCCTGGAGCGGTCCGTCACGGAGTCCCAGTCGCCTCAGATGACCCGGTAGGCTGACTGGGATTAACCCGTTCGCAGAAACGACCACAGGAATAATTTCGGCCGGCAGACCACCCCACATGCCGGTAACCTCGTGAGCCAGGTCCAGATATTTTGTCACCTTATCTGTTTCGGCTTTCACGAGGTTCTCGTCATAAGGAATGGTAATGTCGACCAAAAAGATCCTTGACTGTGCCCGGTCCATCAGCACAATATCAGGCTTATTCGCAAGAATAGTCCTGTCTGTGATGATGGCCCGGTCCCAGTAGAGCCTGGCGCGGTCATTTTCGAGCACGGCTTCCGGCAAGTACTTATAATACGGCAGTTTCCGATCCACGAGGCCGTATTTCAGAGCGAGCTCCTGGTGTAGAATCCTATCTACTAGATTGTGTCTGTGCAAATACTCAGAGTTAGAAAGCGCCGAACAACCGGAGATGACATGCCTAAGTGACTCACCGGGACGGCGACAAGCTCGACAGATGTCGACGGCGCCATCCTTTAGTATGTATCTCCGATAATTGTTGGTCTTAATAACCTGATCCTGTATCGCACAGACAAAACCCTCGGTTTCCCCAAAGAGGTCACCGAAACGTAGCCAGTGAAGGGAGGCGACTGTGTCTACGAAAGGCTCATGTAGAGCCTTGTAGAACCTCCCGTGGAGCTCCTTCTCCTTCCATAAGGCCTCCCGGTCGGAAATGCACTGTACTGCCGGGTCTTGCCATTGCTCGTTGGCCAAGGATAGAGGGGTAAGTCCTTTATCACAAGAAATAACGTCTCTATAGTATGGATCATCCGCTCTCGTCAGAAAGTAATTACGGAGGCTGCACACTTCGCGATTATGCATGGTAAGCGCGCTTAAAAAGCCGCGCCCACCATGCTTCCGCGGCAAGTACAGCCTCATTACTGACGATCTCGGATGATGCATCCTGTGGGACGTCATTATAGTGCGGACTTTTCTGTCCAGAGCGCTTAGTTCGGTCTGAGTCCACCTAAGTATGCCAAAGGTATACATGAGAACAGGCATGACCCAACCGTTATATGCGTGCGTCTTATTCACACCGGACAAAAGGCTGTTAAGCACTTTGGTCAAGCGTGCATAAAACACATCGCAAACTGACTGTTTCATACCCGCCTCATCAACACCGATGTTCTGTGACATACCCAGATATCGGTATGTGTCAGCCTCGGAAAGGGTCCTTATGTTGATGGGCATAGATAAATCTATGTCCTCAGAGTTAGCAACCCTTCCCCTTTCAACATGGAGGACCGCACACTTATCCGTCCCCAGCCCCATTCCAATAGAATTGCTAAAATCACAAGTGATGTTTAGCAATTCCACAAGATGAGAGCGACTGGAGGCGAATAACTTGAGATCATCCATATAGAAAAGGTGGGTCACTTTTGTACCTCCCCTCCGAAGCTGAAATCCCCTCCCGGAGCCCTCCAGTAAAGTACTGAGAGGGTTCAGAGAGAGGCAGAACCAGATTGGACTCAGACAATCGCCCTGGAAGATACCCCTTCTTATCCTTATGTGGTCCTCCGCAGCCGTCATCCGCTCGCCTAGATGACAAAGGATCGTACTCCACTGCCCCATACACTGCCCGAGGAAGTCTCGAACTGTACAGTCAACCTTGGACAGCTCGAGGACCCTCTTCAGCCATGTATGAGGCACCGAGTCGAATGCCTTTTTGTAGTCTATCCAGGCGGCGGATAGGTTCCGACGGTTGCGTTTAACCACTTTGCCAATGACCGCGTCAATGAGGAATGGTTCCTTGGTTCCACGACCACCGCCCCGACATCCATTTTGAGCGCGCGACATCACCTGATTTGAGTTCAGGTGACGAGTGATTCTCGCGCTCAAATTGGATGTTAGTGTCTTATATATCGTGGGTAGACGATATATAAGACACTAACATCCACGTGATGGGGCGGTATTTGCTCGGGTCTATGGTATCCCGGTCTTTAGGAACCAAATGAGTGATCCCAGTAGTGAAGAGGCTCGGGAGCGACTTTTGGTCGAGAGCCTCTTGAAATTGTCGGGCGAGCACAGCGTGACACACCACGAACCCCTTCAGCCAGTAGTGATGCAGCCCGTCGAGCCCCGGACTTTTCCAATTAGGGGCCCTTCGGACCGCCTCAGCTACATCGTCCGGCGTTATAATGACGGGGTCCATGGGCGTAAGATTCGCACACTGACTCACCACAACTTCCGTCCAAGGTCCCTCGCTGTGGTTTACGGGCTCTGACCACAGGCCGCGCCAGAATGCGACAGTGTCGGCCTGATTCGGTGCTTGGCCCGTTCCACGTACCATTGGTCGCTCCAATGATTTATATAGCCTCTTCTGATCACTCTGGAAGAGACGATTCTGGTTGAACCGTGTCGACCTCTCGGTATATCGCCGAATCCGCTTCCCCCAAGCAGCGATTCTCTGCTTCAGGTCGTCTATGCGCTCCGTCAGTTTTTGCGTTATATCCGGCTGGGACAAGCTGATATTTGTCCCAGCAAACGCCATTCTGACGGTGCGCACAATTCGCGGCCTATTATTTCCCGACCTGAAGCTTATCAGCCTGCCGATGAGGGCCCTTGCCTTTACGATACGGTCCTCAATCCTTCTTCTCCAGGCTGGGGTGGCGCTACTTTGTCTAGTAGCGCGTCCAGCCGTGGGAAGTTTGGCGCCAACAATACGGCAAACTGCCAGTGCGGCGCCAAAAAGAATTGAATCCGTCTCGCAAAGGTCCCGGCTGGCTTCCAAATAGGTCACCAGCATTGGGTTGAGAGCCCTCACGACAGCCCGATTCCGCTTGCTTAGGGGTATGCGCGGGAGTCGCGGACGATTTTCGAGAGGCGTACTGCGCGTTTCCACAATCGCCTCCTCCAATTTACTCCTCATCTGCTCTAGTTCTTGGGTGACCATTCCATCATCGCCTGAATCAACCAGAGCAGGGAGATCCATGGCGCCCTCTATATGTGGCTGCTGGTCTGTGGCCTGAAGAGCCGCATCCCCAGCTATAGCCGGTTCATTCAATGAGGGAATAGCCTCACGTCGTAGTCGTTCGAGTTCGGCATCATCAAATATTTTCGAGCGTATGATGTACCGAACTCGGTCTGCCAGGTTTTGCTCCGTGACGGGAACTGATGGCTCAAGCTCAACAAAAAAGCGATGCATCCGAGCCCGATACGCTATCCCTCCAGTTTCTTCCCCTTTCACCCTATAGTACGCCCGCAATGCGTTTATGTTCATATTTTTTGTCCAACGCATGCGGCGTACTCCACCAGCGGCGGGTGCCGCTTGCCGAGTCCGAGAGGACCCCGCCGACACCAAGCCATCTGGTGGGGATGATGGACGCGAGGGGCTGCTAGGTGGTTGTGCAGCACCTCGCGCTCGGCTGGCTGCTCGCATGCTGTCACGTCCAGCGCCAGCTCCAGACGCGCCCCGGCGACCCCCAGGCAGCGGCCCTATGCGCGCTCTATTATTTTCCATCATCCATTAAATTGGGCGTCAATTAACGGGAGACGCCCAGACCCGGCACCGTTTAATAGTGTGGCCGTAAGCACAAACGGGCCTTTGCACCCTCAATACTGCCGAGGCACGGCGCTCACACCTCTTGGCAAGGCACTGACTGACTGCGCTGACATAGCAGTTTTGTCACTTAACTGTTACGTCAGCGGGCGATGGGGTCGTCACTTCCCTTCTATTATTATTTTTGGGGCATCTATATAGTTTACTCATCTGGTTGGGCTGTATAAATATATAATTGTAAATGAAAATGATAAACATACATAAATATCACCAAAATAAAATAAATGCATAAAAAATACATAAATAAATAAAAACCCAACCAGATGGAAGCCCTCGGCAGGGGAGACCAAACGGCCGAGGGTTAGGGGGAAAGGGAAAGAAACCGGCGGACGATGCGGGCGGTATCGAGGAGCACCGCCTTCTGCATTTGAGCTTGGAGCGGTCCGTCACGGAGTCCCAGTCGCCTCAGATGACCCGAGAGGCTGACTGGGATTAACCCGTTCGCAGAAACGACTACAGGTATAATTTCGGCCGGCAGTCCACCCCACATGTCGGTCACCTCGTGAGCCAGGTCCAGATATTTTGTTCGCTTATCTGTTTCGGCTTTCACGAGGTTCTCGTCATACGAAATGGTAATGTCGACCAAAAATATCCTTGACTGTGTCCGGTCCATCAGCACAATATCAGGCTTATTCGCAAGAATGGTCCTGTCTGTGATGATGGCCCGGTCCCAGTAGAGCCTGGCGCGGTCATTTTCGAGCACGGCTTCCGGCATGTACTTATAATACGGCAGTTTCCGATCCACGAGACCGTATTTCAGAGCGAGCTCCTGGTGTAGAATCCCGGCTACTAGGTTGTGCCTATGCAAGTACTCAGAGTTAGAAAGCGCCGAACAACCGGAGATGACATGCCTAAGTGATTCACCAGGATGGCGACAAGCTCGACAAATGTCGACGGTGCCATCCCTTAGGATGTATCTCCGATAGTTGTTGGTCTTAATAACTGCAATATCTTGGGATTGAATGAAAGATGTCTTTCTCGTAACGGCTTTAATGGCGGACTGAGCGGTGACGTTACAATAATTAACAAATACCTTACACCTCCAGCCTTAAATATCTACATAATTATATAGCAATGAACTTAATAACTAGTTTTAAACTTATAATTTAACTAAGTATACCATTAATCTAACATTGGAATTTAATTACGGGTTTTCGGATTCGCCTGGAACGGGTCACTGGCCGCGACGGTGGCGGTGGTTGTGGAGGAGTGGCGGGGCCTGGTACAGTCTCGCTGGGACATTGCGTATCTGCCACGTGCTCGGTATCCACGTCATCTTTTCCAGCCGAAACCGCGACCTCCGTTTGCAACTCTGAAGACGCATCTGCAAACTCATCCTCATCCTTTTCATCGACCTCATTAGTGATATCTGGACAGGTAACATCGGATAAGCGCGACCTACGTCTTATTTGATCAATATGTCTTTTAATAAGTCGACCGTCACCATTGTCGAGAACGTATCTTCCAGAACCTTCTTTCTGGGCTACCGTGCCCTTGACCCATTTATCCCGGGTGCCGTAGTCCCTACTCCAGACGGTGTCTCCCAAAGAGAAATTACGCGGAACACCACCCGCATATTCGACTTGACGCTGCTGAGCATCGAGCACACGCGCTTGCACCACGTACCCACCGCGAAGTAAATCCAACCGTGAACGCAAGGAACGTCGCTGCAGCAGCATCGCTGGGCTCTCACCCGTGGTGCTTTGCTTACTGTTGCGATAGCTTAGTAAAAAGGTTTGTAGGGCGGTATCAATATCTACGTCATCCCTATAGGCCTTTTTAATTGCCCTCTTACACAGCTTAACAGCATTTTCCGCTGCCCCATTAGATGCAGGGTGGTACGCCGGTGAAAACCTTTGCTGAATGCCATTATTTATCAAAAAACTTTTAAATTCAATACTTGTGAAAGGTGGTCCCTTGTCAGACACTAGTTCTAAGGGCAAACCGAATCTTGCAAATATTGACCTCAGCACCTTAACAATGGAAGTCGCATTCGTTCGCGCTACTTCAATAATTTCAAGCCATTTCGAGCTCGAATCTATTAAAACTAAATAAGTTTTACCTTTATACGGTCCTAGGAAGTCTATGTGAACTCTAGACCAGGGAGGCAAGTAGGGCCAGGGGTTAGGAGGCGCGCGCGGCGGGGCGTCCGCCTCAGAGGCGCAGGTCTCGCAGCTTCGGCATAGCGCTTCCACATCCGCATCGATGTTCGGCCACCACACATAACTCCGTGCCAGCCCCTTAGTTTTCACAATACCCATGTGGCTGCTGTGTAGTTGTTTTAAAATAATTGGACGTAAATATGAAGGTATTACCATTCTATACCCCCACATAATCGACCCGTTATCTAAATATAGTTCATTGCGCCTAACAAAATAAGGTTTAACCTCTTCACCAGGGCAAACTGTCGGCCAACCCGATTTGATATAGGCGAAAATTCTACTAAGAATAATATCCTTTGAAGTCGCCTTCGTAACATCCTCATTAGTAACCGGTAAAAAATTTTCAACGAAGTTAATATAAGTAATTTCTCTATTTATCGTTTTTTTATTATTAGAAGAAATTGGTAATCTTGATAAACCGTCGGCGCAATTTTTATTAGACGTTACGTATTCGATATTGTAGTCGTAACCAGATAAAAGTACGGCCCAACGTTGGATACGTGAAGCGGCCATAACCGGTATTCCCGTTTTCTTACCGAATATGTGTGTTAACGGTTTATGGTCCGTACGCAATATGAATTTTCGCCCATAGAGATACTGATGATATTTTCTTACACCGAACACAATAGCGAGCGCCTCCCGATCGATCTGCGAGTAGGCTCGCTCTGCAGCCGTGAGCGAGCGCGACGCATACGCCACCGGCCGCTCGCCCTCTGGCGTCAGGTGCGAGATCACTGCACCTACACCCACGCTACTCGCATCACACGTCAGCACAATAGGCAAATCGCTAGAGTAATGCATAAAATTTTACTAGAACTCAATAGTTCTTTTACCTTTTTAAAGGCTCTTTGACAATCGTCACACCAATCAAATTTTATTCCCGTACGCAATAAATTATATAAGGGTGCGAGAATAGTGCTGATATTTTTTACGAATTTTGCATAATACATTATCATTCCTATATAGGCCCTTAACTCAGACACGTTCGTAGGAACGGGAGTGTCTACTATTGCCTTAATCTTATCCGGACAAGTGTGAATACCATCCTTACTAATTACATAACCTAAGTAATTGACTGATTCAGCAAAAAATACACACTTTTCCTTTTTAACTCGAAGTCCGTACGACTGCAAACGGTCAAATACTTTATGTAAATTACTAATATGCTCCTCTGTGTTGCGCCCTGTAATAATTATATCGTCCAAAAATACGCCTACATACGGTAGATTAAATAATTGCTCTAAATGTTTTTGAAAAATGCCAGGGCTTGATGATAAGCCGTATACTAAGCGGTTATACCTAAACAAACCTTTATGTGTGTTGATCACCGTATATTTGGCAGATTCGTCAAGTACAAATTGTGCGTAAGCTTGTGAAAGGTCAATTTTACTGAACCTCTGCCCCCCTTGTAAACGTACCAGTAAGTCTTCTACTCTAGGCAAAGGATAACGGTCGACTTCTATAACTTTATTTAAAGTTAACTTATAATCGGCGCAAATCCTAATGTTACCGTCTTTTTTCACTACGGGCACAATGGGAGTCGCCCAGTCGGAGCGGTCGACGGGTGTGAGAATACCGTCCGCCACCAGCTGCTCGAGTGCGCGCTCCACGGGTGCACGCAACGCATAAGCCAGCGGACGCGCTCGCATGAACACGGGCTGCGCTCCCTCCCGCACACGGATGCTCACCGGCGGCCCAGTGAACCGTCCCAGGCCGTCCGCGAACACCTTACAATATCTGGAACTGAAATCGTTTAAGTTAAAAACATCATTCGACAAACAGTTTAAGCTTCCAAATTGGGGGTAACTGTATATTGAGTTCTGCCAACCATTGTCTGCCTAACAATATACTTTTACCATTTTGAATAACATATAAATCGAGATGCTTTTCTTTATCTTTGTACTTTACTAAAGGCCTTATCACACCCACAGGTTTCACTTGTTCACCCGTATAGTACCTTAGCAACATAGGACACATATTCAGTTTTAGGTTACTGAATTGTTGTTTATATAACTCGTAGCTAATACATGAAACGGCACTGCCTGTATCACATTCCATTTGAACATCCCTACCGTGTACTGTTAATGATATAAACAATGGTTTGTAATGACTAACGCTTAATTGATTAATGCAAACCATTACCTCGTCACTTTCTTCACTGTTTAATAAACTGTCAGTCTCACTCTGCACCACGTTGAGGCTGTGTTGTCCTGCTAGATAAGGACACATCCTTTGTAAATGCCCTTGTTTATTGCACACTCGACACACGTAGCGAGCAAACTTGCAGGTCACTACATCGTGTGCATTACCGCACGCGCGACACTCGCGCTGGTGTCGTCGTCGATCATCCAGCACCGATGTTGATACCCTCGGCCCGGTGGGCGTTGCTGCTGCTATCCTGGATGCTCTGCCACGCATCCTGACCTCGCCCTTACTGCACGCGCGCCGCTCGCCGTCACAACCGATCGCGCGCCCGGTCCGTCTTGTACTGACCATCGCGTAGCAGTTTGTGGATGCGCTCGAGTCTCCAGATATTTTCGGATGCACATCGACGCTGACTGCATCCTTCTCCGTCGCCTCCATACTCACGGCTAATTGATAAGCCTTGCCAAAGTCTAGTTTGCTTTCGGCAAATAATCTCTGCCGAATTGTTTCACTACTGATACCGCATACGAACTGATCGCGCAAACTTTCTTGCAACCAGCTACCAAACTCGCAAGTTTTCGACATTTTCTTTAGGTCCGTTACATATTCTGATATACTTTCACCGTCCCTTTGTTTTCTTTGTCGGAATTTAAATCTTTCAGCCAGCTCGCTGGGTTTTGGTTGAAGGTAATTTTCCAAAATTTTTGTTAGCTCTAAAAACGTTTTTGATGTGGGTTTTTCCGGGGTACACAAACTCACGAGTAGTTCATAACTCTCCGCCCCCATAACCGTGATTAATGTAGGTACATGTAGCTCACTTGATATTTTGTTCACAACAAAGGATTGTTCGAGCCTTTCCACATATAGTTTCCAATTGTCTGTGGCCACTTTAAATTCCGATATTTTACCAATCGACATGGTTTAGGCCGGTTAGCTTATACACACGCGAACTTTTACGATATATATTTATTTTTCTTTTTTTTTTCTCTCGTCGCCAATGCAATATCTTGGGATTGAATGAAAGATGTCTTTCTCGTAACGGCTTTAGTGGCGGACTGAGCGGTGACGTTACAATAATTAACAAATACCTTACAATAACCTGATCCTGTATTGCACAGACAAAACCCTCGGTTTCCCCGAAGAGGTCACCAAAACGTAGCCAGTGGAGGGAGGCAACTGTATCTACGAAAGGCTCATGTAGAGCCTTGTAGAACCTCCCGTGGAGCTCCTTCTCCTTCCATACGGTCTCCCGGTCGGAAATGCTCTGTACTGCCGGGTCTTGCCATTTCTCGTTGGCTAAGGATAGAGGGGTAAGTCCTTTATCACAAAAAATAACGTCCCTATAGAATGGATCATCCGCTCTCGACAGAAAATAATTACGGAGGCTGCACACTTCGCGATTATGCAGGGTAAGGGCGCTTAAAAAGCCGCGCCCACCATGCTTCCGCGGCAAGTACAGCCTCATTACCGACGATCTCGGATGATGCACTCTGTGGGACGTCATTATAGTGCGGACTTTTCTGTCCAGAGCGTTCAGTTCGGTCTGAGTCCACCTGAGTATGCCAAAGGTATACATGAGAACAGGCATGATCCAGCCGTTATAAGCGTGTGTCTTATTAACGCCCGACAAAAGACTGTTAAGCATTTTTGTCAAGCGTGCATAAAACACATCGCAAACTGACTGCTTCATACCCGCCTCATCGACACCGATGTTCTGTGACATACACAGGTATCGGTATGTTTCAGCCTCGGAAAGGGTCCTTATGCTGATGGGCATAGATAAGTCCATGCCCTCAGAGTTAGCAACCCTTCCCCTTTCGACATGGAGGATCGCACACTTATCCGTCCCCAGCTCCATTCCAATAGAATTGCTAAAATCACAAGTGATGTTTAGCAATTCCACAAGATGAGAGCGACTGGAGGCGAATAACTTGAGATCATCCATATAGAAAAGGTGGGTCACTTTTGTACCACCTTTCCGAAGCTGAAATCCCCTCCCGGAACCCTCCAGTAAGGTACTGAGAGGGTTCAGAGAGAGGCAAAACCAGATTGGACTCAAACAATCGCCCTGGAAGATACCCCTTCTTATCCTTATGTGGTTCTCCGCAGCCGTCATCCGCTGGCCTAGATGACAAAAGATCGTACTCCACTGCCCCATACACTGCCCGAGGAAGTCTCGAACCGTACAGTCAACCTTGTACAGCTCGAGGACCCTCTTAAGCCATGTATGAGGCACCGAGTCGAATGCCTTTTTGTAGTCTATCCAGGCGGCGGAGAGGTTCCGACGGTTGCGTTTAACCACCATGCCAATGACCGCGTCAATGAGGAGTGGTTCCTTGGTTCCACGACCACCGCCCCGACATTCATTTTGAGCGCGCGACATCACCTGATTTGAGTTCAGGTGACGAGTGATTCTCGCGCTCAAAATGGATGTTAGTGTCTTGTATATGGTAGGTAGACACGTTATGGGGCGGTACTTGCTCGGGTCTGTGGAATCCCGGTCTTTAGGAACCAAATGAGTGATCCCAGTAGTGAAGAGGCTCGGGAGCGACTTTTGGTCGAGAGCCTCTTAAAACTGTCGGGCGAGCACAGCGTGACACACCACGAACCCCTTCAGCCAGTAGTGATGCAGCCCGTCGAGCCCCGGACTTTTCCAGTTCGGGGCCCTTCGGACCGCCTCAGCTACATCGTCCGGCGTTATGATGACGGGGTCCATGGGCGTAATATTCGCACACTGACTCGCCACAACTTCCGTCCAAGGGCCCTCGCTGTGGTTTAGGGGCTCTGACCACAGGCCGCGCCAGAATGCGATAGTGTCGGCCTGTTTCGGTGCTGGGCCCGTTCCACGTACCATCGGTCGCTCCAATGATTCATAGAGCCTCTTCTGATCACTCTGGAAGAGACGATTCTGGTTGAACCGTGTCGATCTCTCGGTATATCGCCGAATCCGCTTCCCCCAAGCAGCGATTCTCTGCTTCAGGTCGTCTATGCGCTCCGTCAGTTTTTGCGTTATATCCGGCTGGGACAAACTGATATTTGTCCCAGCAAACGCCATCCTGACGGTGCGCACAATTCTCGGCCTATTATTGCCCGACCTGAAGCTTATCAGTCTGCCGATGAGGACCCTTGCCTTTGCGATACGGTCCTCAATCCTGCTTCTCCAGGCTGGGATGGCGCTACTTTGTCTAGTAGCGCGTCCAGCCGTGGGTAGTTTGGCGCCAATAATACGGCAAACTGCCAGTGCGGCGCCAAAAAGAATTGAGTCCGTCTCGCAAAGGTCCCGGCTGGCTTCCAAATAGGTCACCAACATTGGGTTATGAGCCCTCACGACAGCCCGATTCCGCTTGCTTAGGGTTATGCGCGGTAGTCGCGGTCGATTTTCGAGAGGCGTACTGCGCGTTTCCACAATCGCCTCCTCCAATTTACTCCTCATCTGCTCTAGTTCTTGGGTGACCATTCCATCATCGTCTGAATCAACTACAACTGGAAAATCCGCGGCGGCATCGACGTGTGCAGATTGTTCTGCAATTTGTGGCGTCGCATTACCAGCTGCAGCATTTTCATTCGATGAGGGAACGGCCTCACGTCGTAGTCGTTCGAGTTCGGCGTCACCAAATATGTTGGAGCGCAGGATGTACCGAACTCGGTCTGCCAGGTTTTGCTCTGATACATGAACAGATGGCTCCAGCTCCGCGAAAAAGAGATGCATCCGAGCCCGATACGCCAACATTCCAGTTTCTTCCCCTTTTGCCCTAAAATACGCTCGCAATGCGTTTGCGTTCATGATTTTTGTCCAACGCATGCGACATGTTCCACCAGCGGCGGGTGCCACTTGCTGAGTCCGAGAAGACCCAGCCGACACCAAGCCCTCTGGTGGGGATGATGGATGCGGGCGGCTACTAGGTGGTCTTGCAGCCCCCCGCGCTTGGCTGGCGACCCGCATGCTGTCGCGTCCAGCGCCAGCTCCAGACGCGCCCTGGCGACCTCCAGGCAGCGGCCCTTTGCGCACTCTTTTATTTTCCATCATCCATTATATGGGCGTCAATTAACGGGAGACGCCCAGGCCCGGCACCGTTTCATGGTGCGGCCATAAGCACAGACGGACCTTTGCACCCTCAATTCTGCCGAGGCACGGCGCACACACCTCTTGGCAAGGCGCTGACTGACTGCACTGACGTAGCAGTTTTGTCACTTAACTGTTACGTCAGCGGGCGGTGGGGTCGTCACTTCCCTACGCCTTATATTATTATTATTATTATAGCATGCAGACTTGTGGAATATCAGTAATACCTTGGTGCTCCGATCTGTAAGAAAACTGGTGATCCACTTGCACATTTTCTCGGGAAGCCCATAGGAAGGAAGCTTCGAAAAAAGCGCTTTGTGCAAATTTCGATCGAAGGCCTTTGTATTGTCCAAACTAACAGCCAGTGCCTCCCCCTTGAACTCTACTGCCGCCGCCTATCTATAGGTCAGGTAAACCAGAAGATTACCAGTTGCGCGACCCCGACGGAAACCGTACTGGCGGTCACAAATCAGCTGGTGATCCTCAAGGTTACTTTTTTATAGAATAAGTGTGACAAACGAGCACTCAGCCCACCCGATGGTAAGTGGATACTGTGATTCACAGACATCTACATTTAACCTCGATCAAGAATTAAAATGCAGATGCGTTGTCACCCCTGAAAACTTAGTTGGAATGCCTCGTTTTCAGCAAAACCGGTCCCTGGTTCTCTACACTCACCATGCGAAACAGCAGTATTAAACTAATAATTTACGCTGGCATTATGAGCGTGAGAGCGTGGTCCTTCCCCGGTCAAACCGAACCATTTGTACTACAACCATAATATATCTGCAGCGTCGTTCTACCACGTATGAAACTAACTATAACTGACTAACTATAGATACTCGTACTTACACAATTCTAATTAAATTAATGTACCGTTTTAAAAACAACCAAGCAACCAAAGCCGTGTAAATCGATCTAAGCAATTTACACTTAAACAAAGCTCTCTGCAGCTACATTCCTTTTTGACAAATTGAATTTATATAAATGAGCAGTGTGGAGCATTTCAAATGTAAATCAAAAAAGGAATGAGAAATGTAAACCGTATTACGCCAAGACTAATTTAAGAATTTACTCTTTTTAAAGACTAATAAATCCATTTTATTTCTATAGTGTAACGTTATATATTATATAAAGGCAGTAGAAATTTATTAGCCTGAATTGTCTGTTATCTTCTTGCTCGTCTTTGTCAGCTTTACTAATTTCCCTGCATCATATAAGATTCTTGTAAAAATGTGCTGATTAGCATGGATAACTGAAAAGATTTGCCTATATTCATCAGGTTTTTTATATAGAAGTTCGGGCAAACGAGCATGCGGCTCTGGTTATACTGTATCCCAGTAATGCTGTCATAGATCAACAATCTGTCGTTTTATACTTTTTGTCGTCAGAGATTCGTTCATAACTTATACCCACGTGGTAGAGTCACGCTTCAGCTATTAGGGCTGCAACATGAATAGGTTGACTCGACCGGGGAAGGACTATGCTCGCACAAATTATTACAGCGTTAAATATGTAATAGCATAATGTTGCTGTGATTTTTATAGTGAGTGACGACAAACCATCTGTCCCAAGGAGGTGTCGGATTTATCGTCCACAAGTCTCTCGTTAACAACGTTGTAAAGATTGAAAGTGTGTCGACGAGGGTTGCGTACCTTATACTCAGAATCACCAAACGGTATTCGCTGAAGGTCATACAGGTTTACGCACCAACCTCGGCACACCCCGATCAGGAGGTGGAGGAAATGTATGAGGATATCTCTAGAGCCATGCATTCCTCCAAAACCCAATATACGGTGTTAATGGGAGACTTCAATGCAAAACTAGGCACAAGAGAGAACGGTGAGCTGAAAGTAGGGAAATTTGGAATAGGGCAACGGAACCCAAGGGGCCAGCAGCTGGCCGACTTCATGGAGAAAGAGGGACTCTTTATGATGAACTCTTTCTTCCAGAAGCGGCCCCACAGGAAGTGGACCTGGTCGAGCCCCGACGGTTCGACAAAAAATGAGATTGACTTCATTATGACGACCAGACGACAACTGTTCAGTGATGTCTCAGTGATCGCGAGGGTGAAAACCGGCAGCGATCACCGAATGGTTAGAGGCACACTGAACCTAAACGTTAAGTTGGAGAGGTCTCGTCTAATGAAGTCAACGCTCCGTCCCCCTCGTGCTCTAATCCAAAGTCCCGAAACCTTTCAGCTCGAGTTACAAAACCGTTTTCAGTGCCTAGAAGACTGCAATGAAGTGGACGATTTGAATGACAAGCTCGTGGAAACTGTCCATGCGGTCGGAGCTAAGTTCTGCAAGACCCGCCGCAGAAGAACACAAAAACTCTCCGATCACACTCTTAATCTCATGGCTGTTAGACGGGAGATGAAGCTACATTCTTCAACAGATTTGACAGCATACAGGCAACTGAACAGACAGATCTCCAAATGCATGCGGCGGGACCTACGCAAATTCAATACAGCTCGTATTGAAGAAGCGATCGAGCGGAACCAAGGCTCCAAAGTCTTTGCCAGAGATCTGTCTGCCAGAAAGCGCCAACTGTCAAAGCTGAAGACAGAATGTGGCAGCATCGTTTCCGGGGCACCTGAGATTTTGAGTGAGATTGAGAGGTTCTATAGGCAGCTGTACACGTCATCGTTGGAGCCGCACGCAAGTGTGAGTAACGATCCAAGAGCGAGTCTTATCCGACATTATTCCGATGATATCCCGGACGTCAGTCTGAGCGAGATTAGAATGGCTCTCCAGCACCTTAAAAACGGCAAGGCCCCAGGCGAGGATGGAATTACAGCGGAGCTTCTGAAAGCGGGTGGAAAACCGGTACTTGAAGTCCTTCAGAAGCTCTTCAATTCCGTCCTCTATGGTGGCATTACACCGGAGGCGTGGAGCAGAAGTGCGGTGGTCTTGTTCTTCAAGAAAGGCGACAACGCTCTCTTGAAGAATTACAGACCGATTTCCCTTCTGAGCCGCGTCTACGTGCTGTTTTCGAGAGTCATTACGAATCGTCTCGCGCGCAGACTTGACGACTTCCAGCCTCCCGAACAAGCCGGTTTCCGAAAAGGCTTTAGCACCATAGACCACATACATACCCTTCGGCAAATTGTACAGAAGTCCGAGGAGTACAATTTGCCACTATGTCTGGCGTATGTGGACTATGAGAAAGCCTTTGATTCCGTCGAAATTTGGGCGGTGCTGCAAGTAGTGTAGTTGTACCACTTCTAGACCACCTGAGTCAGACGTGGTTCAACGACGTTCGTCGACGCCCGATCCTAAAAAAAAAAAAAAAAAAAAAGGTTTTGGCATGCTCTGATCACGAATCCGCGGTCCATTTTTGTGTAGAATGCACGGTTCCAGAGATGTGTAGATCAATTAGCTAATATCTAATTGATATCCGGTAAGGGCCTCCACCGTCATTAGCGTCCCATTGTTGTTCCTATTTCTATTGTTCTATTGTTCCTTAATCACCTTCATTGCAGCGTGTGCGTCGACTATATCAGTGCTATTGTTTATTATAATTCTTTGTTTATACAACGCTAATCTGAATCATCAATAAAACACATTACATAATTTTGTTACAATTTTTATTTATAAAATACAAAATCTTATTAATTATTATCTATAAAATAGGAGCGAAACATCTCATCCACTAAAATATCGTTGTACAATGTGTTCCTTGTAAATATACTCGTAAAACTATGTATTGAACATCCTTGAAACTTATATAGTAAATACATTAAGCAATATTCGCCACAAACTGAAGTCCACTCATTCTGAATCCTATCAACATTCCAGTTCCATCTTTTACAATTCCTTTTTAAAAACTCTAGATGATATCGTACAGGTGATCGTCCATATGAATCAAAATATTGACCGACGTCATTCGTATCGATATATAAAGCTACCCAATGTGACCCTGGTTTATCATCTGTATCCAAATTACATATTATATACGTTGGTACGTGGGTATACATAGGCAGTCTATTAGCTGCATAAACATTATTTTCTAGACTGGGGTGAATCTTTTTCAGATGTTGTTGTACATCTAGTGTATCCATGATATTACTGCTATTAGTAGATTATTACAGTACCTAGCTACTCAATGAATAACATAGGAATGGTCAATTATAGTGATTTCTACATATTAAATTGCATTTTTGTGATATACAAATCGTACTTGAGTCATTGATCACCAAACAAAACACAATACGAAGAAATGTTGAGATAGGCAACGGAAATGTGAGATAAACTGATATGTTTCTAAATATTAAATTGCATTTTTGTGTTATACAAATCGTACTTGAGTCATTGATCACCAAACAAAACACAATACGAAGAAATGTTGAGATAGGCAACGGAAATGTGAGCTAAACTGGTTGACGCATAAAGTAATTATCAACTCATTACGGAAATACTTTAGATTAGAATTTTTACGTACTGGTGGTATATAAGACCAACAAACGCAGTCATCGAGTTAGTGTACGGTCGTTTGGCTACAGTGGATCTATCAATAGTACATTTGTGTTACTTCAATACACCAAAGGCTATGGATGTAAGTGTTTATTCTATTGACTAAATTACTTTTTTTTCTGTTATTTTCATGTGTGTGTATTATTTTATTTAAATATTGTGTATGTATATGATTAAGCCGTGGTAACTCAGATGGTTAGCGCTAGCTGTAAATTTCACAGTACGCGACCCGGGTTCGATCCCCGCCAGCACCAATTAAATTGTTAATAGCAATTTTAAGTGCTTATTACCACGTGCTTGGTGGTGAAGGAAAACATCGTGAGGAAACCTGCATGTCTGAGAAAATTTCGAAGGCATGTGAAGTTCGCCAACACACATTGAGGGAGCGCGGCGGACATTTCCTTGCTCTAAAACCCTCTCAGAAATGAGAGGAGGCCTATGTTCAGCAGTGGACTTTAATAGGCTGTAACTTTAACTTTTTTAACTTTTATGATTAAGTGTTAACAAATTGATATTAACATGATAACTGTGTTGTTGCAGAAATCATTGAGCTTCGATGAAGATACCTATAAACAGTATTACTACTCGCCACTCTCCCCTCAAGAAGAGAGTGATAACCTCGTCATTAATAATAACACATGCGATGGTGGAAAAAGAAAATCGCAATCGATTGATCATTTTTTTGAAGCTGAATCAAAAATAAAAAAGAGGAAGGGAAAACTTCAGTGAAGTGTGCACCAGTGCTTTTTTCTCCACAATCATGGAAGAGAATACGGAACTATTCAATAGCGAATTAAATCAGGAGTTGTCTAAAGTTTGTGAAGAAATGGAGAGGGGTCAACTGTTCGATTCGTCATACGATGATGAGTTGTATCATCACTGTGCGATGGTTGAAACACAGTTTAAGTATGTAAAATAAACATTCATTTCGATCATAATTTACATATTGTCTTATACAGTTTTTAATAAATTTAAACATTTTAGCAGTCAACCACTACAACTTGGAAGAGGAACGAAGCGAACGTGCAGCAAAGAATCCAAGATCATCAAAAAACCAACAACGGAAGCAGAAGCGCATACCTCTGCAGGGAACAGTATCAGTAACGATGATCAAGTGGAATGTCCAACGTGCCATATATTTATCAAGAAACGGTATTTAGCTAATCATTTTAAAAGTAATGTTCATAAAAATAATCTTTTAAATTCACATAATTCTTTATCAAACGTTAGTGTTATTGAATCTGCTTTTGGAAATAGGATTTTAACTTATAAAATCAAGAGTAGAGTAGATCGTTCGACATGGGTAAATTTTGAAACTCCTGAACTATTTTTAAATTCTATTAAAGATGATATTTTATTTTTATTACAAGAGTGTATTCATCAACACATAATTTTTTAGGTAAACTTCATATTGCATGCTGATTTTGTTCAACAAACTAAAGATATTCATGATACGTTCGATTTTCAAACGCTTAACTATATTATTTGTCAAGGAGATGACTTAAATATTTTTCTTTCATCTTTAAATGATACAATTACTACTAAAATTAGTGCTTTCGAAAAAAAGATAGTGAATGGAGTCTAAAAAACATAAAATCTATAGACATGAATGTTAATAAATTTAACCCCCTACGCGGTACTTCATACATAGATCTTCCTCGTGACATAAAATTAAAAAAGGCTGTTATAAATGTAAAAAACAAGGATTATTTTTGTTTTAAATGGGCTTTACTCTCGGCGTTATATCCTGTAAACAAACACACCGATCGGGTATCATCGTACGTTAAACATGCAAATAAACTTAAATTTGATGGTATTTCCTTTCCGGTTAAAATTTCTGACATAGCAAAAGTAGAGAAATTAAATGATATTAGTATTAATGTTTTTGGGTTAGAATATAATAAAGAAAAACGATGTAATTCTATAGTAGGTCCATTATTTTTAACAAAGTGTCGTAAAGATAGACATATCAATTTATTATTTTTTTCCAAGGATACAAAAAATCATTATTGCTATATAAAAAATTTATCGCGGTTAGTTAGTAAACAAATTTCAAAAGACGGTCACATCATGTACATTTGTGAAGCATGTCTACTTCGTTTTCCATCTCAGGAAAGGTTAAATAACCATGAACAATACGATTGTGCTCACATTTGTACAGTATTACCAAACAGTGAAACTTTAAAAAAAAGAATTGGTTTGGTCAACCTATTTCAAATGATAAAATTAAATTTGATAGTTATGAAAAAAAGTTAAAGATACCATTCGTAGTTTATGCTGATTTTGAAGCATTTTTAAAACCAATAGAATCATGTTCTAACGATCCTTCCAAACCTTTCACTCATAATATTCAGAAACATGAAGTACATAGTTTTGGATATTATATAAAATGTTCATATGATGATAAATTATCAAAATATGTAACATATTGCGGACCCAACTGTGCACAAGTGTTTATGGAAAGTTTATCTAACAATCTAAAAGAAATAAATAGACTTCAAAAATATCCACCACTTCCGCTAACAAATGAAGACAAAAACCAAATTTCAAATGCAACCATTTGTCATATTTGTGAAACTGAGTTGGCAAAACATTTTTATGATTTTGATTGGTACACTGGTAGTTTTATAGGTGTTGCTCATGAATCATGTTGTTCGAAGATCAGAACACCTAGTTATATACCAATATTTTTACACAACCTTAGTCACTATGATGCTCATTTTATTGTTCACGCGTTAAACTTTTGTGATGGTGAAGTCGAAGCTATCCCTCAAAATAAAGAAAAATATATATCCTTTTCCAAAAAATTAAAAGTGAATAACCACGAAATTATATTGAGATTCTTAGATTCATTTAAGTTTTTATCGTGTAAATTAGAAGAATTGGCCAAAAATCTCAGTAATGATCAATTTCAAGAATTACGTAGAAATTACCCTAATGATGAAGATTTCTTTCGTTTAAAACGGAAAGGTGTTTATCCATATGAACTTATGACTAATTATGATAGTTTAAGTCTAACATCGCTCCCTGAACAAAAATGTTTTTATAGTTCACTCACAGATTCACATATTTCAAATGATGATTACAATCATGCTAAAGATGTTTGGGAACATTTTGGGTGTTGTAATATGCTAGATTATTCAAACCTATATTTAAAAACAGACGTTTTACTTTTATCCGATGTATTTGAAAACTTTAGAAAGTTATGTATTAATACATATGATTTAGACCCTGTCCATTATTACACAGCACCCGGTTTAAGTTGGGATGCAATGTTAAAATATACAAAAATAGAATTAGAACTTTTAACAGATTATGAGAAAATTGCATTTATTAGATCAGGTATCAGAGGTGGTGTATCTCAATGTAGTAATCGTTATGCTAGAGCTAATAACAAATACATGGAGGATTATGATACAGGGAAACCAAATTCATATATCACATATTTTGATGCCAACAATTTATATGGTTGGGCTATGTCTCAATATCTTCCTACTGGTGGATTCGAATGGGTAAATCCAAATACAGAATTTAATGTGTCTAAGACATCAGACTTCGGTTTTATTTTAGAAGTTGATTTGGAATATCCAGATGAACTTCATGATTTACATTCGGACTTTCCTTTATGTCCAGAAAACATTTGTGTAGGCAATATTAATGAGAATAAACTAGTCCCAAATTTAAATAATAAAGATAAATATGTAATTCATTACAGAAATTTAAAGCAGTGCATAGAAATGGGGGTTAAATTAACTAAAATTCATAGAGTTTTAAAATTTAAACAGTCTCCCTGGTTGAAGATGTACATAGATCTAAACACAAAATTAAGAACTTTAGCAAAATCAGATTTCGAAAAAGATTTTTATAAATTAATGAATAATTCAGTCTTCGGTAAGACTATGGAGAATATTGAAAAAAGGGTTAACATAAAATTAGTTACGCACTGGGAGAACCAGGGTAAAGCTTTAGGTGCTCAAGATCTAATCGCTAAACCACAATTTCATAGCCTTTCAATATTTTCGGAAAACCTAGTTGCGGTTCAGTTGCGAAAAACGAAGTTAATATATAACAAACCAATTTATTTAGGGTTTTGCATTTTAGATATTTCAAAAACATTAATGTATGATTTTCATTATAACTATATGATTAAAAAGTTTAGTAAAATCAAATTATTGTATACAGATACGGATAGTTTAATATATCATATATTTACAAATGATTTTTACACTGATATAAAACCTGACCTTTCATCATACTTTGATACCTCAGATTATGATACAAATAATATTTTTGAATATCCAAAATTAAATAAAAAGAAATTAGGTTTTTTTAAAGATGAAAATAATGGTAAAATCATGAAAGAATTTGTGGGTTTACGATCCAAAATGTACGCTTTTAACTTAGAGAATAAGACTATAGCCAAGGCAAAAGGGGTAAATAAATGTATCACTAAAAAGATGACAATGAATAGTTATAAGTCTTCTCTATTTAATAAAAAAGTGCAATATTATAGTATGCTTAGATTTAAATCAATTAAACACACAATTTTCACACAAAAATTAAATAAGATAGGTTTATCATATAATGACACAAAGAGACATATTTTAGATAATAATATTGAAACATTAGCTTGGGGTCATTATAAACTGCGTTAAGTGTTGATAGTTTTTACTTTTATGTCTGCGTTTAAGAAAAATTTATATTGATTGTAAAATTATGATAATACTATAATATGACGTAGTTTATTACATATTTAAACATTGTTTTATTGTAAATAATTTAAGTTAATTGTTGTTTCTATTTATTTGAGGTTGAGTTAATTGTAAAATTATGATGTACTAATTGTTGTTTCTATTTATTTGAGGTTGAGTTAATTGTAAAATTATGATGTACTAATTGTGTTAGAAATAGTATACAGATAATTCTGTTTTATATAATTTTTGGAATATATATTAATTGTTTACACCAACACTTTCATTTTTTATTTCACCCCTTTGAACTTTAGACGTGCGTTATGTTTCACTTTATCCATCCGTTCACTGCTATTGTGGCAGGACCAAGTGGGTGTGGGAAGTCAAATTTTGTAACAAATTTCATAAAATCAGTTACAGAAATATGTAATTGTGATTTTAATCAGATCACATGGTGCTTTGATGAAATGCAACCATTATATAATTTACCAAATGTTAACTATCATCAAGGAATTCCAAATCTTAATATGTTTGATGGTGAAAACCCACATCTTGTTATTATTGATGATCTAATGAGAGAGTCCGATGGAAGAATTGTGGATATATTTACAAAAGGTAGTCATCACAGGAATCTTAGTGTATTTTATCTAACACAAAATTTATTTCATCAGGGTAAAGGACAAAGAGACATATCTTTAAACTCAAGTTATATAATATATTTTAAAAACCCTCGAGATAAAACTCAAATAAGATATTTAGCAAGACAAGTATCACCAGATAACCCAAAATTCATTGAAAATGCCTACAGGGATGCAACTCTAGAGGCACATGGATATTTAATGGTAGATTTAAAACAGAATACCAATGATTTTTGTCGTATCAAGACAAATGTCTTTCCATTTAATGGTTTCTGTACAGTCTACGTCCCCACAAAAGAGTTTAAATACACCAAGAATCAAACAATTGAAATCATTGCTAAATGATGCATCGTCGACTCACAACGTATAAACATTTGCTAACCGCTTTGCATACGCTTAAACCAAAATATCAAAGAGCATTACTTAAAACGTGTGATGAAGAAGAAATTAACTGTATTTGTGAGTGTATTCATAACGTTTTACAAGGAAAAGTACCTCTTAAAGATCAGGATAAACAAAAATTGAATAAACATAAAAACATACTCCGTAAACTAGTACGTAAGTGTAAACATAAACTAAGAAAAAATATAATTATACAAAAAGGAGGGGCTTTCTTACCAACAATATTAGGTGCAATATTGAGTGGATTAGTGAGTGGACTAGCCAGTTAACATGGAAAATGCAAAGAAAATGATACTTATCGAACCTGGATTGATTGAAAAATTAAAACAAGAAAATAAGGTTAATAGTAATTTATCTCGATTAGATATTGAAATGCAAAATATTATGAATAGTAAGACGGAAGACCGAAAGAAATGGATATTATATTTACAAACACTGCAAAGATACCTTCATTTTACCGAAGAGGATCGTCAACCACTCAAATTACCAATTTATTCTGATACATCTAATGAAGATTCAAATGAGTCAAAAATTGGTTTTAAAAATAAAGATAGAGATCTAAAAACTTCAGTTGATATTGAATCTTTGCTGGAGGAGAATCGATCCATTAAAAGTAAAGAAAATGATGAAAATCCACTTTACACACCAGCTCAAATACTCAGTTTAATACCAAAAACTTATCATAAAAAAGGGCAGTTATTATTAAACTTAGTTGAAACAAGTAAAAGTAAAATACATTGGGATAACGAAGGTACAGTCATAATTGATAGTGAAAAAATTCCTGGAAGTAATATTGTTGATTTAATAAATGATTCACTAAGACCCCTAAAAAGAAGTGATCCGGTAGGGTGGGTTAGATTTGCTGAAGCATTAAAAGATATTAAAGTACCACTTACTTATATTGGTAATCCAAGGAGATGTGAGTTTATTAACCAACTTCAAGCAAAAGATCTGATCAAACCCTCTGAGATTGAAGTTCAAGAGTTTTCTACACCGTGCAGTAGAGATAAAAAGTCTACAACTAAAATACGTAGAGGACTTGAGTGGGAAAAATGGACTCCGTACTAGAAGAAATTAACAGGATTTATTATGATCCATCTAATCCCGCTGGTTTTGGTAGTATTGATAAATTATCAAAAGCCATGAAGGGTAAAATGAATAAAAAGCAAGTAAAGGAATGGTTAAAATCACAAGAAACATACACATTACATAAACCCATTCGAAAAAAATTCCCGCGTAATAGGTACATTCTATCAAATATTAATGAACTGTGGCAAGCTGATTTAAGTGATATGCGAACTTATTCTCAATATAATGATGGTTTCAAGTATATACTTTGTATTATTGATGTATTTAGTAAATATGCTTTTGCAAGACCAATGAAAAAGAAAAACTCAGAAACAACTAAAGAATGTTTTGAAAGTATATTTACTGAAAGTAATTTAACACCTACTCACATACAATCCGATAAAGGTACCGAATTTGTTTCAAAAGATGTACAAAAATACTTTAAATCCAAAAAGATTAATTACTATACCACTAACAATCCTGACATTAAGGTCAGTATTGTTGAACGATTTCAAAGAACACTAAAAATGAAAATGTGGCGTTATTTCACTCATAATAATACTTATAGATATATAGATGTTTTACAAGATTTAATATACTCTTATAATCACAGCTTTCACTCTAGTATTAAGATGTGCCCATGTGATGTAAATTCCAACAATATTATGACAGTTTGGACTAATCTTTATGATAGACGGTCAAAAAAACTTTCTTTAGAAAATCCTAAACCAAATTTCAATGTGGGTGATTATGTTCGAATAACTAAATATAAACATGTATTCCAAAAAGGATATGAATCAAATTGGAGTGATGAAATATTTATTATATCTTCAATAATTGATAGATCTCCATGGGTTGTTTATACAATAACAGATTTACAAAATGAACCAATAATTGGTACTTTTTATGAAAGAGAATTACAGAAAATCACTTACAACCCCACCTCACAACATAAAATAGATAAAATAATTGACACTCGTTATTCCGGTAACAGAAAAGAAGTATTAGTGAAGTGGAAAGGTTATCCAGATAAATTTAACAGTTGGATTTTAGCTTCTAGTTTAAAAGAAATATGAATAAAGAAAGTTTCTATTTAACTTTGCTCAGCAATAGTTCAATGGAATACTTTCCTGATAACAAGACCACAAATTTTTCAACGAAATTACCAAAAGCTATAAAATTAGAAGGTGAATGGTCGGTTGGAGTTGTCGAGTTTCAATATCCATGTACCATGTTTACTGTTCAAGACCATGAAAATGTTATATACATTACAAAATCTATGTTAATGCCTAATGAAGATAAACCATCCACAGTGTACTACAAAAAACATATTCCAGCTACCAACTATGATAACGTTGAGCATATTTTAAGAGTGTTAAATGGTATCGGAGAGAACTTGAAATTTCGCTATGATGAAATAACAAAATTTGTGTCTATTTCGGTATTGGATAAAAATATAACATCCGTAACATTATCACCCAAATTAAGTTTACAGCTAGGTTATGAACCAAATAAAAATCTCCTAGAGAGAAATTTTGGAAAGTGTCCTGCTAATTTACACTTAGGGTTACCATCTCAACTATTTCTATATTGCGACATTATCGATCCTCAGATTGTGGGTGATGTTATGACTCCTTTATTAAGAGTCATTTCATTAGATCCTACAAAATACATTTATGGTGCAAATAAAATGCACGTTTTCTCTCAACCTCACTACTTACCTGTTATGCGAAGAGAGTTCGATACGTTGGAAATAGTTATAAGATCGAGTACAGGACAAAAAATACCATTCCAGTTTGGAACCGTGTGTATTAAACTACATTTCCGAAAATTATAATAATGAATTCTCTTCGTGATCATCATAAATGTCCATATGAAAATTATTATACACATCAAGCTGGATCAGGAGTTGGAGTAATTTATAAGGGTTCACCATATCAACGCGGTCATGGTATTGGGAGCTTCTTAGGGGGGTTATTCAGATCAGTTTTACCTTTACTTTCAAGTGGTGCTCGAGTGATTGGTAAGGAGGCATTAAGCGCTGGAGTAGGACTTTTATCGGATATGGTTCAAGCCCGTCCTATGGAAGCCTCAATAAAAGATCGTCTAAAGCAAGTTAGTACGAATTTAAAACGAAAGGCTGATGAGAAAATTGATCAATTTAACATGACTGGATCTGGGTATAAAACTAAAAGAAAACGATTGACATCGTTCATTCCACCATTAACTGCTAAAGTGAAAGCTGCGAAAAAACTTAGTCTAAAACCAAAAAATATCAAAGATATATTTTCAAACTAAATATGTCTTTCCTTCATAATCATTCTTGCGAGTGCGTTAAGTCAGAATTGGATTTGTTTGCACTACCGTCTACACAAACTAGCATTGAAAATGGATTGTGGATTCATTATAAACCAATTTCATCTCTTGGTGATGATGGACCTATCGAGTTTCAAGTTCCTGGGACCGGCGATGACTACATAGATTTGTCTCATACATTACTCCACATAAAGGCAAAAGTATTAAATCAAGATTCAACTAACTTGGTATCTACTACAATAGTAGCACCTGTAAATAATTGGCTGCATTCACTTTTTAGTCAACTTGATGTTTATTTAAACCAAAAACTTGTATCACCACCTAATAATACCTATGCATATCGAGCATACATGGAAACCCTTTTAAACTATGCCCCTGCTGCTAAACAATCTCATCTTACTTGTAGTCTTTGGTATGAGGATACAGCAGGAAAAATGGATTCTACAGATGGTAAAAACATAGGATTTGTTAAAAGACAGGAATTGATTAGTGAAAGTAAGGAAATAGAAATGATTGGTCATCTTCACGGTGACATTTTTAACCAAGATAAATTTTTAATTAATGGTGTTGAAATGAGTGTTAAATTGGTTCGATCAAGAGAGAGTTTTAATTTAATTGTTGGATCAAACGATGTAAAGTTTAAAGTTTGTATTACGGACGCAACTCTTATTGTTCGACGAGCACGAATTAATCCAAGTGTATTACTCGCACATCAAAAAGTTTTAGCTTCTACCACTGCTAAATATCCTATTACTCGAGCTGAAGTAAAAGTTTTAACAATTCCTTCGGGTGTTCAAGGAAAAACTCTTGATAATATATTTTTAGGACAGGTACCGAAAAGATGTATAATTGGATTTGTGAACAATTCTGCATTTAATGGTTCCCTTACTAAAAATCCATTTAACTTTGAAAACTATGGTATTAATTCTTTCAGCTTATATATTGATGGTCAACAAATACCTTCAAAAGCTTTGCAACCATCTTTTAATAATAGCATATTTACATCAGCATATCATACTCTATTCTCGGGAACTGGTATTCACTTTCTTAATGAAGGAAATGGAATCTCTTGTGAATAGTATGGCAAAGGTTACTGTCTATTAGCATTTGACTTAACTCCTGATTTATCAGCTAACTCATCAACTCATTGGAATCTCATAAAGCATGGTAGTGTAAGAATAGAAGTACGATTTGAATCCTCATTAATACAAACAATTAACTGTATAGTTTATGCTGAGTTTGATAATATTATTGAGATAGATAAAAACAGAAATGTTACTGTAGACTATAGTAGTTAAGGTTATAATATGTGTTGTGTGTTAGATTTTATGTGTTATGTGTAATGCATTTTGTGTGTATGTAACTATGTGAAACGTTATAAAATTAAATAAAACAAATTGTATGCAATATATTTTTTTTATTTCTTTATAAATCTTCTATTTAATCTAATACAAAACACTGTTCGAGTTGAAATTTTACATAAGCACACTGACTAAACCACTGAACATGCTGCTGCCAAGGATCATCATCATCTTCCCAATCTTTTAAACCACCACCACAATGGAAACACTTGGTCCCGTCTGCATGGCCAGTATAAAAGAAACCAGCTTCGGCAAGATCTTCAGGTTTCTGTAACATAACTAGAGGCCAGTTTTCGAAACTAAGCAAACGGCTAGATTTTGAACTGAAGAATGGATATTCAGCTCTTGAGTACTGCATACTCTTCTCGTTTTCTTCTCCACTCAGTGTTGTAGTTTTGTTATTCAATGATGTGTTTTGTACACGTATGCCACACTCATCTCTTCCTTCCGCTCTTGTCTTCCTGTAATTGAAGTAAACAGAATCACATTCACTAATGATCAGCTAATGACTGTCATTGTTAAAAAAGTATTTTTTAACTTTTTCACTTTCTGCTATTGTCTTTGTTATATTGTATACGAGGGCGTTTGTATTGTCGTAGATGCTATCCTTATTAGTCTTTACGTAATATTTAATTCTCGTGGAAGCATGTTTCCAATGATCAGTAGTTGGAATCTTGGATAGCTTCTTCATATCGTACATTTCAATTTTGATGAGATGCGTCGCTTGGTCTCCGTCGTCAGAATTAGTAGAAATGTATGATACACCATCTCTAGCGGCTCGTGCTACGGTTGATGATAACAGCTTCCTCTTTTTTATTTTTTATTCAGCTTCAAAAAAATGATCAATCGATTGCGATTTTCTTTTTCCACCATCGCATGTGTTATTATTAATGACGAGGTTATCACTCTCTTCTTGAGGGGAGAGTGGCGAGTAGTAATACTGTTTATAGGTATCTTCATCGAAGCTCAATGATTTCTGCAACAACACAGTTATCATGTTAATATCAATTTGTTAACACTTAATCATAAAAGTTAAAAAAGTTAAAGTTACAGCCTATTAAAGTCCACTGCTGAACATAGGCCTCCTCTCATTTCTGAGAGGGTTTTAGAGCAAGGAAATGTCCGCCGCGCTCCCTCAATGTGTGTTGGCGAACTTCACATGCCTTCGAAATTTTCTCAGACATGCAGGTTTCCTCACGATGTTTTCCTTCACCACCAAGCACGTGGTAATAAGCACTTAAAATTGCTATTAACAATTTAATTGGTGCTGGCGGGGATCGAACCCGGGTCGCGTACTGTGAAATTTACAGCTAGCGCTAACCATCTGAGTTACCACGGCTTAATCATATACATACACAATATTTAAATAAAATAATACACACACATGAAAATAACAGAAAAAAAAGTAATTTAGTCAATAGAATAAACACTTACATCCATAGCCTTTGGTGTATTGAAGTAACACAAATGTACTATTGATAGATCCACTGTAGCCAAACGACCGTACACTAACTCGATGACTGCGTTTGTTGGTCTTATATACCACCAGTACGTAAAAATTCTAATCTAAAGTATTTCCGTAATGAGTTGATAATTACTTTATGCGTCAACCAGTTTATCTCACATTTCCGTTGCCTATCTCAACATCTCTTCGTATTGTGTTTTGTTTGGTGATCAATGACTCAAGTACGATTTGTATAACACAAAAATGCAATTTAATATTTAGAAACATATCAGTTTATCTCACATTTCCGTTTCCTATCTCAACATTTCTTCGTATTGTGTTTTGTTTGGTGATCAATGACTCAAGTACGATTTGTATATCACAAAAATGCAATTTAATATGTAGAAATCACTATAATTGACCATTCCTATGTTATTCATTGAGTAGCTAGGTACTGTAATAATCTACTAATAGCAGTAATATCATGGATACACTAGATGTACAACAACATCTGAAAAAGATTCACCCCAGTCTAGAAAATAATGTTTATGCAGCTAATAGACTGCCTATGTATACCCACGTACCAACGTATATAATATGTAATTTGGATACAGATGATAAACCAGGGTCACATTGGGTAGCTTTATATATCGATACGAATGACGTCGGTCAATATTTTGATTCATATGGACGATCACCTGTACGATATCATCTAGAGTTTTTAAAAAGGAATTGTAAAAGATGGAACTGGAATGTTGATAGGATTCAGAATGAGTGGACTTCAGTTTGTGGCGAATATTGCTTAATGTATTTACTATATAAGTTTCAAGGATGTTCAATACATAGTTTTACGAGCATATTTACAAGGAACACATTGTACAACGATATTTTAGTGGATGAGATGTTTCGCTCCTATTTTATAGATAATAATTAATAAGATTTTGTATTTTATAAATAAAAATTGTAACAAAATTATGTAATGTGTTTTATTGATGATTCAGATTAGCGTTGTATAAACAAAGAATTATAATAAACAATAGCACTGATATAGTCGACGCACACGCTGCAATGAAGGTGATTAAGGAACAATAGAACAATAGAAATAGGAACAACAATGGGACGCTAATGACGGTGGAGGCCCTTACCGGATATCAATTAGATATTAGCTAATTGATCTACACATCTCTGGAACCGTGCATTCTACACAAAAATGGACCGCGGATTCGTGATCAGAGCATGCCAAAACCTTTTTTTTTTTTTTTTTTTAGGATCGGGCGTCGACGAACGTCGTTGAACCACGTCTGACTCAGGTGGTCTAGAAGTGGTACAACTACACTACTGCTGCAGTCCCTTCAGCGATGCCAAGTTGACTGTCGGTATATCGAAGTGTTGAAGTGCTTGTACAGTAGGGCTACGATGGCTATCCGAGTACAGAACCAGAGTACGAAACCTATCCAATTGCAGAGAGGTGTAAGACAGGGTGACGTCATATCCCCGAAACTCTTTACCGCTGCATTGGAAGATGTTTTCAAGCTTCTGGACTGGAAAGGATACGGTATCAACATCAATGGCGAGTACATCACTCACCTTCGATTTGCCGACGATATAGTCCTTATGGCAGAATCGCTGGAGGACCTAAGCACTATGCTCAATGACCTCAATAGTGTTTCCCAACGGATAGGTCTTAAGATGAACATGGACAAAACAAAGATCATGTTTAATGTCCATGTCACACCTATGCCGGTAGTTGTTGGGAACACTAAGCTCGAAGTTGTTGACGAGTATGTTTACCTGGGACAAATAGTCCGACTAGGTAAGTCCAACTTCGACCGAGAGGTCAATCGACGGATTCAACTCGGTTGGGCAGCGTTCGGGAAATTACGGCACATCTTCTCGTCAGGTATACCTCAAAACTTGAAAACGAGACTGTACACCCAGTGCGTGTTGCCAGTGATGACATACGGAACTGAGACGTGGTCCTTCACTGCTGGCCGGATGAGGAAGCTCAAGGTCGCTCAGCGAGCTATGGAGAGGGCTATGCTCGGAGTTTCTCTGCGTGATAAACTCAGAAATGAGGATATCCGCAGTAGAACTAGAGTAACCGACATAGCCCAACGGATTAGTAAGCTGAAGTGGCAATGGGCCGGCCATATAGCTCGAAGAACCGACAACCGATGGGGAAGAAAGGTTCTCGAGTGGCAGCCTCGTACCGGCAGGCGAAGTGTAGGGCGTCCCCCCACTAGATGCAGTGACGACCTGGTAAGATATGCAGGAAGTCGATGGATGCAGGTGGCTCAGGACCGTGCTTTGTGGCATTCTTTGGGGGAGGCCTATGTTCAGCAGTGGACTTGTGAAGGGCTGTAATGATGAATGATGACGACAAACGGAGACACTTTTACAACAATGACAACGCACTCTGCATTTTGATTCTAAATCTAAGATAGATTAAGTCGTTTATGTGCTACAGCATCCAATTACTATCAGGTGAATTGTGTAACAAAAATCATACATAATAATCAATGATAAGTCACATGAATTTCATGTTACTTAATGTTGAGATGTATCATTCTCATTCAATATTATAGTCTTCTACTAGCGTTATCAATCGTAAAAGTAGTAATAAGTGGAAAGTAGCTTGACTAACCCTGCCGGTCGTCAATCTAATTAGTGGGCCCTACACTTCGCTTACCGATACCAATATATCTAAGGCTGCCACTTGAGGACTTAGGAAATAACATTATTTATTATGTGACTGTGTGAACGTTTGTCACTTTTACTTTTATAAAACAAAAATATTACAATTTTTTTTATTATCAAAATTTACATTTCGGTTAGTATTTTCGTATTTTTACTTTAAAAATGTATATTTATTAATTAATATATTTTTGTAATATTAGTAATTTTCTCTGTTTTTCAATTATTGTTATGTTATTTTTCGCCTATGATGTTTCGCAATAAACCAGAAAACTGTAATTTCTCAAGATAACAAATTTCCTGTGACTACAACTGCATGTCTAAAGCTTATTAGAAATACCTCTATTAAATCACCCAACTATTTAATATAGTTGTAAATTTTACGACAATAAATAAAACTGTAGATGTTCTAACGTCTTTTTCACAATAAGAATGAGGGCATCCATGACTTTTTCTGCCACCAGGGCGACGCCACAGTTTATCGACAATAATTCTGCAATGAAATTGTGTTTTCAAAAAATTACAAGAAATTTGAAATAATTTTCATTTTAGTGAGGATTTATATATTTATTATACGTTAGTCCTTTTAGTTCAATCAAATTTCAAAAAGCAGCTAAGAGTACGGCGTTCATGAATCTCACACCGAAAAAATATATGTATGACCTAGATACACAGAGTACGAAATTGCCATCCGCAGCAGCGTGGCTTTCCGTGATCTATGCCTGAAAGTTTGTTCTTGTGTGTGCAGTTCTTGTGTATGTGAAATGCCACCGCGAAACAAGAGAAAAGTCTCAATGTCGGTGTAGGATTTTTTAAATGGTAAAACCATAAAATGTATTGACCGCATCAGAAAGATAAAGTCGCTCAGCGAGCTACAGAGAGGACTATGCTCGGAATTTTTCCATTACAATGATATCTGCTGTAGAATTGAAGAGTAACCGACATGGATAACTAATGAATAAATAAGTTAAAGTGGCAATAGGCCGGTGATATGGCACAAAGAACCGATAACTGATGCAAAATAAAAGTTCTCAAGTGACAGCCGGTATATATTATATTATCGGTATCGGTAAGCGAAGTGTAGGGCCCTAGAGGTTGACGACCTGCAGGGTTAGTCAAGCTACTTTCTACTTTTTACTACTTCTTTGGATTGATGACACTAATAGAAAACTATAAAATTGAATGAGAATGATACATCTCAACATCAAGTCACATGAAACTTATGTGACTTATCATTGATTATTATGTATGAGTTTTGCTCCATTGATCGACCGCCAGAGCCTCGTGCAAGAATCAGCGTTATACTGCGTTCAGGTGAAAGTACCTAAGCTGAGCCAGATTAAAGAACAAACTTCTGTGGTGCCATACTCTACTCGTACATTTATTTAATAGTCATAATTAGACTAAATTCACTGCATTCGAGGAATTAAATTATTTCAATTTAAACCTTAGAGCTCATAAAGACGTAAATAATTAAGTAAGCTCTCTGAGATGTAGGTGCAGTATCCCTTTAATTATTCCTTTGACGTTAACGCATATTAAACAAGTAAATGTATTTATGCAAATATATTTAATTAAAACACTACAACAAAACTTAGTTCTACATTATACATTTCAATAAAATATGTTAAATTACTTTTAATTTATACAAGTAATATATAAGCAACACGGAGTATTTAAAAATTAATTAATAAATCACCCGACAGTCTACTGAACAGCAGGCTCTCCTAATGTAGAGACGATTAGTTTTAATCGATACGCACGGTTGACCAATGATATCAATTACAGTCCAATCCAGACCTTTAGTTCTTTACATGAATTTCAAAGTAAATATACATTGAAAATAATTATAATAACCCCCAGACCGAATCTCGGCCACATTGGCCAACATCATAGGAGACCTTCGCAAGCACAGATGCATCTATATGTACACTCACTATTCTCTCGTTATCAACTTTCAGAGGGACAGCACCACGACTGGAGAGAGATCAGGCGCAGAAAAGTATGCTTACCGAGACACGATGCTACAACAGAGCACACTTCATGACTCTGGGCTATTTTATATATTGTATACTTATATTACCCCCCACTAGATGGAGTGACGACCTGGTAAGATATGCAGGAAGTCGATGGATGCAGGTGGCTCAGGACCGTGCTTTGTGGCATTCTTTGAGGGAGGCCTATGTTCAGCAGTGGACTTGTTGTGAAGGGCTGTAATGATGATGATGATGATGATGATACTTATATTAAACATATTTACTGCCATTTTAAGTGCTGATTTTCCATGTACTCGGCGATTAAGGAAAATATCATAAAGGAGGCCTTTGACCACCTGTGGGAGTATCGTATGATGTAACTTTAGTTGTCTTCCTATGCATTAAGAGTTTTAAGTGTCAATGTATAGATTTCTTCATTGAATTATTTTATAGAAGTTAAGAACACTATCTTTTAATAACATAGCTATATAGCAAAAGGTTTAATTTAATAAAAACTTTGTGAAGCGTAAAATATTTTCAGTAAAAATAACTTAATTCGTGACACCTGAACCGAGTTAACGTCGAATTTACCTTTATCCGGGTTAAGCTTTCAAATATCCCTGACGGCTTTGTTATGACACCTACGTTTAATAAAATAGTAATTAGCATATTATTTCCTATGCTGAATGAAATAGTCATTAGAATATATTTAAATAAGTTTGTTATTTTAGGTTTACCCAACAATAAAAATTTTATGTTTATGATTATCATAACCTACTATTTCTGCTAAACTTAGGTAATAAGTACTCCCACAAGCGTAAATTTTAAGTGCTGATTTACCATGTACTCGGCGGTTAAGGAAAACATCATAAAAGAGGCCTTTGAGCACCTGTGGGAGTAGCACATGATGTAACTTTAGTTGCCTTCCTATGCATTAAGAGTTTTAAGTGTCAATGTATAGATTTCTTATGGTATAGGCAAAAAGGCTGGCCAGAGTATTTAGAATTAAAATCTACAGTATGCAGCTGAGGATGGTTAAACAAATCGTACCGCACAATATATTTTGAGGCGGCAACAGTTCTTGCTCGTTTTTCACATACGAAGGGAGATCAAAAAGTTCGCGGAATAACAGGGAAGGATGATGAAATAAAACATTAAACTATTTTTCCTTTTCAATGTATTCTCCTTTAACCCTAATACATTTATTAGATCTGTCAAATAACTGATTAATATCGTCTAAAAAAAAATCTATCTAAAAATAATCTAAAAATAAAAATAGGCCGAAATTGCCGACTTCACCTCATCGTCGTCATCAATTTTTTCCCAGACAGTTCTTTCTTCATTTTTGGAAACAATTAATATTTCCTTGTGGCCAGGTCTGGGCTGTAGGGTGGGTGGCGCAGTTGTTCAAAACCACACCGGTGAAAGGCAGCCGTCGTTTGTGGTTTTTTTGACAATGCACCCGTGCACACAAACATGGTTTGTGTGCACGGGTGCATTGTCGTGCAAAAAGAGCACGCCTTTTATAAGCTTTCCTCGCCTTTTTTTCTTTAATAGCTTTTTTTAATTGATCTAATAAAGAATCGTAGTATTTTTCCATTATGAAAACACCACGTTCCTTATAATCAAACAAAAGGATACCTTCTGTATCCCAAAAGATCGTCGCAATGATTTTTCCGGCCGATTGAGACACCTTATACTTCTTAGGAGGCGGTGTGTATTTTTATGCCACTGCATCGACTCTTGCTTTGACGCAGGTTCAAAATGGTAAACCCAAGTTTCATCGACAGTTACATCTCAGGCCATAACTTTTTCCTTTTGCTCTCCACGGAGGTTCAAAAACTCGCGACAACTTCGCGCTCGTGTTTTTGAAACGCAGAAAGCATTCTCGGAACCCATCTTGCACAGACTGATTGTGTATGAATGTGAATGTGATGTAGAATGTTTAAAATGGTTGTTTCTATATTTCATACTTCAATTAAGGCTGCATTATTTTTTCTTTAACCGGACATCTTCCGATACAAGTTTTTCAACCTTTTCGATTATTTCTGGCGTGGTAGCCTCAATCGGCCGCTGGTCGGGGGTTGTCTTCAATGGAGTCCCTCCCTTGTTTGAAAAAGGCGTGCCATTTATAGATCATTGTTTTTCTAGGAGCAAAGTCCCCATAAATAGCTGACATCTCTTGAGAAATGGTCTGAGGAGCCTTTCCTTATTTGGTGAGAAACTTAATGACGGCTTGATATACAATTTTCTACATATGGGCTAGTTTCTTCCCGATTGACTTGTTTATTCGTTGATAATTCAAAAGCTAAAGACCCGATTAGGCTGAAATATAATCAAACAAAAGGATACTTTCTGTATCCCAATATACTAAGAATGAGTTACTCAACTAGCTCGTACCTGGATGAGTAAGCTCACCCTCGTCAACCCTGTACATTTCAGCGAACTTGGATACAAGGATGTTCAACTGCATCCTCCACCACAGTAGTGTTAGTGAGCCCGAAGAAGTGCTTGAGATAATTATGCGACAGGAACGACGCGCTGGTAGCTGTGAGGAGAGTTATGCGCGCAAACGTGTTATTAAAGCAATTCTGCCGCACTTCGAAACTTGGATGCATCGATAGGCAGGAAGACTCACCTACAGAATGACACAGATAATGTACTTGGAAATAAGCTACGAGTAAGTATTTTAATTTAATTTCGTTTTTGATGGGTTTTTTTCAGCTTACGAGACCTATCTGGTACTTAATGGATTCTCGAAATAAGGAATATTGTTAAAAAAGTGGTGACCACTTCTACCAAAAGAAAACACCCAACAATCTAGACAGGGTTGTTAGAGGATGATACACTGAAAATGAGAGTGTGACGGTGCCTTTGTATTTTTTTATTTCTTTGCGATATTAATAATAATATGCTTACGCAGTTGATTAATTATGCTTTAAATTTTGAAACACAGTGTAAAAAAGGACTTTCGATAAAACTTAAATTCTTGATGTTTTATAAATTTAAAAAGAAAGCGCTTTTAAGATATATCAAATAATCATTTCACTCAGCACATTATCTAGTAATTATGTGCTGGGTGAAAATGTCATATTTATATCGTGTGTGTATATTTTAATTGATTTCAACCGATTTCATAAAGGAGGAGGGATGGGATGGTATGGATATCCAAACACCGCCATTAGACGGTAATTGATAACTTCTCAAAACATTTTATTTATGGACAACGTCTTGCAATCGACGTTTCTCTTGCGCTCACTTAACCTTCATACAAATAATGCGATATTTTAATTGTTGGTATTTTTTATTTTTGGATAAGAACATAGTATAGTATAGTAACTTATATTAACCTTCATTTAAAAAAAATATTGTCTTTGGCCTGACCTACTATACTCATTGGCTTGACCATTGATTGATTGACTAAGTTGGTGGTGGTTAATGTCGACGCTTGAGTGGTTAAATTATGTAGCAATTAAGATACAAAGACATTTAATTTTTAGTAAATGTATGATTGCGAATAAATTGTTAAATAATTTAGCGAATAGTTACCCTAAATTAAGTACATCCAAAATATTAAAATCTGTGTATTAAAAAACTTCATCATCATCATCATTACAGCCCTTCACAAGTCCACTGCTGAAAATAGGCCTCCCCAAAGGAATGCCACAAAGCACGGTTTTGAGTCACCTGCATCCATCGATTTCCTACATGTCTTACCAGGTCGTCACTCCATCTAGTGGGGGGACGCCCTACACTTCGTCCGCCGGTACGAGGCCGCCACTCGAGAAACTTTCTTCATCATCGATTGTCGTTTTTTCTAGCTATATGGCCGGCCCATTGCCACTTAGGCTTAATAATCCATTAGACTAAGTCGGTCACTGTGGTTCTACTACGGATATCCTCATTTCTAAGTTTATCACGCTGAGAAACCCCGAGAATAGCCCTCTCCATGACTCGCTGAGCGACCTTGAGCTTCCTCATACGGCCAGCAGTGAAGGACTACGTCTCAGTTCCATAGGTCATCACTGGCAACACGCACTGGTTTACAAGTTTTGAGGTATAGGTACCTGACGAGAAGATGTGCCATAATTACCCGAACGCTGCCCGGCAGAGTTGAATCCGCCGATTGACCTCTCGGTCGAAGTTGGACTTACCTAGTCAGACTATATGTGAACAACTACCGGCATAGGTGTGACATGGACGTTATACATGTTCTTTGTTTTGTGCATGTGCATCTTAAGACCAATACGTTGGAAGGCACTATTGAGGTCATTGAGCATAGGGCTTAGGTCCTCCAGTGGTTCTGCCATAAGGACTATATCGTCGGCAAATCGAAGGTGAGTGTTGTACTCGCCATTGACGTTAATACCGTATCCTTTCCGGGTCAGTCACTTGAAAACGTCTTCCAATGCAGCGGTGAAGAGTTTCGGAGATATTACGTCACCCTGTCTTACACCACTTTGCAGTTGGATAGGTTTCGTGCTCTGGTTCTGTACTTGGATAGCCATTGTAGCCCTACTGTACAAACCCTTCAGAACTTCAATATACCAACAGTTAACTAGGCACCGCTGAAGGCACAGCGGCACTGCCCAAATTTCGACGGAATCAAAGGCTTTCTCATAGTCCACATACGCAAGACATAGTGGCAAATTTTACTCCTCGGACTTCTGTACAATTTGCCGAAGGGTATGTATGTGGTCTATGGTGCTAAAGCCTTTTCGGAAATCGGCTACGGAACCGGCTAAGTCTGCATGCGAGACGATTCGTAATGACTCTCTAAAACAGCACGTAGACGCGGCTCAGAAGGGAAATCGGTATGTAGTTCTTCAAGACAGCGTTTTCACCTTTCTTGAAGAACAAGACCACTGCACTTCTGTTCCACGTCTCCGGTGTAGTGCCACCATGGAGGACGGAATTAAAGAGCTTCTACAGGACTGCAAGTACCGGTTTTCCACCCGCTTTCAGAAGCTTTTCTGTAATTCCATCCTCGCCTGGGGCTTTGCCGTTTTTACTCAGACTGACGTCCGGAATATGAAACTATGCTTTCCCATATATACTATATTAAGAAAAACCAGTTTTCCGTACAAAAAAAATTTTTTTCAACTTTTTTGTATGGACAACAAAAAAAATGTTTCTTGCCACTATAACATGTAAAAACGTAATCTTCAAAAAATCCGAACTCAGGAGGTTAAATAAACGAGTCGGTGGTGGACATTTCGTTCGCTAGCCCCGCTCTGTCGCCGCGTGCCATTGACTGGCGAGTCATGGAGGGGGTGGAGACCTACTCCGACCACCGGTACATCCGGTTTGACGTCTCCACCCAGCCCTCGAGCGCGCCAGTCCAACAGGCCCCGAGTGGTCCGCGTTGGGCGCTGAAGCAACTGGACCGGGAGCTCCTCCTGGAAGCCTCGATCGTGCAGGCCTGGGTGTCATCACCGGATAGGCCTGCCGACGTCAATGATGAGGCAGGGTGGTTCCAGGAGGCCATGTCCGAGATATGTGACGTGGCAATGCCCCGCGTCCGGCCAGGAAGCGCCCGGCGTCAGGTGTATTGGTGGTCGCGTGAGCTGACGTCTCTGCGCGAGGCGTGTGTCGCCGCGCGGCACCTGTACGCCAGGCATCGCAGGCTCCGCATTCGTCCACCGAATGCGGCAGCCATTGAGGCGGAGCTGTACGAGGGATACAGAGCGGCGAAGACCGCCCTCCGGGAGGCTGTCATGCGGGCCCGGGATCGGGCCCGTGAGGAGATGCTAGAGACTCTCGACAGAGATCCGTGGGGGCGCCCTTACAAGATGGTGCGGGATAAACTCCGCACCTGGGCCCCCCAGCTGACGCAGAGTCGAACATCCGCCATCGCGAGGAGAACATCCGCCCCCGCCTATGGCTCCGCCACCTGCGGTGCCGGAAGCGGACCACCAGGACGACGACGACGGCATCCCGGAAGGGACCGGGGTAGACCTGAGAGTGGCGGTACGTAGGCTCAAGGCCAGGAATACCGCCCCAGGACCCGATGGCTTGCCTGGATCCTGGCCTCGGAGGCTCTCGGGCCCCGACTGGAGGGGCTCCTAAGTGCATGCTTGGAGAGAGGCCAATTCCCGCTTCGTTGGAAGACGGGGAAGCTGGTCCTCATTCGGAAGCCGGGGCGCCCTGCGGACTCTCCATCCGCATACCGGCCCGTGGTGCTGCTCGACGAGGTGGGCAAGCTCTTTGAAAGAGTCATTGCAAACCGCCTCGCCGAGCACCTTGCGGGGACGGGGCCGGATCTTGCGTAGTTTGCTACGCTGACGACACGCTGGTACTGGCACAGGGGGGGTCGTACGAGGCGGCGGAGGAAAATATGACACGCGGGGTTGCGATAGTCGTTGAGAGGATCCAGCAGCTGGGTCTTGAGGTGGCTCTGCACAAGTCCGAGGCCATGCACTTCCATGGTCCTCGGAACAGGCCACCACCGGGATCCTCAGCGATGGTAGGAGGGGTATCCATCGGCGTCGAGTCGACGTTGAAGTACCTAGGACTCGTCCTCGACGGCCGATGGAACTTCGTTGAGCACTTCCGACGTTTGGCTCCCAAACTGGAACGGACCGGGGCTGCCTTCAGGCGGCTCCTGCCGAACCTGGGGGGGCCAAACGCCTCCTGCCGGAGGCTCTACGCGGGGATTGTGCGATCCATGGGCCTTTACGGGGCCCCGGTGTGGGCGCGTGGTTTGGCGCGGCTTGCCGTCCACCATCTGAACGCGCCCCAAAAGGTGGTTGCCGTGAGAATGGTTCGCGGCTACCACACGATCTCCCGCGAGGTAGCGTGCCTCCTTGCCGGATTGCCGCCATGGGATCTGGAGGCGATAGTCCTCGCGCGCCTGCACGAATGGCGCGCGGAGGCACTATGCCGGGGGAAACCCCGCTGCCGCGGCAAGTTGTCGTGCAGCGGACAGACTTCCGGCATAATCTCATGGCGACATGGAGAGAGCGACTGTCGCAATCCCGTGCTGGGCACGCCACTATAGCGGCGATAAGACCCCTCTTTGAGGAGTGGCTTGAGAGACGCCACGGCGTCCTCACCTTCCGCCTGACGCAGGTACCTCACCAGACACGGTGTGTTCGGGAGGTTCCTGCACCGAATCGGGCGGGAGGAAACGCCCGGGTGCTCCCACTGCGAGGATCGACCGGAGGACACGGTGGAGCACACCGTGTAGGTGTGCCCTGCCTGGGCGGAGCACCGCCGTGTCCTCGTAGCGGCGATAGGCGGCGGCGACCTCTCGCGTCCGGCCCTGGTCGAAGCCATGGTCCGGAGCGAGACGGATTGGGATGCCGTCACCACCTTCTGCGAAGCAGTGATGCTAGCGAAGGAGGTGGCGGAGCGGGAGAAGGAGAGAGCAGCAGCTTTCCTTCCGGGCCGCCGCGGGAGACGCCCCGGGCGTCGGGGCCTACGTCGTGGCCCCCGGCCACCGTAGGCGCGGGCCTGTGGACGGCGAGCAATGGGTAGCTCGCCGTCCGTCCGTCTAACGACGACAGGCCGTGTCGACGGCGCGTTTTGTTCCACGCGCGCCTCAAAGAGCTGTCAGCAGCGTGAAGGGGCCCGCAAGGGCCGACGCCTGCCGGGGCTGCGGGCTGTTCGAAAGAGATACCGCGGCTCCGGAACGTAAGGGCACTGAAGGAACACGGATGGTTTTTAGTCAGTAAAAGTCTGACACTCCCTTCTGCTCCACCCAGAGCGAAAGGCGTCATTTGATGATTTTCCATGCGCAAAAAAAAAGGAGGTTAAATAAAACGTATGCTGTGAGAATGGAACACGTATTTGATTATTCGCCAATTGATGCAATGCATTCCAATTTTCTTTTACTGCTTCATTGTTTTTTTTACTTATTCATTGTTACCAATATCTTCTCAACCCTTTTGAATCTAAATAAAAGATTCCAGAAGGATACGAAACAAATACCCACTTTTAAATTAGGCTACAATTGGATAACAAATCCAACATCTTTATTTTTTTAACTTTACCATCATATATTTAGGTTTGATGTAAATAACGCAAAGAAATTTTTATCTGAATATATTATACTCGTACTGTTTTGAATATCCATTAAAAATTCTTGCCACAAAAGAAAACAAAGAACGGACTTAATACCTTGAGGCAACTACTATCAGTCAACCCCATGGAGTGGTGAGGGTAACGAAGTAATCTCAAAACAATTTAACAAATTAATGAATTTGTTTCTAATTTGAAAAAGGGGTTCTTGTTTGTGACAGAGTTAATTGCTTAAAAGACAAGTTATGTTATCTCAAGGCCGGCTAATATTTCAACTTGTGGTTCACTCGCTAACCGGTAGTTTAGTGATTGCAGCTTCTAATAAGCTTAGATATATATTGACTTCTTCTAATTATGATATTCATCCAGGCGACACTTAATCCAAACAAAAACACTCCTCTGTTTTCTTCATTGAAGTATGATGTACTTACGTACATAATATCTTAATGGTTTTATCCCTGGATGACATTAGAAAATATTTTTACGATACATTCCATGCCTAACATGTGTATGTAGATTGCATTTTTTCACCTACATATAATTTTTTTGTGTAATGGCTATATCAGTTGTTATTAGACGTCAAGCCAACAAAAAATATTTAAGAAATACATACAGGCAAGGTCACAATTCTTCTTATTGTTTTTGAAGAAAAAATAGAGCCCTATTTTGTGGAAGGAAACAGAGGAACACGGGATGACCACCCTACCCTATAACACTTAGCATTTCCTTTAAGAATTGTTTTTAGAATTTAAAAAATGAATGTTTCAATAAAGTGTCCGCTTAAACAAATTAGAACCCAATTTTTTCAAAATTCTGAAATGAAATACACTTCAATAACCATGTTTCGCTTAATAACGAAAACCAAGCCATGAAGTGTTTTCTAGATACCTTTATGCAAATTAATATTTACAATAAACGTCCACAGCGTGCAAATGTTCTTCCTTCATCATCGTTATTATCACTGCCCTTCCCAAATCAACTACTAAATACAGGCTCCCCCTAAGTAAACCCACAAAAGCATCTGAGCGATCTGCTTCCATTGACTCCCTACAACTCTGCAGGTCATCGCAGCTTACCGGTGCTGCCAGTCGAGAAACTTTCTTCCCTACTTTCTTTTCGCTGTCGGTTCTTACGCCCAGCAGCCAGCAGGTCCATTCCCACTTCAGCTTACTAACCAGTTGGGGTTTATTATTTATTTATTTTCATATAGTCTTAATGATTTAATCAGAATAATTATAATAAATGAGTTTATAAGTAATATGGTTACAATTACATACAGTAACAAAATATTTTTAAACATTAATAATTATTTTTTGAGTATCATCTGTATGTCAAAAAAAAAACATTTAATAAAAGTCACCTGAAACATTATATAAATATTAAACATAACATTAACATTTCACTTTTTAGTGACTGCTCTTGTATAATATATTTATTTTCGAACATAGAATGTACTAATTTAATGAAACGCATTCATTAAATTAGTACATTCTACGTTCGACTATAAGTAGACACTTGTGCAAGAAGCAAAAGACCTCTTTATGTATTTAAAGGAAGGATGTATCAGTAAATACCGACCCGTCTTATTACAAGTGACAACACAACAAGTAGATAATAATACTCGTAAAATGTAAATCTGAAGTAAGTACGGGTGGATAGATAGGTACGGTTAAGATCAACTGTGTTGAAAGCATTTGCAAAGTCAACAAGCATCGGAACTATAACTTTTTGTTCATCCATCCCTCTTATTATGTCATCGGTGACCTTAATTACTGCAGTAATGGTACTGTAATCTTTTGGTTCTTCCCTTAATTTCCCCACGGGAAGAGATAATGTGCCGGTTTGGTATCGTATAAGGCAACTGGTTTCAATATAATAGGATTTATTTTTCCATATAACTTAAGACTTAAAATGATTTCTTATGTTTACGTGAACACTACACACGTTTAATGATTTTTGTAATGAATATCTCCGATCCGCTACATTCACAGCCGGATTTCCTATTGCGTACTAACGGTAGGCCGTTTAAAATGTACTAGTAAAAAGGGATTAAATATACATATTAAACGAGGCCATAGTAAAAGTATTTCGGCTTCACAGTCTACCAGTAATGTACCAGTGGTTAAAAGAATTCTTAGAGGTGCGAGAATTCAGCTTGCTAAATCATTGTCATGCACTTTTCAAAATTGTTTCACTAATTGTGAAAAAATTATTTACTTTCGCGTATTCCCATTTTTAGTTTGATAAAACAATAAATAAATCAATTACGTCTCAACTAAATGATTCATCTTTTCAAAATTTATATTACTTAATTAATACTCACTTATCGCGATCACGTCCTAAATTTGATTTAAAAAAAATAGTTGAGTCGAAACTAATAGATGGCGACTTAAAAAATGTATCCCGTATTTTATTCTGTGACGACATCTTGGCTCCTGGTAATATCGAAACTCTTGAAAGCCTTGAAAGCTTGTTCGGAAATTTTAAAAGAAATTGAAAATAATCTTAAAACAGCTAAAGAAAAATTTTTAAATTTAACTTTAAATACAACAACCTGGACTCAAGCTACTTTACCTATAAAATTTGGTAGTATTGGTGTGAGAAAGCTTTCTAGCGCTGCATTGCCTGCTTTCCTTGCTTCCGTGTCAGTGATTTATGTAACATAATTTTAAATAATACATTAGACTTGTGCTACGGAGGCAGGCCAATCATGGCAAACGCTCTGGCCCGGCGAAAATGTTCCACTGGAAGTTAACCAACAAAAACAGTGGGCTATTCCGTTGGTACAGAGCGAGCAGAAAGATTTGTTTCATAATTTCAATAGTGAGATAACGAGATAAGGCATGCCTTCTAGTTGTTTCGACTGAAGAATCTAGTCACTGGTTACACGCTTTACCATCAAGTAATCTCGGCCCATTACTTGATGGGGAAAGCTTGCGCATCGCCGTAGGAATCCGACTAGGAGCGGCGATTTGTCAACCCCATGAGTGCCCCTGTGGTAGCAGCGTCGACACGTTTGGGCTCTACGGACTTTCATGTAAGAAAAGTGGTGGTAAGTTTTCACGACACGGTACCTTGAACGATGTCATCCAAAGCGCTATTGTCTCTTTAAATGTTTCCTCGCTTTTAGAGCCTTGTGGAGTAATTAGTGACGATTGCAGGAGACCCGACGTTATGACATTGGTCCTTGGGAGAAATGAAAAGCCCTAGTGTGGGATGCTACTTGCGTAGACACTTTGACGGCCTCATATCTCTGGGGTACCTCGTTTAGAGCCGGGTGGTATCAGAAGCAGCTATACAGGAACTTACTTAAGTGACACAAATATGAGTCTCTGAGAGATGACTACATATTAGTGCCATTTGAAGTAGAGACTATCGGTCCGTGGGGTCCACGTGCGGTGAGGTTCCTAAAAGAACTCCATCTGCAGCTGGTCGTTGCTGCTGGTGATAAGAAGGCTGGTTTTTCTCGTTCAAAGGCTAAGTATAGCCATTCAGCGGGGAAACGCAGCCAGCGTTCTTGGCACTTTACCGCGAGGAGTAGAACTGTATGATAATTAAGTTACTAGTTTTAGTTTTTTTATTATAGTTTTTAATATTGTAAATAATAAAATACATTTAAATAAAAGTATTTTTACGGATTTTATCGCGTATACCTATATTTACTTATTTTTATATCCCGATATTTCGAGCACTTTACATCACCCATGGTCAGGGGAGGGACTGAAGTGTTTGACGGCTCAATGTCATAGTTAACTACGGTTATCCTAAGATTAAAATTATTAATTTTTGGTTCGATCTACGCAGTATAAACTTATAGTATCTTGAATTCTTGCAGTTGCTGTAAAGTGCTCAAATCGTCGGGAATATAAAACAGTACTTTTAAAATATGAAAACTTTTACCGTGTACAGATTATACGAGTTATAATGAATACTTTTCACAAAACAAATCGCGCTAACAATGGAATGATTGCGGACATACTAATTATTATAGTGGATTGCGATGTACCAATGTACCAAGCAAACCATTATTAATACAATATTAATATATATATATATGGTTTTTAATTTAGTATATATAATAATGTATGTTTCACATAATTATATATACTAAATTTAATTATGTGAAACACATTCACAGAAGATTCGTAATAAGATCGTAAAGTTTATTTTAATGAACATCCTCCAGACAATGGGCCGGTTTTTACAGCAAGTGAATGGCACTCGGTCAATAAAGCAACACGAATCGTTTACTCAGTTTTTTTATTAAAGTTTCTTACTGTTTATTCATTTAATTATCCATGCCGTCAGTACTTCAACTCCCTAAAAATAATAATTAACTAGCATTTATACAATGTTTCTATACATTTACAATGCAAGTATAAGTTCTCAACATAATTTTCATCTACTATTAGCTTTGGATTGAATATAAAAAACCAAAAACGACAACTATAACAGTCTACTGCAAGACACAAGGCACTGCCTAAAAGCGAGGATGTCATTTTCTTGTTACCAGTTTAAAATATGGAAAGTCTTTCTTCATTTTGCCTGCCATCACAGTCTTCTGCTGAAGACAAGACTTATTATTAATTACAACTTTATTATTATTCGCTGTGCAATTGACAAAGATCAAATAATGGAATAGTCATTTCATTAAAATATACAACGCGATAATAGGGCGAAACATTATAAAGTGTAAAGCGCTTGAAACTTTCTTCTATTCTACTATTTACGACTAATGACGGCTTTTTACGACTATTGACTTTATCGGTCTTATCACACCATATTTAGGAAAATTTTATTTTTATATATATATAAACAAAAATAGTTTTATTAAAATTATTGATTAAAATTCTGTAAGTACTGGATACAAACACAAGCTATAAAAACCATTTGAAAAAGTTTTACCTTGTCCTTACCAACCACTGTAGGTAACCCCGTGGGCGCGGACTGCACGACGTTGACGGCCTATAGTAATATCCTTTACGTTACTCGACTTCAACGACCCAGTAATTTTTTATTGGGCAATGTATACGCTTTTACAACAATGTCCCGGAAAATATGCAAGGCTTAATATTAAAATTTTTGTTAAACAAAAGCTCTAAAATTTAAGAATACATACAAGGTAATAACCCCTGAAAATGAGATAATCGCTACCATGCTGTTCCCAATGTATAATTCAATTGTACTGCATTGTAAATGATTATAAATTATAAATTAAAAACGAGTCCCATTAGTTTTCTTACTGGTTCTTTTCAAAGCAGAGGTTTTTTCTAGGAGTAGTTGAGTAAAAAATATTCTATTCTATTTTACTTTGCATTTATTGGAATGTTAAAACGAAGATTTATTTATAAGTTTATAGCTTATTATCTCTTTTCTTATTTACCTCTTATTCACGTTACTTGACTGGATTATACGACAATAATAACATTGATAAGCTTATCTAAGTTTTTATGCCATCTTTTTAGTAACAGTGGTAGAGCCACGCGCAGCTTTCGCTGTCGCACGGATGGGCCGGCTCGATCCGGGGTGGTACCACGACCTCACAGAATACCAGCGTGAAGTAGAGGTTTACCTCTGCGTTTCGCTTGGTGAGTGCAGGTGGCCGGAGGCCCTTTTTACTGGAAATGAGGCATTCCATCTTAGTCCTCACGGGTGACAACGCATCTGCATTTTGATTCGCATGCGAGGATAGATGTAGATGTCTATGGGCCGCAGCAACCACTTACCATCAGGTGGACTGTGTGCTCGTTTGTCACCCTTATCTTATAAAAAAAAAAAATCTTTTTAGTAAACCACACCACTGCGTAGTAGGACTACGACACTACTTTAATTTAACCATTAGTGAAAGCAAAATAAAAGATATGTAGCTAAAATGTGTCTATTGGGTGTTTGTTTTCAAAATATATAGCTGACGAAAGTTTACTTAATCCTAAAATTACAAGCAAAAAATCTTTTCACTGCGTGATTCGAAAAGTATGGTCTAAAAATCTGACGTAAAATTTAAAAGCACTTGTTATGGAAATGTAGTTAAAAACGCCTACTATAAAACAAATCAATATATTGAATGATGTTTGAAGACATCTCTTACTTCACACTTGCAAATCTGCTGGTACCGACACATTGTAGAAATTGACATTTAAATTGGTATTTGCCAACTATCCGCCAATGTGAATTACATCAATACTCTAAAAGGCCATGAAGCGTATATTGGACGCGCACCTTATGACACACCTAGAACAGAACAGAAACAGAATGACTATATGAGTTCACCATAATTGGTCAACAATGATGTTCCAGGTCTAGGGAGGGCTTTCTGATTCTGATGGATGCAACACACACAATTTTTTTTATAGGATAGGGTGACAAACCAGCACACAGTTCACCTGATGGTAAGTGGTTGCTGCGGCCCATAGACATCTACATCTATCCTCTATTACAAATCAAAATGTAGATGCGTTGTCACCCGTGAGGACTAAGATGGAATGCCTCATTTCCAGTAAAAAGGGCCTCCGGCCACCTGCACTCACCAAGCGAAACGCAGAGGTAAACCTCTACTTCACGCTGGTTTTCTGTGAGGTCGTGGTACCACCCCGGTTCGAGCCGGCCCATCCGTGGGACAGCAAAAGCTGCCGCGTGGCTCTACCACTGTTCAAATGAAAGGTTTTAGAGAAAAATAGGGAAGCGATTGGTTACAAGCAGACACACTTGCTTTTTAAGCTTCCTCTTTCACGTTACGACTTATCCCTAGACGAATCGGCTGAATAATGAACTTTTTGATTGAACGGTCTCTCTGAATTATTGTCAAAGGCTGCTCTTCAGAGCCCATTACGACTAATGCTCTTTCTGCATATCAATAACATGCTTTTGCCTACATTTATGGATTGTCACAGTTGTCACAGATATCAACCGAATGCTCAAGTCAGTCGATATCAAATCTAGTCCGAAAGAGAAGTTAAGGTCGAGCGTGTGAATCTGCAAGCAGTCCCCGATTTGGGCGAGGCCAATCTTTAAGGATTCAAAACCTCCAAAACACAATGCAATGGCTCGTCTAAGCTTTCATAAAATCTCTAGAAGCCTCAAATAAACAAAAACATTACTTTAACTGTGACTTTAAAAAAATATTTACACCTATATGTATCGTATATTTCGTCTATCATGGAAGGGATTTAAACAGGGTTGTTATAAACTAATTTGCTTAATTCCGCGTAAAGAAAGAAAATGATGTGTCCTGCCCAGTTTTAAGGGGACCTTCACCCTTCCTTAGGCTGGCTACTTAGCTGCCAGCCTTCGCAGAGTCTACTTCACCTGAGGATGCCTCGTGTAGAGGCGAAACACGTGTCGTATTTTCAAGAGTGGTGTGTCATGCCTTGTGTGGTGGCGCTGGGATTAACGGCGACGGGCATAGTGCGCGCGATTGAACAAGGGTAGGAGGTCCCCTTAAAACTGGGCAGGACACATCATTTTCTTTCTTTACGCGGTATTAGGGACAGAAATGCTTCTGGCTTCTTATCCAGCTCGAAGGACTAAGAATATTAGGGACTGTAGTGGACTGTATGATTTTAATGTATAAAACTGGTTGACTGACTAATTACTACGCTAGGGACTGCTTGAAGGAAAGATGGTACTATAGACTATACTGTATTCAAATATTTACAAATGCGGCACTAATAAACTATATACAGAGAGGGGAGTCTTCCCTCTTCAATCTTCAATGGAGTATCTCTTGATTTCTCTTGATGCTTCTTCTCTTGCTGTTGTCTTCGAGTGCCGCTTCCGAAATGAACAACTCACTGACCAAAACGCCCTTCTTATATCTCGCAAGAGAGCGTCTCAGTATGTGAGTAGCGTCGTGAGATGATGCCGCGCGCTGATTGGTCGGCGACATCGCATGATCTGTTGTCGGTGTGCGGAGTGCGCGGGGCGCAACGGGGTATGAAGGGGCAACGGGGCGGCGGCTTCCTTCGCCGTCCGTAACATCCTCCCCCCGGCGTAGCCTGCGAGCATAAGCTTCCCTCGGGAGGACGGCTATCTTCCTGACGGGTCGCCGCAGCACTCCGCCCCTGGTCCTGATCTCGACGTCCGGTCCAGGAAATGTCTTCGTGACGACCCCTCGCGGTCACACGTTTCTTGGCAGGTTGCCGTCCGCAACCACGACGAGGTCCTCTTCTTGAATTTGGCGCTGCTGAGCGTCTCGGGAGTCCCCGCGCGCAACCATCGTCGGCAGGTACTCTTTCACCCAAGGCCTTTAGTGCTCGTCGGCGAGACCCTGCGCCGCTCTCCACGCCCGACGATCGGTGGGTGTGCACGGCGCGGTAACTGGTAGGCCCGATGGTCCCAGCAGGATAAAGTGGTTGGGTGTCAACGCCTCTTCGTCGTTGATGTCGACCGGTACGTGCGTCAACGGTCGAGAGTTCACTGTATTCTCTGCTTCTATCAGGAGCGTCGCTAACGTCTCCTCCCGTGGGCTCTTCTGATATAGAGTGGCTTCGAATGCGGTCTTCACTGAGCGCACAAGACACTCCCATGTACCTCCCTGGTTAGGCTCGCCCGGTGCGATGAATTTCCATTCTGTTCGCCGAGTCAGCGCGTAGTCCTTCAGCTGCGGTGCCCACTCTTCCATCGCCCGTTGCAGTTCAGTATTTGCCCCATGAAAATTTGTCCCATTGTCCGGAGTATATGACCCGTGGCCAACCACGCCTATCCGCCATGCGCTGCAATGCCGATATCGCCGAGTCCGTTATCAGGGAGTAAACTAGTTCTAAATGAACCGCGCGCGTCGTTAAGCACGTGAATAGTGCTACCCACCGTTTTTCGTGCCATCGTCCTATCGTAACTATCAGAGGCCCAAAATATTCGACTACGGTTCGGGTGGTAGGTCTCCTGTAACCGCAGGCCGTGGTGATCTGCGGCGGAATATGCCGTGCGCACGTTCGCTTGCGTCGTTAAATATGTGAAGTTGACGCTCTATCACTCCCCCCGTAGGAGCATAGCACCTTGGCAGTCGCAGTCGTGACACCTCCTCGACGACTCGCAGCCACTTCTGGAACTCATCCGCTGCCTCCTCGGGTAGTTCGTCATCCCATCCGACCTTCTTCATACGCCATAGGTCTTGTAGCAGGATCTTGGCGGTGATGGTGAGGTAGCTAAGCAATCCGAGTGGATCAAACACAGACATGACTGCGCTTCCCTCTTGGTCGGTGATCGCTGTAGCGCCTTTACTTCTTCCGGCACCCTATTCATCGATGTGTTGAAGGTTAAGGCGTCTTCGTCGGCCATCCATAACAACCCTAGTGTTCTGCCCGGACTGTCTTGCCTTAAGCCTACTTCCTTAGGCTTGCTCGCCAGTAGTTCCTCCGGCTTGTCTTCCAATAGGGCTGCGTGATTAGAATTCCAGCCTACCAAGGTGAAACCGGCCTTCTGGTGCACTTCCATAACCTGCCTTGCCGTGTTTACCGCTTCCTCTACCGTTGTATAACTGTCTAAATAGTCATCCATATAATGACTACGTACGATAGCGTTAAGCGCCAACGGGTAAGTCTCTGCGTGTGCGCGCGCGTTATACATAATATCTAACACTATGTGCGAGAAACGGCGAGCTCCTCGCGCCGAAAATCATTGACGTCATAACGTACTCCCGCGGTGGACTGTGTCGCTCGTTTCCTCGCCAGAGAAACAATTGCGTGGGTTGGTCGCGACGGTCGATTTTCACACGCAAGAACATTTCCCTAATATCCGCGGACACGGCTATCTCATTCTCTCTAAACCTAAACATTATGCCCGGTAAGTTTCGTAATAAGTCGCGGCCGTCAAGTAAATAGTCATTAAGACATCTACCGGATGCGCGTGCTGCCGCGTCAAATACTACTCTCGTCTTCCCCGGCTTGTTCGGATTCCGCACTGCGAAGCGCCGCAGGTACCAGCTCTTGGGGTCCTCTCTCTCCGTCCCCTCGGCTTCCCTTGCGTATCCTTTCGCCAAGAGGTTGTCTATCTGGGCTGTGTAGACGTCCCGAAACTCCGGCGACTGGTCCATCTTCCTTTCAATCGTCCGTAGTCTTCGAGCTGCCATTTCATAGCTGGGTGGCATCCGCACGTTGTCGTCCTTCCATGGCAGTCCAACTTGGTATTGCTCGCCGACCTTCTTGACGGTGCGCTGGAATATGTCGACAGCGCGCTCTTCTTCCCATCGCGGCCTACTCTTTAGCGAGATACCTATAGAATCTATCTCATACTGCCGTTTGAGGAGTTGCGTTAGCTCCTCGTCCTGACTGGCAAACGTTCGGATATCCCTATCTAACCGTCCGCTAATGCTTGCTACGTGTAATACGGTCTCGCCGTCTTCCCTACACGTTAACCGCGGCACGGTTCCCTGAATTACCCACCCTAGCAACGTACGTGCAGCTATGGACTGCCTTCGACGTCCTATTCTCAAATTACGGGTGATTATTAAATGCCAGTTGTTGGCGCCTAATAATAATCTCGGCTTCGCGTCGTCGTAACATACCGAACTCGGTAAGTCGCGTAAGATCTTCAACCGTAAGCACTCCCTACTCACAGACTGCGAGCCTATCTTTAAATCTGCTATTGTTCGCGCGCTTACGTTATACATCTCACTGCGCGTCTTGCCACGTATCCCTATATTAACTAACCTACTATTGGCCTCGCGTTGGCTATTATTTATGCCTCTAATATTGAGCGGCTTTACCGATCCTAACTCGCGAGCTAAGTCGTCGTCGATCAACGATATGGTAGAGCCTTCGTCGAGTAACGCCGGACCGCGTGGTAAGGAAGTTGATACGTATATCAACTTCCTTACCACGCGGCCCACGCACGGTAATGGGGTACACTTTCAATAACACAGACGCACTACTATTAACGACGAGCACGGTTTCATCCAGTTTTACTGACGCTTCAGACGTGCGGGCCTTGCGGGCGTGAAGGAGGGCGTGGTGGGGGGCGTTGCAGCCGTCGACGCCACACTTCCTAGCTTTACAACGTAGGCGTCGGTGTTTGCTGCTTAAACACCTAAAGCACACCCCATCTTCCCTTACCCACTTCCACCGGTCGTCCAAACCCATTTGCGCCAGCTTCCTACATTTGGCGATAGAGTGTTCACCCCCACAACACATACACGAGGCACTACCGGTGTCCTCCTGGGCGGTGAACGTCTTTACGTCGCGGGCCCTATCCACTACGCGGCGTGTCAACATTATCCTTTTCGACGGCGGTGCTTCTCGTCTTACGGGTGATTTCTTAGTCGGCGTTACGGACGTATAGGCGTGACTTAACGCACGGTCAGCCTCTCTCATCATAAACCGGGATAGTGTGACAATGTCCGGTTCGTCTGCACTTCCGTAGTGCTCCGCATAAGCGCACCAACGCGAACTTAAGTGAGGGCTAAGCTTACTCGTAACTTCCCTAGTTAGCATCGGATTTTGTAAATATCCTTTACCGTCGACATTCTGCATAATACATGCTATATTTTGCAACTTAATAGAGAACGAATTTAATTCCTGGGCGGTTTGACACGGGCGCATAAGGCGTTTTAAATCATCTAACGCACGATCAATAATCCCTTCCGGGTACCCGAAACACTGCTCCAGTGTCCGCATAATGTCTGCTGGATCCTTCGCGGTAAACAGCAGCGCCGATACAACCTCTCTAGCCTCACCACGTAAACAGTTCCTTAACCTTGCCATATTTTCCGTATTGGTGAATCCATACAGACTCGTAGACTCCCTCATCGCGGCTTTAAACGATAACCATTCCGCGGTCGAGCCGTTGAAAATAGGCAACTCCTGTGTCTGCTTCGCGGCGGCTGGTCTTAGTCTTATCATGCCTTCTAAGGCTTTCGCTAATCGTTCTATACCCCTATCTTTCCCTCGCGGGGTGAGCGACCTATCTCTATCCCTATTTCCCTCTAGCCTACGCTGTGACGCTGGCGACCTATGTACACCTACATCCTTGTAACATGGCGACGGTAATCTACGATTCGCGTGGCGATGTGGCGATGGCGATCTATGTACACCTACATCCTTGTAACACGGCGACGGTAATCTACAATTCGCGTGTAGATGTGGCGATGGCGATCTATGTATAGGCGATAGAGTGCGGCGTTGGACGCGCGACGGCGACGTAACCCGTACACGGCGATCCACCTGGTTCATTTCTACGGCGACTCCATTGTCCCTCTGTATCGTATCTACCCGACGCGGTTGAACATCATTCGCAACCGACCTCCCTTGGGCATCTTCAGCGTGGTCGTAACCGGTTCTCCTATTCGGCGGGGCCTGCTCTATCTCGATGCGGGGCGCGGACTGAGACGGGCGGTAGGGCGGCTCCCCCCGCACAGTCTCCACGTTCTCTAACCACCTATCAACGCGTACCCTATTTTTCATTAAATCGTCTTCGTTTAAACTATCCCTATCCGTTTCCTCTTGCAGTTGAGCGACGTCCCTAGCGTATTTCTTCTTGATGAGATCTTCTTCGATTTGCAATTGCTTCCTTCTAATTGCAGCTAGTTCCTCCGCGGTATTATACTCAATTTGTTTTAACTTTGCTATCACGCTAGCTGTCGACCGGGCTGAACGGACTGAACGGACCGACGGGGCGCGAGGCGCGGGCCTATGTACAACGTCTGCTACAGGCGCGACGGTATGCACTATCGAACTAGTCTCTGTTACCGGAAGATCATCTATAATCAAGGACGAGCGTCTTAGTACGCGATTCGGATGTGCTAACCTCTCCCAAGCGATCGGTTGTAGACACGGACATAAGGGGGCGCGGCAGCGCGGGCGCGGGCGCGGGCATAGATGCGGGCGCGAGCGGGGTAGGGGCACGGCGAAGGGCGCTTGCGCCAACGCGAGATAATCGGACGGGGACGCGGGTGCTTCCTCGAATATCCGCATTCCTACCGGCGTTTCGTCGTCATTCCGTGTCTTCTGGCTTCTTGTCTTCCTCATGACGGCCCACGTTGCGGCTTCCGATCGTCTTCAAAAAGACGCACGTATTGGACGCCGTTCCCGCCGCAAGGGCGTTACCAGATGGTCGCAGTTTGGCACCATTCGGGAGCAACCACCTGGACGCGTAAACGCGGTTAAGAAACAAGAAAATGTCTGGAAACAGACAATAGACGTATATGACGTAGACGTAATAAGAAACAGGGAAGAAATTAGTACCGACGATCTTCTCTTTTCGTCGACGAACTTCTTTCTTCCTTGAAGATCTTCTGTAATGATCTTCTTTCTTCTATGATTATCTTCTTTCTTCTGTAATTACCTTCTTTCTTCTGGCTTATATCCAGCGGCGATGGACCAAGAATATTACAGACAGAAATGCTTCTGGCTTCTTATCCGGCTCGAAGGACTAAGAATATTAGGGACTGTAGTGGACTGTATGATTTTAATGTATAAAACTGGTTGACTGACTAATTACTACGATAGGGACTGCTTAAAGGAAAGATGGTACTGTAGACTATAAAGTATTCAAATATTTACAAATGCGGCACTAATAAACTATATACAGAGAGGGGAGTCTTCACTCTTCAATCTTCAATGGAGTATCTCTTGATTTCTCTTGATGCTTCTTCTCTTGCTGTTGTCTTCGAGTGCCGCTTCCGAAATGAACAACTCACAGACCAAAACGCCCTTCTTATATCTCGCAAGAGAGCGTCTCAGTATGTGAGTAGCGTCGTGAGATGATGCCGCACGCTGATTGGTCGGCGACATCGCGTGTTCTGTATTCAGTGTGCGGGGTGCGCGGGGCGCAACGGGGTATGAAAGGGCGACGGGGCGGCGGCTCCCTTCGCCGTCCGTAACACGCGGAATTAAGCAAATTAGTTTATAACAACCCCATTATAATGGATTTCCGCAACGTAACGCCTGATTCTATCAATTATAGGGATTTAAACAATTAAAAAATCCCGCTTAAATAATATATATTAACATATAACTTTTAGTTTAATAATAAAATTTTAATTATATAATTTTCATTAAAAATTATTTATGAATAACGTTTTCACTATATTAATCTTTATCGTTTCAATGTCGCGACCAGGGATTATGCTAATCACATCATCTTTTCAGGGATTTTACAGGAATGAGCTTTATTCATCGCTGAACACAGTTCAGTTGACAGTACCTACGTACCTACATTCTACAAATATTCCGTACCTACATACATTTTCTTTTTAAGAAATTGCTTTACGTGCTTTATTTTATTTTATGGTATTTCTATTTTACGGTTTTAAATGAAAAAAAATACATAAAACCGAGAGAAAAGTGTCGGCAGCAGCCAACAATCGCCTGGCGGACATGGTCATCTTCCTATATCGTAAAAAATAATTGTCATAATCCCCAAGCTTTGCAAACTGATTGAAGTTCACAATTAAAGAATAGTCACGGCTTAAAGTCTGCTTCCCGTCACTGGTCCAGACATTTTACCTGCTATAAATACGAAAAGGTTAAATAATCATCCACAAGATCTCCTTTTACGAAACCGATGAGATATGATGGAGCATGGGGAATTACTATTAATTATTCTATAGCCACAACCACGGCTCAGGTAAAACTCTTAAACTGTGGCTTCGGTTTTTGCTACACGGCCGATGCTACGTCACAAACAAAAAATATTCACCATTTTTTCCACTTTTTTTAAATTGATATAACTTGCAAAGCTGTGGCAGTTATAAATCTTTGTACTGCTAACAAATTCACTTTTAAACTTGCCGTTAAATTAAAAGCTCGCTGTTACTTAAATAAGATTGGTTGAGGGTTGATTGTAATGGAATTGTGTTTTTATAGCTCATTCTCTGAGAGATTTATTATAGATTTCAAATTCTATACAATTATGTAAATTCAATCATATCATTAGCCTGCAACTATTTGTGGATTTTAGCGAGAACCTAAACAAAACAAAACCTAATTTAAATTCTCACTTAGAAATTAAAGCTAAGATTATTCTGATATGACCGTGTTGTGTTACCTTATTCTTAGAAAATCTAAATAAAATTTAAGGGTAATTCCAAACACTTAATAGTCTGTGGTAAAACAATCGCACAGAGTAATGATTATCGCCAAAGAATTTTAAAATGTTTATATATTTAAAATATTGTCAACCAATAATTACTGGCAGGTTGGCTGAATAGGCGGTGAATTTTGTGTGATTCCAAATGTTCTTTTTTCAATAGGTAGTCATAGAGTTTACGTCAACGATAACCCAGTTCTACTGGACAACCACTAGTTAAAATAAATTTAGAATAGAACTTATCAAAAAGGCAATAACAAAGCACTCCATAACATCTGAACTAGACAAATTATTGCAAAAATGCATCGGCTTATAAAAAAACTTAATTTGTTTCATTTTGCTTTATTGGGACAAATGAAAATGACATCCGCAGTGCAACCTATTGTACCCATCTCTAACGACCTACATGACTCGTGTTTGTTATAAATTGATTCGTTAGCATTGCAGTCACCTGCCAACGTTTTGATACGTAATAACAATGCAGTCGTTTAAAAACCGGACAAGTGTGAGTAGGACTCGCACCCTAAGGGGTTCGTATAAATTTAGTTATGTTAATAGTAGTTCATCCATCACGGGAATTGCACGTAAAATATGCAAAGACATTCTGACAGACAGACCTTAGATATATTTCCGAAGGCTGTAACAAAAAGGTAGGTCGAATTGAAGGACAAACATAACTTTTCAGTGAAAAAAATGTTCTCACATATCGTTCGGCATCATGGTCGATACTTCAACAGCAAATATAACAAATTTTCATCTTGCTTCTTACTAAATTTGTTCATTTCATGAACTTTTTATGAGGGAGTTTTCAAAATAGTTAAATACGTAACTTTTGGTTACATTGACTTAGAAGCTTGACATTTTTAAACCTCCATGGGTCCGTAGACTTTATTATTAGATATTAATTTCAACTTAATAACCCAAGACGTTCCTGAGAAAATAGGACAGATGGTCGGCCGGATGGACGGACGAACGGACAACATAGTGGGATATAAGGTTTTCGTTTTTTCCTTTTGAATTACGAAACGCTCAAAATTGACTGTGGTTCCAAGATAAAAAGATTGGTTCCCAACAACGAATGAATCACAAAATCAATATACAAATCGATTCACACAAATCAATTATTGACTACCAAAACTAAAATTGTATACGATGCGTGCCACCTCTGAACCGACTTAGAGCGGAAAGAAGTTTTCCATCAATAAAAACGCTTGTGGCTTCATAGTAACAAAAAATATGGCACGTTTTGTTCACGTACAAATCACGTTCCTTATGTTATCTACTTAAAAGTAAGCCTAGCTATAACCCTAAAAGAGAAAAATAGCCTGATATAATCATATAATTTTTTGTGAAGATACAACTCTAGTTAAAAAAAAAATTGTTTAGAATATTATTTAATAAATTCAATGATATAAGTAAATGATGTTTGGTAAACGTTTTGGCATTAAAAACGTGCTTATTTTGATTTTATTGTCTCTTGAACAAATCAAATTCGATAGGCGGCTGTTTTTCTGACTCATTTGCAATAATAATGACCGACGCTTTATGACTACAAATATCGTGTAGTTTTTCAAAACACATAAACTCACAAGTAGAGCAAGTAAAAGAAAATTAACATTAACATGGCCATTATTTCATTCATTCATTACAGCCTATCAAAAAGTCCACAGCTAAACTCCTAGGCCTTTCTCATCGATTTCCTAATAGACACCACGCTTGGCAGGCGGGCTGGCAACCGCAGTTTTTTTTTCAGTTTTTTTTTTCTTTTTTCAAAATCATTTAGTTCAATAGACTCCTGCAAAAATAATATCCAATTTAAGGAGCTATTTGGTAAAGCAGTGCCTTATAAAAATACAGCAAACTGAGCCTTTTTGTGTAATAATCATATCCATAACATAATTTTTTTTGTGAAAATTATGGTTCTACAAATTATACGCAATTTTCTTATTCCAGCTTGTGGCCAATTTACATAAAATCGTTAGAAAAAACCTCTTCTAAGCTTACCGCCTAAATTATATATAATTAATACCTACGTCACTATGAGTGGATTGTTTCAAGTAGTAGATTTCTCCTGACTACATTCAATCTAGTTTAAGTAATACCGTCGTAGTTCGTCGACTATACCACTTTGGATAAAGTCAATTTACGTGAATATTGCAGATAAAATTTTTAAACATTTCTAACTGTTGAATATAGTATTATAAGACGCTATCATATTTCTCAAGAGATTGCACAGCCCCTTATAATAAATTCATGAATGCCATGTTTCCCTACTAGACATTTTGTTATTGTGAATTGATTTATAGTTATAACTAGGCAACATTTTTTTAACGTAACGTTAAATTTTAAGTTTATACAGAGGTTGTTGTGAGGTAAAGGGAGGAAATGAATACTAATTGAATAAAAAATAATTTTGAATTTTACTATATATTAAAAAGATAAATTTAATGCTTACAATGGCAAAACACCAATAATACACTTACTTTCTTAAATTCATAGAATAGAATAATTTCTATTCAATATAGATAAGTCCAAAATTATACCTATCGAAAATTTTCTGATTTTCGTATAATACTTATCTTTGTGGGAACAAAGAACCGGCAAAGAGCATTGTGTACATCAATCAAAATAATATTTTAATAAATTGTACAACTTACATAAATATTTTACCAAAAGTTTGAGAAATAAGAAAGACCTCAAAAATCCTTAAATAATAAAATAATACTTTGAAATAGACAAACCTTGTACATTTTCCGGAAACTTACAAGCGATACATTATCCTAGCATTTGTTTGTTTATAGGTATTTTCAAAATTCAATGTTAGTTCAGGTTTAAAAAAAAGGGATATGTTTTTAAACCTGAACTAAAATTGAATTAAAAACAATCTTGACTTGATGTTTTTTTTATTTATTTTCAGTTGTCACCAGGAAGATACTGCAACACATCCTCTTTCACCTCTTACGACAACCACAAGATGACCTTGGCTAACTTTACAACAAGATAATATTATTTTCATATTAGACTTCTTGATTACAAATTTTATAATTACCATAAATGCGGCCAATTCTTTATTTACCCCTTGCAAACGCAGTAATAATTTAGGCTCGTTAATAGGCTGTCACATTCCGACAATGAATAAGGAAAACAATCCCTCCTAGAGGTCTCATAAATACAGTTTCAAAAATTTTTGTATGATATATGTATGAAGATATCAACTTTGCGCTCTACCTAAATGCATGCTAGTTAGTGAAATTTTGACAAGCCATCTGGATTCCTTCAGCTCACCTTCTTTTGCCTGGTTTCACGTTGAAATCTCCTATCTAAAGTGTTCTAAAGTGCTCTAAAGATATCCTCCACCGCACTTATCGAGGTTGGTGCGTAAACCTATATTACCTTCAACGCCTGATGATAATCATAATATAGGAAGCTTGTAGTTTGTATACTTGTTTTCATTTATTGGTTATCTTTTTTTATCAGCCTATAATAATTTATTTCTGGAAAGAAACAGAAAAATTTAAGATTAATTTGCCGCTAGTTCTGCATTTACCTTACTGAGAAGAACCAGCAAGGAAGTCAGAAGAAATCAAAGCTTATGATTTCCTAATAATTACTCAAATCAAAGGGTTATTATTATCCACGATATTATAACAAAGTTTTTAATACTGTTTGTATTAAAAACGTTTGTAAAACTTTGTGTAGATATGCTTTACCTTCTTTTATTATATAGTGTGTAAGTTATTATCCTTTGTTACTATAGTACATAATTTAATTTTATTAAATTGTATTTTAATGTATCCAAATGTTCGGTGTTGTCTTTCAGCCGTGCGCGTAAGCCGATGCACTTCGAATACAAGATGGAAGAGACACCGATGACCCGTGTGTCTCAGGTACGAGATCTCGGAATCCATCTCACCTCCGATCTAACGTTTCGCGAACATATTGTTAAAACTTGTCAAAAGGCGTATAGAAACCTGGGTTTTGTCCTGAGACAGTCACGAGATATTAAAAATATTACCACACTGAAAGTACTATACGATGCTCTAGTCAGGAGTCACTTGGAGTACGGTGCTGTTATTTGGGCTCCGCATGAAGAAAAGTACAGCCTAATGCTAGAACGTGTCCAAAACAAATTTATGAGGCACATATACTTCAAACTATATGGGGTATATCCGTTTTACCCTTTGAGGTACCCCACATTGTTCGTGCTCGGGATGGTCGGGTACAACCAGCTCAGAGTATGACGGGAGTTTGTCCTGGTTGCACAAGTAGTGAACCATGAACATGAACATGAACCGCCACGTGCAACCCGGGGGTGCTGCGCCACCTGCAGCTGTGCGCACCGGACCGGTACGTGTGGAGGCAACGCCGCCCGCCGCTGCTTGCGGTGCCCGTGGCCAGGACAAATTTGCTTAGTAACTCACCTATAGTCCGAACAATCCTAGTAGTGAATAAAATTCATGAGAGGATTGACATATTTTCGAGTAATCTGAGTGAACTCGCTAAGGTACTTTTATACATAGTTAGTTTTGTAAGTTAGTTGTAATACATAGTATATTTAAGTAAATTAGTGACACTATCGTATTGGGTTTGTTTAGCTAATTAGTACATTCTTACAAGAATCTAATGTAAGGATAGTTGTTAAGTGTGTGTGTGTGTGTAAAAAAAATTAATTAATTAATTTTATAGAATAAGGGTGACAAACGAGCACACAGTACACTTGGTAGTAAATGGATGCTGTGGCCAGTAGACATGTACATTTATACTCAATTAAGAATCAAAATGCAAATGCGTTAAATCATCTGTTTTTCTTTTTATTTCATTCGTTTTTGTTATTGGGTTGACTGGAAGAAATTGCAATGTAGCGATAAGACCGACCGCCTTTTGTTTTTCCTTTAATATTTGTATATTTTGTTTTCTTGGTGTACAATATATTACAATAATATTGTATTGTAACATATTCTATGCGCTTTTTTGTAATTCTTACTATGCTTGACATAATAACCATCTCTCGGTATTGAATCTACTATTTCGTCTTTTATATATGGGTAATGAAATTCTCGTAAATCTCGGTGTCTTGTTATTATTAATCATGACTGCCTTGTTGGTCTAGTGGTTGTAGTAGTGCGACTGCTGATCATGAGATCCCGGGCTCGCATCCCGGGTCGGGCGAAAAAAAATCATTTATTGAGTTTTTCCATCAAGAAATTGTCAGTGGCTGCCCGGAGTCAGGAAGTTGGCGGTGTCTCACCCCCGTGCCTCGGAAAGCACGTAACGCCGTTAGTCCTGCGCCTGATCTCCGGTCGTGTCGGCTTACCGTCCCATCGGACTATGAGAGTGAGAGAATAGAGAGTGCACCTGTGCTTGTGCATACACTTGGCCACTATAATCCTGTCCTGCGCCGATGGCTAGTCTCCGTTGAGGATGGCCGCCGTGACCGAAATTCGGTCTGGAGGAGATTATTATTATTAATCATGAAATATAAATGTACCTTGCATTCCATAAATCAAAAATAATAAGGAATAATAAATCGGGAATGACAGGTTATCAAGCCTGGGCTGCGGCTTCGGCGACTCGGGATGTAAACACCAGCACACTTAAAAAGAAGTATAACTTCGCCTCCAGGTCCTTCAAAAGAGTTATTGCCAAGGCAAAGTCAGAGCACATAGGCAGAATTGGCGAGAAACTAGTTCGCCTTCCTTCGGGAACCCGTGCATTCTGGTCTCTCGCCAAGGCTGTCCAAGGGAATTTCTGTAAGCCATCACTACCATCTCTGCACAGGGAGGATGACTCACTGGCCCAAGACGCAAAAGACAAAGCCGACCTTTTAGGCTCCCTTTTTGCGTCCAACTCGACTCTTGATGACGGGGGGAAAACATCGCCGACCATCCCGCGGTTTGAGTACTCCATGCCGGATGTGCTTTTCTCACAGCGCTCGGTTCGCAAAGCACTGCTCTCCCTGGACATCCAGAAGTCGAGTGGGCCTGACGGAATCCCCCCACTTATGCTGAGGACGTGTGCTCCGGAGTTGGCACCGGTCCTAAAGCGTCTTTTCCGGTACTCCTACTCCCAAGGCGTAGTCCCGAATTCATGGAAGACAGCTTTTGTCCGATCCCTAAAAAAGGCGACCGCTCAGACCCATCCAACTATAGGCCTATCGCAATCACCTCCTTGTTCTCCAAAATAATGGAATCCATTATTAACTGCCAGCTTATCCGGTACCTTGAGGATCACCAGCTGATTTGTGACCGCCAATACGGTTTTCGTCCGGGTCGATCAGCTGGTGATCTTCTGGTCTACCTGACCCATAGATGGGCGGAGGCAGTAGAGTCCAAGGGGGAGGCGATGGCCGTTAGTCTGGACATTGCGAAGGCCTTCGATCGGGTTTGGCACAAAGCGCTTCTTTTGAAGCTCCCTTCCTATGGGCTTCCCGAGAAATTATGCAATTGGATCACCAGCTTCCTTGCAGATCGAAGCATCAAGGTCGTTGTAGATGGTGCATGCTCTGACTACAAGCCTATTAAAGCTGGTGTTCCACAAGGCTGTATGCTATCACCAACGCTGTGCCAATATTTCTCGGGAAAACGTCGCCGAGTACCGGAACAAAGTTGTGTCTGAAGTCGAGTCTTTGCTGAACAAAGTCTCGGATTGGGGGCGACTAAATCTAGTCCAGTTTAATCCTCAGAAGACACGAGTTTGCGCGTTTATCGCTAAAAAGAACCCCTTTGTCGTATCTACTCAGTTTCAAGGCACTCCCCTTCTTGCCTCATCCAGTATCGGTATCTTCGTAGTCGACATATCGAGTGACGTGCAGTTTCGTGGTCACTTGGAAGAGAAGGCCAAATTGGCCTCTAAAAAGCTTGGTGTGCTCAGCAGAGCGGGACAGTATTTCATGCCGGCACACCGCCTGCAACTTTACAAGGCGCAGGTTCGGCCTCACATGGAATACTGTTCCCATCTCTGGGCAGGGGCTCCCCAGTGCCAGCTACTTCCACTTGACCGCATCCAACGCAGAGCGGCTCGAATCGTCGACGACCGAGCCCTTTCCGATCGGCTCGATTCATTGGCACTGCGAAGAGATGTTGCATCCCTTTGCATTTTCTTTCGCATCTACCATGGGGAGTGCTCTGAGGAATTGTTCGGATTAATCCTAGCCGCCAAATTTCACGAACGCACATCGCGGCAGAACTCCCGATACCATCCACACCATCTGGATGATTGGCGGTCCACCACTGTGCGATTTAGATGTTTTCTTCCTCGCACGACTTCCTTGTGGAATCGATTACCATCTGCGATTTTTCCGAACCGATACGACTTAGGGACCTTCAAGAAAAGAGCGTACTCCTTTTTAAAAGGCCGGCAACGCATCTGCAATTCCCTCCCTGGTGTTGCAGTTGTTCATGGGCGGCGGTAGTCATTTACCATCAGGTGAGCCGCAAGCTCGTTTGCCCCCTCTCCTAAAAAAAAATGTCCTTCTATTGTCATTACATGAAGATTAAATACATAATGATAAATAAGTCCGATCGCATAGAAAAGGATACAGATCAAACGTCTAAAGTTCGTTTAAAAATTGTTTTAATGAACATATTAATGTAGGCGCCGCGTTTATTTTTATAGCATATTTGCAATTGGATAGACCAAGAAAGATTTAATATTCTCCACCATTTGTGCGTTAAATTTTCCTGTGGCAGATATGTTGCAAGAAGAAAAATGTTCATTTATGTTCAAATAATGTAAAAAAAATGAAATACAATGTATTTCAAATTTCTTAAAACTTAACTATACATTAATAAGAAGTAGTACTTCGTAGATTTTGGTTTATCACATACTTTTGGACCGTTTGATATTGTAACGACACTGTCACCTACAAACCTATGTCAATGTCTACATCACGATAGCAAAGTTTCCACACGCAGTCTTCAGTTTTCAAAAGGAAGATAACCGAAGTAGTCTTTAAAAAATTATATTGTGTAAAAAAATCACTCAATAGTAACTGATGCATAATGGAGATCATCAGTCCATAACAGACAAATCACACCTGTTTACAACTATGAAGTATGCGGCAGCCACCACCATAACCGGAAGTAGACAACCGTTAACACAGCGTCACCGTAGTAGTGTAGCCCCCACGACAGTATATATTAGTGTTAAGGTAGAATAAGTTTAAGTTAAAAGTAAATATAAATATTACTACATTAAATAATGACGTGAAAGTATTGACAAAAAAAAAAATTATAACGGAATGGATGCAATACAGGTTGTGACGAAAAATAAATAAATATGAGTACAAGAGGAGGCCAAAATAATAATTTTACAGAACCTGACTGTAAAATTAAGAAGATTAATGTATATGAAGTAATATAATGTAAATGTACTCTATAATAGTACTAAAATCAAAGCATAATAATATTATATTATGATATGTTACATAATTATGCTTGATTATGTCAATTACTATAACTACACTACACATTAGTTATAGTAATTGACATTAACACGCCGGGCGGTTTAGCCAAAAACCCTCATAAATAATATTACATTATGCCTTAGATTATAGTTCTCATTTAAATATTCTTTAATTACGTTTAGAACAGTTTTTAGGTTTGATAAAAAAATAGATAATTTTATGTTTTACTTTTTTGTCGGTGAGAGGTGTAGTGTAGCCCCCACGACAGTATATATTAGTGTTATGGTAGAATAAGTTTAAGAAGCATAATTAAATTCTTGAACTGAGCAACACGTCTCCTATTCATTTAACACCTTACAATTACACCGTAAGCCGTTAGACCCTAAACAAGCTGAATGTAAGCATAAATAAGTAAAAAAGTAAGCATCCGTACTAGCCCACACTTCGAGAGATGTTTTGAAGAAATGTTGATGTGCGTCATGTAAAGTCTACAAATTGACGCTAGAGCGTAACCGTGTCTACCTTGTACCACTATCTTCCTGAAACTTTTAGAACGAATTTCCTTATCGGACGGTACGAATTTGGCGGATGGGAGCTAGGCGAGAAAAAGTGTAAGATTTTTCCGTCACGACCCCTTCTGACGTAGCGTAGACAGCCTTGGCGGCTATATGAAAGCGAAATGGAAAGAAATATCCATCTCACTCGCACTTTTTCTTATCTTCCCATGAACGAAATATTATTTTATTTTAAATGACGCTTCATTTTAATAGACGCTAGTAATTCATTTATTTGTATTTGTTAATCAATAATATAATACGTTCATCAATAATAATATCCTACGAAAGGAACTTCGTTCCAACCGAGTGTTCCACGACACTCACGCTTGATTTTTTTTGAAGAAGGTGGAAATGAGCATGCGGCTCACCTGATGATAAGTGTTGACCATCGTCCATGAACCACTGCAACACCAAGGAAATTGCGCTGCCGTCCTTTTAAAAATGAGAAGCTCGTCATAAAGGTCCCTAAGTTGTATCGGACCGGAAAAATCGCATTCCGGTACTCAGCGATGTTTTGCCGAGAAATATTGGCACACCCGGAGTAACTTGCTTAATGCTTTCATCACCAGTGCTCGTCCGCATAGCAATTAATATTACTGGTTTGCAACATATTGATATGCAGAAGGAACTGCTGAGGTATATGAGGCTAAGATTCTCGCAACGTTTCTCACGGGAAACTGTTCGTTTGTTGTACCCAAGACACAGAACGGCCGCGTTTCGTGGTAGCTTTCGGTATACTACCACAAAGTGTTGGAATAATATACCACCTGCGATCAATAACATCAAAACAGTTTGCAATTTTAAAATAAAACTAAAAAAATACCTTTTCAATTTGCAAAGTTAGTAGAATTCTGTGTCTATGTATCACACCTTTCTTGTGAAGTATACTATGTCTGTATATTATAAAACTAAGAAATACTTGCATAATAGTACATTTATTTTGCTTTTGTATCTTAACAAATAATTCAATTGTGTGCCTTGTGCCTTGTATAGTTCATTTCAAATAGGATGGCAGGATTCCACTTGAGACTTAGCAATTACAGCTGTAATGTTAATCTATTGTTGTGTGATTATTTTATTGCTTTAACACTTGAAGTTAAGCATCTGTTGATAATACTGAACCAGTATAGCTGGAATGACGAATTTTGGTACTTGAACATTAAAACAAATTAAATTGTAGATAAAAAATCTTTATTACTTTTAACTTAACTATTTTAAATACTTATAACAACTTGTTAATATTTTGTTTAATCAATCACTCTGAAGAACATTCATCGGTATCTGTGTCCTCACACGTATTTATTATACTTATTATACGTGTATCACACGTATTTATTATACATATCATATATATTTATTATACGTGTGAGGACACAGATACCGATGAATGTTCTTCAGAGTGATTGATTAAACAAAATATTAACAAGTTGTTATAAGTATTTAAAATAGTTAAGTTAAAAGTAATAAAGATTTTTTATCTACAATTTAATTTGTTTTAATGTTCAAGTACCAAAATTCGTCATTCCAGCTATACTGGTTCAGTATTATCAACAGATGCTTAACTTCAAGTGTTAAAGCAATAAAATAATCACACAACAATAGATTAACATTACAGCTGTAATTGCTAAGTCTCAAGTGGAATCCTGCCATCCTATTTGAAATGAACTATACCACTATGTCTCAGGCGTTTCTATGACATTTGTGCTTTAGTAGACGCCTTTTTACTTCCATTCTATTAAATTATTTTATTTTGTTTATTTGTGTTTATGTTTGGAACTAAATTAATTATATATTATTATGTGGTATCTATAAAGTTTTCTCATCTAGTTGGGCAATATAAATATATAATTGTAAATAAACATGGTAAACGTACATAAATATCAATAAAATAAATACATAAAAAATACATAAATATATAAAAACCGAACCAGATAGAAGCCCTCGGCAGGGGAGACCAAACGGCCGAGGGTTAGGGGGAAAGGGAAAGAAACCGGCGTACGATGCGGGCGGTATCGAGGAGCACCGCCTTCTGCATTTGAGCATGGAGCGGTCCGTGACTGAGTCCCAGTCGCCTCAAATGACCCAAGAGGCTGACTGGGATTAATGACTGGGAAATTATACCTGTAGTCGTCTCTGCGAACAGGTATTAACCTGTTCGCAGAGACGACTACAAGTATAATTTCGGCCGCAATCCACCCCACATGTTGGTCACCTAGTGAGCCAGGTCCAGATATTCTGTTAGCTTATCTGTTTCAGCTTTCACGAGGTTCTCGTCACAAGGAATGGTAATGTCGACCAAAAATATCCTTGACTGTGCCCGATCCATCAGCACAATATCAGGCTTATTCGCAAGAATGGTCCTGTCTGTGATGATGGCCCGGTCCCAGTAGAGCCTGGCGCGGTCATTTTCGAGCACGGCTTCCGGCAATTACTTATAATACGGCAGTTTCCGATCCACGAGACCGTTTTTCAGAGCGAGCTCCTGTTGTAGAATCCTGGCTACTAAGTTGTGCCTGTGCAAATACTCAGAGTTAGAAAGCGCCGAACAACCGGAGATGACATGCCTAAGTGACTCACCGGGATGGTGACAAGCTCGACAGATGTCGACAGTGCAATCCTTTAGGATGTATCTCCGATAATTGTTGGTCTTAATAACCTGATCCTGTATCGCACAGACAAAACCCTCGGTTTCCCCAAAGAGGTCACCGAAACATAGCCAGTGGAGGGAGGCGAATGTGTCTACGAAAGGCTCATGTAGAGCCTTGAGCGGGAGGTTCTCCCGTGGAGCTCCTTCTTCTTCCATACGGTCCCCGGTCGGAAATGCTCTGTACTGCCGGGTCTTGCCATTGCTCGTGGGCTAAGGATAGAGGGGTAAGTCCTTTATCACAGAAATAACGTCCCTATAGTATGGATCATCCGCTCTCGTCAGAAAGTAATTACGGAGGCTGCACACTTCACGATTATGCATGGTAAGCGCGCTTAAAAAGCCGCTTCTACCATGCTTCCGCGGCAAGTACAGCCCCATTACTGACGATCTCGGATGATGCATCCTGTGGGACGTCATAATAGTGCGGACTTTTCTGTCCAGAGCGTTCAGTTCGGTCTGAGTCCACCTGAGTATGCCAAAGGTATACATGAGAACAGGCATGATCTAACCATTATATGCGTGCGTCTTATTCACACCGGACAAAAGGCTGTTAAGCACTTTGGTCAAGCGTGCATAAAACACATCGCAAACTGACTGTTTCATACCCGCCTCATCTACACCGATGTTCTGTGAATATATTATTATTATTATCGGGGATATCTATAAAGTTTTCTCATCTGGTTGGGCTGTATAATTATATAATTGTAAATAAGAATGATAAACATACATAAATATCAACAAAATAAAATAAATACATAAAAAATACATAAATAAATAAAAACCCAACCAGATGGAAGCCCTCGGCAGGGGAGACCAGACGGCCAGAGTATTATTATTATTATAGGTAATAGCACGCAGGCTTGTGGAATATCAGTATTAATAGGCTCGTAATCAGAGAATGCACTGCCTCCTACTACCTTGATGCTCCGATCTGCAAGAAAACTGGTGATTCAATTTCACAATTTCTCGGGAAGCCTATAGGAAGGAAGCTTAGTAAACACATTTACTCAAACTTAGTAAACAGAACAAGTCTGTTGTAATGTGTGGAGACTTTAATATCAATCTCCTTGAAACTTCTTCCATTAGTATTAAGTTTAGCTCATTGTTTAAATCGTATAATCTTGTAAATTTATTCTTAGAACCAACACGTATTGCTGGGCCTAGTGCGACCTGTATAGATAACATTTTTACAGATGTTAAGCCCTTGCATAAATCAATTATTCAAAATTTAAGTTCAGATCACTGTGGACAGTTAGTATCACTACCTTACATACACAAAAAACAGAAAAATAAGAAAGTTGTGTTTGTTCCAATAAATGAACATCGCTTGGAGAGGTTTAGAAGTAATATAATAAAAAGACTTCCATCACTTTCGTTTAAAAATAGTGCTAATTATTTGTATGCTACGAAATTATACGTTGTGAATTTAGTAGAATATTTACTTCTAAAACTTTTTCTTTTAACAGTCGCAAATCATTTAATGAATGGGCAACAGTAGGAATTTATAAATGTAGGCGAAGGTTATACGAGCTTTATGATGAAAGATCATATAATAGTAGTGTTATATTTAGAGATTATGTAAAAACATATTCTAAAATATTTAAAAAAGTGTGCTCCACTGCTAAGGCTTTACATTTAAGCAACAAAATTAAAACTGCATCCGACAAAATTAAAATGACCTGGAGAATAATAAATAGTGAAACGGGCAAAGTCAAACCGCGCAACTCGGATTTTCAATTGAATATTAACAATAATTTAACGCGATCTGATCAAGAAGTTGCTATGGCTTTTGAGAAACATTTTACTGATGTTCCTTTTTTGACAACAAAATCATTAAATTCTTCTCCTACTGTCGCCGAATCATTGCTCAAACAAAATGTAAAGGCTTGTTCAAATACTTTTAAATTCCATAGGGTACTGCCAAAAGATATCGTTAAATATTTTAAAACTATTGATGTTAAGAAAACGGCAGACTTATGGGGGATTTCCGTTAAAGTTATTTTATCTATAATAGATACATTAGCACCTTATCTAGCCACTATATTTAATATAAGCGTCGAATCTGGTGTGTTTCCTGATTTAATGAAACATAGTAAAGTCATTCCTATATTTAAATCTGGTAGTACATTAGACCCCGCCAATTTTAGACCAATTTCTGTACTACCAACATTAAGTAAAATTTTTGAAAAAATTATTTTAGATCAGATGTTAAGTTTCTTTAATATTAATAAATTGCTACATAATAATCAATTCGGTTTTACAAGGGGTCGCTCGACAACTGACGCTGGAGTTGAGCTTATTAAACATATTTTTTGTGCATGGGAGAATTCAGAGGATGCTTTGGGTATATTTTGTGACCTTTCCAAGGCCTTCGACTGTGTTCACCATGAGACATTAATCAGAAAGCTACAGTACTATGGTGTCAAGAACACAGCGCTTAAACTTATTATTTCATATTTAAGTAATAGAAAACAGAAGGTTATTATCAATGGTAAAAGTTCTTCCGGGTCACCTGTACTAATGGGTGTACCTCAGGGCTCGATTCTCGGCCCATTCCTGTTTCTGGTGTATATTAATGACTTACCTCACCTTGTAGGGGATAGTCATGATATAGTATTATTTGCTGATGATACTTCCTTGATTTTTAAACTTAAACGTCAATCATTTAAATGTGACGAAGTGAATAATGCTATATCAAAATTAGTGCATTGGTTTAACGTTAATAATCTGCATTTGAACGGAAATAAAACTAATTGTGTTAAATTTACAACAACGAATGTTCAAAATCTGAATACCAATGTGTTTTTAAATGGGGAGGAATTGAGCCCTGTTGTATCCACTGTTTTTCTTGGCATCACTCTTGACGCAAAGCTCCAGTGGGGCCCCCATATAATCAAATTAGCAAGCAGACTAAGTTCTGCAGCCTATGCTGTAAAAAAGATTAGAGGTCTCACTAGTGTCGAGACAGCTAGATTAGTTTATTTTGGTTATTTTCATAGCATAATGTCTTATGGGATTTTGCTATGGGGAAATGCGGCTGATTCAGAAACTATTTTTGTTTTACAGAAGAGGGCCATTAGAGCTATTTACAATCTAAAACCGAGAGAGTCTCTTAGAGATAAATTTAAAGAAATTAATATATTAACTTTGGCCTCTCAGTATATTTACGAAAATTTAATGTATGTTCACAAAAACAAAGATAGTTTTAGTAAAAGAAGTGATATACATTCTGTAAACACTAGGAACAAACACAAGCTAGTGATACCAGTTTCTCGACTCCACAGAGTCAGTAATTCATTCTTGGGGCAATGTATACGCTATTACAACAAGGTCCCGGAAAGTGTACAGGTTCTCTCTATTACCAAGTTTAAATGTTTTATTAAGCTGAAACTGTATAAAAAGGGTTATTACAGTATAAATGAATACATGGTTGATAATAACCCCTGGGAATGAGGTGATCGCTTCCAAGCAGTTTCTAAAATAAATTTTGTAAATAGTTCGTAATCATTTATATTGTAAAATTTATTTAAAAAAAAAAGTCCCGCTGGGTTTCTTGCTGGTTCTTCCCAGGACAGAGGGTTTTTTTCGAACCAGTGGTAAAGTAAAAAATGACTTTCAATAAGAATTACACATGTAATGTATATTGAATAAAAAATATTCTATTCTATTCTATTTGAAAGAAGCGCTTTGTGCAAAACTTGATCTAAGGCCTTTTTAATGTCCAAACTAACGGCTTGGGTCTCCCCCTTGAACTCTACTGCCTCCGCCTATCTATGAGTCAGGTAAACCAAAAGATTACCAGCTGCGCGACCCCGACTGAAACCGTACTGGCGGTCACAAATCAGCTGGTGATCCACAAGGTAACTTTTTTTATAGAATAAGTGTGACAAACGAGTACTCAGTTCATCCGATGGTAAGTGGATGCTGTGACTCATTGAAATCTACATTTATCCTCGATCAAGAATCAAAATGCAGATGCGTTGTCACCCCTGAGAACTTAGAATGCCTCGTTTTCAGTAAAAAGGTTTTCTACACTCACCATGCGAAACACAGCAGCATTAAGCTGATTTTTACGCTGGCATTCTGATTGTGAAAGCGTGGTCCTACCCCGGTCGAGCCGACCCATTCATGCAACAACCATAATATATCTGCAGCGTGGTTCTACCACGTATGAAACTAACTATAACTGACTAACCTTAGAGACTTACACAATTCCAATTAAATTAAAGTACCTTTTAAAAACAACCAAGCAACCGAAGCCGTATAAATCGTTCTAAGCAATTTACACTTAAACAAAGCTCTCTGCAGCTATATTCCTTTTTGACTAATTGAATTTAAATAAATGAGCAGCGTCGAGCATTTTAAATGTAAATCGAATGTAAAGAAAAATGAAAAGAGAATGAAATATGTAAGCCGTAATACTCCAAGACTAATTTGAGAATTTACTCTGTTTAAAGACTAATAAATCTATCTTAATTCTATAGTGTATGTAACGTTATATTATATTATATAAAGGCAGTAGAAATATATAACATGTTTTTAACGAAAAAAATAATACAAATTTATTAGCCTGAATTGTCTGTCACCTTCTTGTTGTCTTTGTCAGTTTTACTGAATTCCCTGCAGAATATAAGATCCTTGTAAGAATGTACTAATTAGCATAGAAGATAACTTAAAAGATTCGCCTTTACTCATCACAATGGGCTGGCCAGGGCTGGCGGGCTATTGAGCACATTGGGGCGATATTTTCTGTTTTTTTTTTATATATATAGAAGTGTGGGCAAACGTGCATGCGTTTCTGGTAATGCTGCCTCAGATAAATAGTCTGCCGTTTTTTTTTTACCTTTTGTCGTCAGGGATTCGTTCATAAGTTATACCTACGTGGTAGTCACGCTTCAGTTAATAAGGCTGCTACACGAGTAGGTTGGCTCGACTAGGGAAGGACTGTGCTCAAGAAGAACACGTTTACAGGTAAAGGCAAGTCCTCAGAGTTCACAACGCATTTCGCATTTTGATTCTTAATCGAAGATATATGAAGTCGTTTATGTGCTACAGCATCCAATTACCATCTGGTGAATTGTATAATGTTAGTACTATTATTTATTCTGTGTATACGTTTGTCACTCATACTTCTATAAAAAAAAATTATAGGATAGGGTGACAAACGAGTCCACCTGATGGTAAGTGATTACTGTGACCCATAGACATCTCCATCTATCCTCAATAAAGACTCAAGATGCAGATGCGTTATCACTCGTGAGGACTAAGATGGAATGCCTCTTTGCCAGTAAAAAGGGTCTCCGGTTCTCTACACTTACCATACGAAACACAGCAGCGTTAAGCTGCTATTTACGCTGGTTTTCTGTTAAGCGTGGTCCTTCCCCGGTCAAGCCGACCCATTCGTGCTACAGCTATACTAGTAATATAGCTGTAGCATGGCTCCACGTAAAAATTTCGTCGTATTTTTACTTTAAAAATGAATATTAATTAATTACAATAAAACAGAAAACTGTAGATTCCCAAGATGACAAAGGACATTGCTCTGCGCCCATACATTGTTCGCCCTGGAACCAAGAGCATCGGATAATTATGTGTTTTATTGTCGATCATTAGTAAATTCCTATATGATCATATTTTTATAGCGGACTAGTTGCATAATAGATATATTTCAAAAAAAGTATCAGATTTTGAGGTTATAATACAACCACGAATATTACGGTTTTTCATAGCTCCGAGTGATTTTAACAAACTAAAAAGCGATGTCCTAAACCATTTAGCTATTTTTAGTACCTATATAAATAATTATAGTAATTGCAGTTTTTGTTCTAAAGCCTAAGTGTGTGTATGTGACAACGACTTCATCTCTAAAGCTTATTAGGAATCCCTCTATTAAATCCCCCAACTATTTAATGTAGTTGTAAATTTTACAATAATTCTAAAAAACTTTCCCTTTTTACAATAAGAATTAACCAATTATTAACGATATTTGATCGTCTATAATTCTGTCATTGAAATTGTATTCTCAAAAAATTACAAAAAATTTGAAAGCATTTTAATTTAAATGAGGATTTATACATTTATTACAGTTTAAAACTTTTTGTTCAATTCGACGACTCGGTTGCGCAATGGAAAAGCATTGCAAGCAGCACCTAAGAGTGCCGCGGGTTTGAATTTCGCACAGAACAAGTGTTTGTATGACTACGTAGTACTATTATTTATTCTGTGGTATGACCTAGATACACAGAGTACGAAATATCCGCCCGCGGCAGCGTAGCTTTTTCCGTGCTCCATGCCTAAATATAATTATTCCGGGTCTGATAGTTTGTTCTTGTGTGTGCAATTAAAATGTATAATAAACGCCACCGCGAAACAGGAGTAAAGTCTCAATATTGGATTTTTTAGAATGATAAAGTCACTCAGCGAGCTACAGAGAGGACTATGCTCGGAATTTTTCCGTAGCGATGATATCTGCTGTAGAATTAGAGTAACCGATTTACCCTAACGGATAAATAAGTTGAAGTGGCAGTGGGTCGGTCATATAGCTCAAAGAATCGATAACTGATGCAAAAGAAAAATTATCAAGTGGCAGACTTAGATACATGGGTACTAATTGAATTCACGACCATGGTTAGTCAACCTACTTTCTACTTTTTACTACTTCTTCGCTTGATAACGCTAGTAGAAAACTATAAAATTAGTGTATGAGTGTATGAGTGAGAATGACACATTTCAACATTAAGTCACATGAAATTCACGTTACTTAATGTTGTGTGCGTCTGGCATTATTGATTTGCCATTGATTATTATGTATGAATTTTGCTCCATTGATCGACCGCCTGAGTCTTGTACAAGAATCAGCGTTATACTTCGTGCAGGTGAAGTTACCTAAGTTGAGCCAGAAGGAAAAAAAACTCCTGTGGTGCCATACTCTACTCATACATTGATTTATTATACTTTTTAATAACATTGTACTTTTTTACTAATCATTGCAATCGCTATAAGCTTTATAGTACGAATCTACCCAAGAATAATAAACACCTGCGCAACAGCAATAAAAAATGCATTTCTATAAACTTATTTACCACGTATTTGGCAGTAAAGGAAAAGTTTGCATAGAAATCTGTATATTTAAGGGATAAGATATTTCGAGGACATGTCTCAGACCAACAAAGTGAGAAGGATGGAGCGCTGCGTATATTTCTAGTGAAGCAAACACCGAATCAAAACCATGCTGAACTTATTGTAAGACCACTACTCACGTACATGATAGGCATCTAAAATCATTCGCAACTAACAATATAGCTTAAGGTAAGGTGCTTTTACGAGCGGAAATAGTAAGAAAAAGAAAGATGTATACGTGAGTGCATGTCAAAAAGTTGACACGCACTCACGTATACATTGTAACACTAAGGTACTCTTCAAACTCACGTATACTCTGTAACAGTAAGGTACTCTTCAAAATATACTTTAATGGTAAGGTATTTTTGACAAATTTTTTTACTATAACTTTTGGCAATAATAGTTTTTTTTATATAGTAGTTTTGTATATAGCCATAGTGCAATAAGCAGCGCCATCTAACAATTAGTTTTGCGAATCAATAATATTGTTACCGGAAACGCAAGCGCACCCTACCGCTTGGACACGATTGTCGGTAGAGGGGAGGAGCGAGGACTGGAGAAGGAACCGCCTTAGGGATGAGCAAGGGAAAAAATATCGATATATATCGCGTGACAAATATCGGTAAGGATAAGGCCCAAAATTTAACATTTTGGACAGACGATTGGACGACGAATAAAAAAGACAACTACACATGAATGCTTTTGTAGCTGCTATTGTTGTTTCATGTTTTGCCCATTAATACGAGTACAACATTTTAAAATATATGGAAATTGATACAAATTCGATACTCTAAAATAAATATCGATATATTGCGATTAAAAATATCGACGATATATATATATATATATATATATATATATATATATATATTTTATTAGAAAATATCGATATTTCGATATATCGATATTTTTGCCCAAGCCTAGACCGAGCGTTGCCACAGTCGAAGACAGCCTTGGCGGAGGCTCACTACCAACTTTGTTTATGTGTATATACCAGCGTGAAGTAGAGGTTTACCTCTGCGTTACGCTTGGTGAGTGCAGGTGGCCGGAGGCCCAATTCCCCCCCATCAACATGGTAGTGGAATTAAATAAAAGACTACCTCAGGAGGGTACCAGCACCCCTGGAGAATCCCTCGCTGAGCATCCACGACCAAACTACTTCACTCCTGAGCGTGGGTGCTCAGGCTGCCCCGCGTATTCTGGGGGGGGGCAAAATTCCGCTCGCGACTAATGCTGCTCGGGGCAAGCGGAGCAATACAACCAAGGCGACCCCTGTCACGCTATCCGTGAATTTTTGCAACATCAGGGGACTTCATTCCAACCTTAACGCTGTCTATTACCATCTAGAGACGGCGAAGCCGGCCTTGCTCTTTTTAACCGAGACTCAGGTGTCCTCTCCGGCTGATACTTCATATCTCTCCTACCCGGGGTACAAATTTGAACACTCCTTTGTGCCCCGGGCTGGAGTTTGTGTATACGTCAGAGAGGACATCTGTTTTCGACGCCTCGGCAGCCTTGAAGGTACGGACCTATCCATCCTATGGCTGCGCGTAGACAGCGACGACCATTCCCGCGTCTACGGGTGCCTCTATAGGTCCCATAGCGGTAATGCCGACACAGACCGACTCATCGACCACGTCGAAATGGCTGCAGACTTCGTGCTACAACAGGTCCCATCCGCAGAGATCGTGATACTCGGTGATTTCAACGCCCAACACGCTGAATGGCTTGGTTCTCGTTTAACCGATCATGCGGGTAGATCTGTCTACGACTTTGCTTTGGCATATGGTCTAACACAACTGGTTACTTCGCCTACGCAGATCCCAGATGTGGAAGACCATGCACCTTCCCTGTTGGACCTTCTGCTGACCTCTCATCCGGACGGATATCAGGTCTCCGTCGATGCCCCTCTGGGCTCTTCGGACCATTGTCTGATCCGGAGCACGGTGCCACTCACGCTCCAATTGCAGTTGCGATCTGCAGCTTGCCGCCGTGTTTGGCACTATAGGTCAGCTGATTGGGACGGGATGCGGTCTTTTTTTGCATCCTACCCTTGGGGGCGGGTTTGCTTCTCGCCGGAAGATCCCAGCGTTGTTGCCGATTATGTTGCTGATGTGGTACTTCAGGGTATGGAACTTTTTATTCCATCCTCTGTGGTGCCCATCGGAGGCAGATCCCAGCCATGGTTTGGTCGCTCCTGTAAAATAGCATCACGCTATAAGCAGGAGTGCTACCGGGCCTGGGCTGACGCATTAACGTCTCGGGATTTAAATACCAGCGCACTTAAAAAGAAGTATAATTCCGCCTCCAGGTCCCTCAAAAGCGTCATTGCCAAGGCAAGGTCTGAGCACATCGGCAGAATTGGCGAGAAGCTAATTCGCCTTCCTTCGGGAACCCGTGCATTCTGGTCTCTCGCCAAGGCTGTCCAAGGGAACTTCTGTCAGCCATCTCTTCCATCTCTGCACAGAGAGGACGACTCACTGGCCCATGCCGCAAAAGAGAAAGCCGATCTGTTGTGCTCTCTTTTTGCGTCTAACTCGACTCTAGATGACGGGGGGAACACACCGCCGACCATCCCACGATGTGAGTGCTCCATGCCGGATGTGCGATTTACACAGCGCTCGGTTCGCAAAGCACTCTTCTCCCTGGACGTCAGCAAGTCAAGTGGGCCAGATGGAGTCCCTCCCTTTGTGCTGAAGACGTGTGCTCTGGAGTTGGCATCGGTTTTAACGCGTCTTTTCCGGTACTCCTACTCCCAAGGCGTAGTCCCGAATTCATGGAAGACAGCTTTGGTCCACCCGATCCCTAAAAAAGGCGACCGCTCAGACCCGTCCAACTACAGGCCTATTGCCATCACCTCCTTGTTCTCCAAAATAATGGAATCCATTATAAACTGCCAGCTCATGAGGTACCTTGAGGATCACCAGCTGATTAGTGACCGCCAGTACGGTTTTCGTCGAGGTCGATCAGCTGGTGATCTTCTAGTCTATCTGACTCATAGATGGGCGGAGGCAGTAGAGCCCAAGGGGGAGGCATTGGCCGTTAGTTTGGACATAGCGAAGGCCTTCGATCGGGTCTGGCACAAAGCGCTTCTTTCGAAGCTTCCATCCTATGGGCTTCCCGAGAAATTGTGCAAATGGATCACCAGTTTCCTTGCTGATCGGAGCATCAAGGTCGTAGTAGACGGTGCATGCTCTGATTTCAAGCCTATCAACGCTGGTGTTCCACAAGGCTGCGTGCTATCACCAACGCTGTTTCTCCTGCATATCAATGATATGTTGCTAACTGGTAGCATTCATTGCTATGCAGACGACAGCACTGGGGATACCTTATATACCGGCCGTGCCAATATTTCTCGAGAAAACGTCGCCGAGTACCGGGACAAACTTGTGTCTGAAGTCGAGTCTTTGCTTAACAAAGTCTCGGATTGGGGCCGACTAAATCTAATCCAGTTCAATCCCCAGAAGACACAAGTTTGCGCGTTTACCGCTAAAAAGAAACCCTTTGTCGTATCTCCTTAGTTTCAAGGCACTCCCCTTACTGCCTCAGCCAGTATCGGAATCCTTGGCGTCGACATATTGAACAGCGTTGTGTTTCGTGGTCACTTGGAAGGGAAGGCCAAATTGGCCTCTAAAAAGCTTGGCGTGCTCAGCAGAGCGAGACAGTATTTCATGCCGGCACATCGCTTGCAACTTTACAAAGCGCAAGTTTGGCCCCACATGGAATATTGTTTTTATCTCTGGGCTGGGGCACCCCAGTGCCAGCTCCTTCCACTTGACCGCATCCAGCGCAGAGCAATTCGAATCGTCGACGACCGAGTTCTTTCCGATCGGCTCGATACACTGGCATTGCGTAGAGAATTTGCATCTCTTTGCGTAAAATCGCATCTATCACGGGGAGTGCTCTGAGGAATTGTTCGGACTAATTCCAGCCGCTCAATTTCACCATCGCACATCGCGACAAAACTCGCGTTACCATCCATACCATCTGGATGATTGGCGGTCCACCACTGTGCGATTTAGAAGAAGTTTTCTCCCTCGCACAACTTCTTTGTGGAATCAATTACCACCAGCGAATTTTCCGAACCGATACGACTTAGGAACCTTCAAGAAAAGAGCTTACACCTTTCTAAAAGGCCGGCAACGCATCTGCAATTCCCCTGGTGTTGCGGTTGTTCATGGGCGGCGGTAGTCACTTACCATCAGGTGAGCCGCATGCTCGTTTGCCCCCTATTCTATAAAAAAAAACTGCAACACCAGGAAAATCGAAGGCGCGTTGCCGCTTTTAAAAAATAGTAGACTGTTTAATTATAAGCAATATAATACAAGCAGTGTTAAAGATGCGCAACAACTGGTACTGTAATCACCAATCGCCTCTGCCAAACGTAACAGTAACGGCAAAAGGAGTGATGACGACTCGACAGCCCAGTGGTAAACCGTTTGACTACGACAATACGAGCCACGGGTTCGAATCTCGCACGGAATTTAGTTGTTTGTTGTTTGCGCTACCAACAAATGACCCGGGTATTCCATAAACTTCCTGAGTATGAGGTTACTTTTTATTAAAAATTAAAAAGGGACACAATATCCTAGAATAGACTTTTTTGGTATAATATATTGCATAAGCTAGGTATAACTGTTAGCAATAAAAAGTTGTAACCTTATTACTGATAAGTAACTTCGTATAAAGATAATAAAATGAGAACGATTGTTTGCTAACCGTAAATGAAAGGACACATAAGCGATAAATTATTATGAATACAAATAAAACGGAAATCTCGTAAAATAAGTAGATTAATCTACATAGAATCAATTGACTTTTTAATATTGCCTTATATTTATATGCAATAATAAAAGATAGTTATTTTTAGTTTGTTTCATTGACTTTACGTCATTCTTCTTCTTGCTTTCTCTTCTTTTTGACCAGCACAAATAGCTACCACATATTCTGGACATTGGCCTCTCCCATTGCTAGAAGAAGCTGTTATAATCTCCACGCTTGGTGGACTGATTTGATGGCAACCATTCTTATACAGTATTGGAACCAACATATTATGAAGGTTTTGCTATAGTTATGTATTATTGTCCTTTCAGTTACTGCATCCCAATCTATCGGTGCTAATTAGATCTTTCTGATCTTTGAGATAAGTTGATACGCATTGCACCGCGTCAAACCCAAATTTTAAATTGTTAATCAATAATCAAAAAGCAAATCGCTGTACATACATAATGATTCCATGTGTTGCAGAAATACAATAAAAATCGTGCGGGGTTTTTTTCGCAGTGCGGGCTGTGTCTAATAACAGAATTATTTCCTTTGGTAGTGTCTATACAAGAGAAAGGTTTGCTTAACTTAAATGTACATCGGATCCAGCTTTTACTTTAAATACATTATTTTATATAAATCGTTTGTAAAGGCTGATGTTTAGCAGTAGACTTAAAAAAGGGTTATTTTGTGTGTGATTAAGTTTAAAATTTAATTAAAACTTACCTATTTAAATAAATAATTAGCGCAAACAGTTTAATCCCTGCCGGCACCAACTGAATTGTTAATGTAATCGAAATTTAAATTTAAGACGTAAGTGAAGTAAAACATAATGAGGAGTCAGGGAGACCTGTATGTCTGAGAAACTACAAACATTGGGTCTGAGCAGCAGACTCTTCTATGCCCTAAAAGTCTCTTAGAATGTAAGGAGGCCTGTCCCAGCAGTAGAGAGTAAAACGTATTAATTTTTGCAGTTACTTTACTATATCTCACCTTTTTACAACTATTAAATAGTAGATTATTTTTTTACGTGGTAGAGCCATGTTGCAGCTATATTACTGGTATAGTTGTAGCACACCACGCTCTCACAGAATACCAGCCTAAAATAGCAGCTTAACACTGCTGTGTTTCGTATGGTGAGTGTAGAGAACCGGAGACCCTTTTTACTGGAGAAGAGGTATTCGATCTTAGTCCTTACGGGTGACAACGCATCTGCATTTTGATTCGCAAACGAGGATAGATGTAGATGTCTATGGGCCACAGCTACCACTTACCATCAGGTGAACTGTATGCTCGTTTTTCACCCTATCCTATAAAAAAAATATATTATTTTCATATTAGATTTTCTGATTACAAATTTTATACTTACCACAGATGCAGAGGCTTACCTAATCTCATACTTTTCAGCACTTTCATTATTTCATCCATGCTTATCTCACTTTCATCAACATTTATATTAGTTTCCATGGAAGGTGCCGGATGCTGTACCTGCACTTCCTCTCTTTCAAACAATCTTTCAAAATACTCTTTCCATCTCTTTAACACACTTTCTTCTCCTTTTATAATGCTCCCATCTTGACTCCTGATCGTACTCAGCTCCGAGGTAGAAGTTTTTCCTCTGGCTGTTTTGATGGATTTCCAGAAAAACTTAATGTTTGACTGGAAATCTTCAGTGAGCCTCCTATCTAAATGATCCTTTCGTTCTTCCTTCTTTCTAGACACAACTTTTTCGTTGCTGATTTCAATCTTTTATACTTCGTTCTTGCTTCTTTTATCTCGTCATCCGTTGCCTTTTGAACTTTTGGTTAGCTTTTGTTGCTAACCAATCCAACCACGCTTTCTTCTTTTCTTGCACAACACTTTGTACATCTTTAGCCATCTACACCTTATAGTTCTTTCTTTCTTTCCTTCTTTTAGCTACCCCGCATACCTCAATAGCAACATTCACGACCCCTTTCTTAAATGTCACCCACAAATCTTCAATCACACCTATCTCTTCTATGCCTTTAAAACTTTCTTTCAGTTTCTCTACATACTCGTCTTTCTTTTATTTTTCTTGTAGATTTTCCACTTTTACTCTGTCCAAAACACTCGTAGGCTCGGCCCCTCGGTGTCGCCACCGTTTAAAGAGGCCACGCATTCGGGCTATGACCAGGAAGTGGTGTGTGCCTACACCGCGGTATGTCTAGACAACACAAAGTCACAAGTCAAGACAAAGTCAAAAAACAATACAAAGTCAAAAAACAAGTCAAAGACTGAGGAAGAAAGTGCTAGCACTTTCTTCCTCAGTTTTTCATCCACAATTACAAAATCAATCATACTTCTAGACTCACCCTCATTTCTTGTATACAAATGGATCTTTTTGTGGTCAAACATTGTGTTGGCCACGCACAGATTCCATTCCAAGCATACTTCAAGCAGGCTTCTCCCATTGTAATTCACTCTCTCGTCCCCAAACGTACCCAGAACTCCTTCATACCCATCACGCTTTACTCCAACCCACCCACTAAAGCCCCCTGACATCACGATCCGTTTATTTTCTCCGCATTTATTCAAAACTTCACTCATGCTATCCCAAAATTGCTCTCTCTCTCTCTCTCTCTCTCTTGTTGGGCTTTTAATGACCCACCTCCGTGTAGATCCGTCGGTGCATAGACAATAACCAGCAATACATATTGTTCTGTTCGCCATGGCCTTGCTCTTTCTGGCCGAGACGCAGTTGTCTTCTCCGGCTGACACTTCGTATCTCTCCTACCCGGGGTACAAATTGGAGCACTCCTTTGTGCCTCGGGCGGGAGTTTCCGTGTATGTCAGAGACATGAGGCAAATACAAAGAGGAGACGTTCTAATTAAATTTCACTATGTAACAACGCGTGACAATTTGCGGGGTGAGGGGATGCAAAGCCCCGCCCACTTTACACTATCTACATCTACCGATAAATAGTAAAACTACTCGAATCGTTCCATATCGATGTTGCAATGTAGTTTAGGTACCTTGACGGTAGATGGCGGCCTGTTCACAAAATGATTATAACCTACAAAAATAATATTTTGGCGATTAAACTTTCTTTATGTCTAAATGCAACGCAAATTTCAGCACCTTCGTATGATTATTTTACCAATACTGAGCTCTACGTACCTATATATTTTTAGTTCACATGACACAAAGTGTCGCCATCTGGTGTCAAATATATTTAATTATATTTGAAAGCCGACGCAGACATTTTTCTAGAACTATTTTAATAAATTAGGTGTAAAATTACTTACAAATGAAATGTGATGCCATCCATAACACCAGAGCGTCTATCTGAGTAGTTTTTACACGATAAAACACAACACTTTTCTTCTTAATAAAACTACGAAAAGATTTGCAATTTTCAACACATAAGCGCACAGGACGAGTGCTCACAGTAAACTAACTAAAGCCACGCCCACTATGACGACGTCAGGACCTACTTAGAATCACAGTGCACAGTTGCTTATGCCGTCTCCTCTTTATATTTGCTTCATGGTCAGAGAGGACATCTGTTCTCGACGCCTCGGCAGTCTTGAAGGTTCGGACCTGTCCATCCTTTGGCTACGTGTAGACAGCGACGACCATCCGCGCGTCTACGGGTGCCTCTATAGGTCCCATAGCGGTAATGCCTAAACAGACCGACTCATCGACCACGTCCAAATGGCTACAGATTCCTTGCTATGGTCCCATCCGCAGAGATTGTGATCCTTGGCAATTTTAACGCCCAACGCGCCGAATGGCTCGGTTCACGTTTAACCGATTATGCGAGGAGATCTGTTTATGACTTTGCCTTGGCATATGGTCTGACACAACTGGTTACTTCGCCTACGCGGATTCCAGATGTGGAGGATCATACACCTTCCCTCTTGGACCTTCTGCTGACCTCTCATCCGGATGGATATCAGGTTTCCGTCGATGTCCCTCTCGGCTCTTCGGACCATTATCTGATCCGGAGTGTGGTGCCACTCACGCTCCCCTCGCGGTTGCGTTCTGTAGGTTGCCGCCGTGTTTGGCATTACAGGTCGGCGGATTGGGACGGAACGCGGTCTTCCTTTGCTTCCTACCCATGGGGGCAAGGTTTGATTCTCGCCGGATGATCCCAGCGCTGTTGCTAACTCTGTCACTGATGTGGTGCTACAGGGAATGGAATTATTTATTCCATCATCTGTGGTACCCATCGGAGGCAGATCTCAGCCTTGGTTTGGTCGCTCCTGTAAGAATGCATTACGCAGTAAGCAGGAGTGTTATCGAGCCTGGACTGCGGCTTCAGCGACTCGGGATGTAAACACCAGCACACTTAAAAAGAAGTATAACTTCGCCTCCAGGTCCTTCAAAAGAGTTATTGCCAAGGCTAAGTCAGAGCACATAGACATAATTGACGAGAAACTAGTTCGCCTTCCTTCGGGAACCCGTGCATTCTGGTCTCTCGCCAAGGCTGTCCAAGGGAATTTCTGTAAGCTGTCACTACCGTCTCTGCACAGGGAGTACGACTCACTGGCCCAAGCCGCAAAAGACAAAGCCGACCTTTTAGGCTCCCTTTTTGCGTCCAACTCGACTCTTGATGACGGGGGGAAACACCGCCGACCATCCCGCGGTGTGAGTGCTCCATGCCGGATGTGCTGTTCACACAGCGCTTGGTTCGCAAAGCACTCCTCTCCCTGGACATCCAGAAGTAAAATTGTAAAAACATGTAAAATTATGTCATGTTGATTAAATCATAAATTATAATATTTTAATATGGTGCTTTCAATTGTGTGTTTAGTTGTCTGTTGATTTAAATACTGATTTTTTTTTATAGAAAAATATAACCAAATAAAAATGAATTACGCATTTACAGAATATGTTTTATTATTTAATGTATGATGTCGACTTATAAAAATACTTGAGTTTGGCCAGCGGCTTCGCCTGCGTCATAGTTAAATAATTTATCCTAAGGTTCATACAAATCGGTTCAGCCGTTTCGGAAGAGTTTGGTAACAAAAACCGCGACACGGGAATTTTATATATTAGATATTGAATTTCAAGTATACATTTTACAATGGACTTGCAAAGCTTGTTACAGGTACCATCCACTTCAGATAGCCTCATGTGTGTACCTGTGTACTATAGTCGCAAGTTGAACTTATACAATATTTCGATTTATGAGTTTTGACTAAAAATAAAATGCCTCCGATTTGAAAAGGCTCTAGCTGGAGTAGTTCAGTTCCGGCAAGACTGTGAGGGACCATATTTATTGATGGACACAAGTTCAAAGACATGTAGAACTAGGCAGACAGGAAACAGGGCAACTACAGCGTTAGATATTTCTAGATTCAGCTTAGAAAAGGCATACAAACAACGTCTATCTATTTCAGAAGCGAAAAAAAGGATCTGATAAACTTGTGCAAAAAATATTATACCGGTTGAGCTGCACCCATGGTATTAAAGCTTGCCATCAACCAGTCAGTCAGTTATTAGCTCCGATTCAGAATAAGTTAAGAAATTAAGAATAAATAAGTCCAAGGAATTAGTTAATCTAGACCTTAAATGCTGTTGATATTTAGTTTATTTAGTTATTTAGGGGTTTAACTTAAACGTTACAGCAGAATGTTTAGCAAATGATTATTTTTAATAAACATTCCGCTTCCGCTTAATTAGTAGTAATTCTCAATAATCCATAAGCAAAGATTTTTTATTTTGGCATATCCGAAAAAAGTAGATAAAAGTTTTTAATAAATTATTATTGCAGTGTAATAACTGAATAATGTTACTTATCATGTCGATTTTCAACCTCATGTTCATTCCACTAACGGGAAAAACTGAAAAACTAACACAATAATACAGATAACTACATGTTAATCCCGAAAACACGGTGAACCAAAGTTAGATAACTTTTTAATGTTATTCGAAATATTTAGATAATATGATATGGGTTTTACAATAAACTCAAAAGATGCACAATGAACCATTTATTAACATTTTAAAAAAAACCAACGTCAAAAATATTTACAGTAAAATTTTCATATAAGTTTTTGTCAAAAAAATCTCTAAATCAGCTTTCTCTCGTAGAAATAGTTTTGCTAGTCATCTAATTTCGGTTCTACGACAGCGATATAACAAAACACTAAAATTTTCAAATACCTCATGGTATTGCTTTAGTCAAATCAATGTTAATTCGCACATAGTATTCAAAAAACAATTGACTAATTTTGTTACCAAAAAACTATACAACAAAGCAAATACAACGTAAGGATGGTAAGGAAAGTAAAAATCCTAAATTTTTAACTTGTAATTTTCTCTTGCTGTTGCACCGAATCTGATGCTTGATCTCTGTCCTGTAAAGTAGAAAAAAATATTTAAAAAAAAAACAAACGATAATACACAATACAACCACCTAATTATTTATTTATCATTAGTTAATTGATAGAATCAGGCGTTACTTTGCGGAAATCTATTATAATGGGGTTGTTATAAACTAATTTGCTTAATTCCGCGTGAAGAAAGAAAATGATGTGTCCTGCCCAGTTTTAAGGGGACCTCCCACCCTCCCTCCAGTTTTAAGGGGACCTCCCACCCTCCCTCAATCGCGCGCACTATACCCGTCGTCGTTAATCGCAGCACTACCACCCTCAGCACCACCACACTAGGCACGACACACCACACTCGAAAATACGACACGTGTTTCGCCTTGACCTATCAAACTGCTCAATCAAATATCAACTAATAAAATAACTCGTAAACTGTTTCAAACTATTTCAAATTTCTCGCGCGCTCTTCCGTTCTACACAGGTCATGATCTCGTAGCCTTATTATGTAACGTCAACACTTGGCAGATTGCTTTCAATCCGAAATACACTGATTCGTGTTCTATCTGTCTCAAAGCGAACACGCAATGGACTGTCAAAATCAATCGTCACGCAAAACTGCGCGATACTGCTGTCATAAAAAAGGAGTTGAACTGAGCGATTAGTCGTCTCTCACGGACGCGTGGGCTTTTTACCGGACTTTCGAGAAGACGATCGCTCCCTTTCTAACCTGTGGCAAAATGTTCTATAATGAAATATAATTAAGATTGTTTATATAGCAATTAGTATGGAGCCATAAGCTGGGCTTTCGGTGTAAAGTTAGGGGCGCGTGGGCGATACGTTTGCAAGATCAATTCACATTTCAATGTTTACTCTGTATGATTACTTGAGCGAATGAATATTGCGAGTTGAAAATTTATGCTTTTTTAAATATTTTTAGTGAAAATGGAGGATAATAGTGTTTTTTGTGGTGAATTGAAGTGTGTTAAAGTGCTAATCGGCGAGGAAAACGTAAAATCTTTAAGCTTCTTTAAATTTCCACAAGTTCCTCCGCGGAACGTGCTTCCTCATCTCTGAAGCGCATCCATACTTATTTGAGAAATACACAAGGTCAAGAGCGTCTTTCAGACTTATCAATTATCGCAATTGAAAAACAGTTAAGCGTCTCCCACACGGAAGCAGCTTGCGGTGGCGGCCGCGGTGGCGGCCAGTTGTATTCGCTCGCAATGTAAGTGAGTCTGCAAACACGTGCGGCCATGTCGCGATCTGCGAGCGGCTGGCCGCGGCCGCATGCTCCACCCCTTCTGCCAACGCGTGTGTGTTAGCGAGTACGTGGTCAGTCGGTGGCCGCAGCGCGGTCAGTTGCAAATTTTTACAACAGGCCGCGTGTACCGCGTGAAAAATGGTGCAAAATTCATGGATTTTAATTGAATCAGTGCAAAATTATCCAGTACTTTATGATAATTCGCATCGTGATTACAAAAGCATTAAGATTAAAAACAAAATATATGATAATATTGCTGAATATAATAAGACTTAGTCACGGTTAGTCATGTTACTAACGTTCAATCGTAGCACAGACACCACAACGAATGGCGCTTCAGGCTGCCGCTGCGACCGCGGTGGTGTGTTGTTGCAGCGGCTGGAGCCGCGGCTCGCGGCTAGCCGCCACCGCAAACCGCTTGTGTGTGGGAGACGCTTTATTGCTACAATTAAAACGTTCACCAATATTTTACGCGGACGTAATCAAATCTTTCATTAAGAAAGAGAAACGATTCGATTTAGAATATAAATAATTTGTTTTTTTTTTAAATTTTGTACATAGTTTGTTTGTACTTTGTTCATGCTTTTCTTTTGTTCATGTATTGTATTGTATGTAAATATCTTTTTCTTTCGCTCAAGCAAACCCAAACGGCTTTTTTCAAAGCCACCAAAGGTATGCAATTGCTGATATGTCATACAACCTATCTAGCAGTAGTATGCCTTCTGTGTGCTTTGCTAAACACGTCCTCGACAGCACTGAATATGAAACTGAAAAGTGGAGACAGATGAAGATTGGTATATTTTTATAAAACTGCTAAAAACAACAAAACCATATCTTGGGCCTGCCCTAGTTTGGAGCCCTAGCTTCGCCACTGCACGCGCCTTAAGCTCGTAGTAGTGTACCTATCGTAGCGCGGTTGTATGAAGATTTGCCTCTGGTCGGTCTCTTTACTCATGACAGCAAACTACCGGTCCCGAGTGCCCACATCACAGTGATCGGGTGAAATCGAATACAGCCGAGCGAGTGCCTGCCGTACTACCATAATATGACAGAGGTATCACTGACAAGATTGGCTACATCTTGAAGCCAGCTTCCATTAAAACACTGTCTACTGTCGAAGATTATGTAACCGTAAAATTAATAATTTTAAACTGAAGGTAGGCATGGAACTATAACAATGGATCGTGGAACACCTCAATCTCCCTATGACAATGGATGCTGCAAAGTACTCGAAACATCGGATTTAAGTTAATTAAGCCCGATAAAATCCATAAAAATTTGGTTTCATTCAATAAATTATTTTTGCATCCTTCATGCTGGAATCTTGCCCTACGATATGCTAAACTTTATTGTGCCAAGATTTAGTGAAGACTTCAGAAAGAAAATAGTGACTAAATACTTTAGGAGATATAGCCCTTCTTTTGAGAGAATTCTATCTTGAATTCAAGCTAGCAGGCTAGACTTTCCGTGGTTACTAAAAGCTGTTAATAAAGAGTAAAAATATAAATTGTGAAATGGTAAGTAAGTTAGGTAAAGTACCGATTCTGACTATGATCGACCATATTTCCGCTACTATGTGAGTTCTATAATGCCCAACAAATGCAACTTGCAAGGCCATTCATCGGGAATCGCGATTTTTAGCTCGGAAGAAATAGGTAGAAAGTGTAAACAACAAATAAACCCGAAATACGATTCCTAACAGAAATGTAATTGTATTCTACATAGTTAAAAATCATCGAAACAAAGTTGTAATTTCAGTACTTTAAATATTTTAATTACAAGAGACAAGCATAGGTGTGTAAGTAGGTACTTGGATAGTGAAATAAATTTCAACAAAGTTTTGTAATAAAGTACTTAGGTATTACTTCTATAGTTAAATTAATAATTCATTTTTCGCTATAAGTACCTAACTAAAAGAAAATTAAAAATATATTCACCTTTCATTATCGTTCGGTAATTCAAAAAATGATATATCTGAATCCTTTTGTTTGCTCATTAAGCATTCATCCACGCAACAATTATAGTAGGAACGTTTTGCCATTATAATGTATCAAATAGATAGGTAATATACATATATAGGTATTATTCTTAAATTACATTAAAACTTTTTCAATTATTTAATCCTACAATTAAATATACTAAACACTAAACAAAAATTCTTTCAAAGAATATTTCAACAAGTATTTACAAAAAACTATTTACGTAAACAGCTTTAAAAAAAACTTTAACATTCAATCGCCTAGGACGCGCTAGCCCCGCCTGCGTTGTATCCCAGGGGCGCCTCACGATTGTAGGTAATTATTTCACGCAGGTAGCAAGAGTGACAGAGGCCTGGTCTAACCTTGTACTAATTTTTGGTAGTCTTTGTAATTTGTTTTCTGGTTTTTTTCTGTTTCCCTTGTATATAAGTAAAACCAATTTTTGGAATTATCCGATAATTTAAAAACATTCGCAAGTTGTAGCCTCGTACTGGTGAGCTAGACAACAAGTGTGTAGGATGAAATGAAATGATTAAAAAAATTAAAAATATCGGAGATATGTGAAGTCCGCCAACACGCAATTTGGCAGCCCGTTGGACATTTTTTTGCACTACAACCCTTTTAAAAAAGGAGAGGAGGCCTGTTTTCAGCAGTGCGATATGATAGAGTGTTTCTTTATACGAAGTAAGGTGAAATTGTTTACCTTACAACCAACAGTTTCAGTTTCCATGATGTTACTCGAACTGCGTCTGCTTCTGTTTTGCCTCTTAGCGTGCTTAGCTGTAAACTTTTGTATGAAGTCGGCTTGCGTCACATAATCACTTGGTTTTTGTAATTCATGTATGGAATTTACTGTTACATCTGAAAATCAGTTAATAGTGTTTTATATTGTGTATATTGTTAAGTTATATCGCAGATGTGAATGGCAGATTCGCCAGGAGACGCCTTAGACGGAAGTTTATCGACCCAATGAGGGCTAATAATTTTCTGCTCACCAGATGTCGCTAGTTGACACTGAGGTAAAGTTTTTTGTTACACAGTGTAGTTTGAATGAGAAGTTGGTTTTTAATAAAATTTTATCAGTTTCTAGAGTATTAAATTAATACACAAAACAATGTGTCAGTGATTTCTTATATTTACGCGAACACTACACATTTTTAAATAAAGCAAATTTTTCGGATTTTATCGCGTATATTAACTTATTTTTATATTCCCGACGTTTCGGGTGCTTTCCAGCACCCGTGGTCACGGGGGACTGAGGTGTTTGACGTCCTGCTGTCATAGTTAGCCCGGCTACCTTCAGTTTTTTAATATTAATTTTTGGTTCGATTTACGCAGAATGAGCTTACAATATCTTGAAGTCTAGCAGTGGTATACTTGGGTTTGGATTTGATTTTATTAATTATGGGATCCCAAGCAGATGGCAGCACTCATTCATCTTCTCTATTGAAATTAGGATGTTTTTTAATTTCAATAGCCTCGCGAATCATCCTTGGGAGGAATCGGTGTTCTTTTGCGAGGATTTGTGGTCTATCAAATCTAATGTAATGGCGGGGACGATCTTGAACATGTTGACAAACTACAGACTTCCTGATACGTCGGTGCTTCACGTCAGCTATATGTTCTGATCTATTAAAACCCGCGTTAAAGTTAAAATAATTTCAATATGCTAACTATGACAGCAGGACGTCAAACACCTCAGTCCCCCGTGACCACGGGTGCTGGAAAGCACCTGAAACGTCGGGAATATAAAAATAAGTTAATATACGCGATAAAATCCGTAAAATTAGTTTTATTTAAAAATGTGTCAGTGGTTTGCTCTTTAATTTTTTTGCACATTTTTAACTTTTTTTTAATTTTTCTACTTTTATGAATATCCGTGGTTTGGTTTATTTATTTTTAATCTTATTAATATAAAATAAAGCTAATAGTGCAGAAAGAAACAATAACCTTTACATTTTCCGAACAAATTAACTTCCCCGCTAAGAAATCTGTCAAATATTATACCTCACTTTCTAGTGGCGCCACCCTGTTGGTAAAAAAAGTGGTGGATGCTTTCAACGACGGATATTGAAGATGGGTCGAATTAAGGGTACTCTTAACCGACGTGCCAAATGGAAGTCCGTAGTCTCTGCCTACTCCTCTGGGTTACAGGCGTGAGTATATACTTATACATGTTTATATAATATTATGTATATTTTTAACATTATATAGTATAGTAAGTAATCAGTCCACTGTTTGACACGGCCTCTGGATTCGCCATTATCGCCACGCTTGTGTGGGTTTCTTTTGTGTAATAAATAAAATAAATGCGTTTTAAAATTTTAAATTAGATAATTGTTCTGAAGCCCAATTTTAATTACTATCGCATGTGTATCATCTAGGACCTAGATGATACACCTAGATTCTAGGTCAAGGGTTTTATGCTTCCGGATTCTTTAATATTTTGTAAGTACTGTAAATATAGTATCGAGTCTTTTGTTTAGTGTATATTTTATTTTTATTTGAGGAAACATACAACTTCACAATGTGTCTTACAATGATAATTTCTTTATTTACTAATAAGCCAGTGTTTGACTACTACCCCAACTGGAGGTGAGCAGTGACAATATACGATAATTTCTTAATACAACAATTAATATATTATCATCTAATTTGAATTTGTTTTTGTACACCTCATATCTAAGCGTTATTAGGTAGTGCATTACTCTCTACACGTCAAGGTCAAGCAAGTTTTTGTTCTTAAATTGCTACTATGACAGCCATATTGCACTTATACAATAACATGAATACCCGTATATCAAAAAAACATTCTAATTAATCTATCTATACTTTGAAAATTACGTGGACGTCTGGATGTTCATTTTGTATGTGGTCATGACATTTCCCGAAAAAATTGACATATCGAGACTGGGTTTTTTTTATTAGCTTCAGAATTATATCGACTTGTTCCCTATTTTATATCAATAGCCTAGTACGCGTAGTTTGTTAATTAAAATTATTTTCAAGTTTTATTGCTATTAAAAATTTGAAGATGCTTTCATATTTTTTAGCCCTTGAAAGACAAAGTACAATTATACTATACAGCCTATATCGATTTTATACTTTGTGTAATCGATTTATTTTGGTTAAAAATTATTTTTCCCTGTAGGTGACAATACCTGTTAAAATAATAGAGCGCTAAATTTAAAACACGTAAATAATACATTTTAAAATTCAGGAATACAATTTATTTTTTTCATCAAAATTAAATGAAACGCTCATGAGGCCTGTACTTTTATATTTTCGAAACTATTTTTTATTAGTATCATATTAGTAGGTATTTAAAATATATAGTTAAGACATTCTTTATAGATATTTTGCACTGGTGATGCTCTATACACCGGCCGTGCCAATATTTCTCGGGAAAACGTCGCTGAGTACCGGAACAAACTTGTGTCTGAAGTCGAGTCTTTGCTGAGCAGTCTCGAATTGGGGGCGACTAAATCTAGTCCAGTTTAATAATAATAATAATAATAATAGTTTATTTTCACCACTTAGATAACTATCACATTTATAAATAACTATTCTATGGTCTATACTTAGTTTACAAAGAATGATGGAACATCTGTGTCTGAACTAGATAAATATATATCTGTATTTCAGATCGCAGTGCTCTTCCTTATTACATATTAACCAACTAAAAGTAGTATAACTTAAATAGATGGTATACAAAAAATAAAATGTGAAAATTAATCTTAACAAAATGTAAGGTACGTTGGGGTAATACCGGACGGATTTTCGAATAGTTGGAAGAGTCTGCCAAAAACTTTAATTTCTCGACATTCGTATACGTCAGATTTATGGAACATGGAGCAAACCGTTAATCGTTAAACGTAGTTTAGCTCTGAGAATCTTTTGCTTGTGTAAACTCAACGGTTTCTGCTTTAAAGGTGTGCGAAAACTAGACATACTTTTTTATATGCATAATGAAAAATTGGCCATTAAGGGGTAAGACCGGACTTAAATTTAAAACCACTTCTACTGCTTAGAGAAAAAAGTTTATAAAAGAGATTTGTCCTATCTTTAACGCTAAAAAACATATTTCAATATGATCTATAAATTACTAGAAACATAAATGTTCCAAACGATTTTCTCTTTTTTTGTTTCTTGCCATCCGATCGTATCCCTGATATAAAGAAATTGTAATTTTATGTTTCTCAAACTTTGTTATGACATAAGATGGAATTACTCAATATAAGAGAAAGATCGGATGCATTTGATTTTATATGGGAAAAAAAAATAACAGTAAGGACTGGCGAAATGCCCTGGGATAATGCAGGAGTTAAGGAAGATATAAATAGTTTAACAAAGCGGCATTTATTATTATAAATTATTTTTTAAATAATTATTATAAATTACATTTTGATTTGTAATAGAGGATAGATATAGATCTCTATGGGCCGCAGCAATCACTTAACATCAGGTGGACTGTGTGCTCCTTTGTCACCCTTATCCTATAAAAAAAAAATGTATTTTAATGTGTACTTAAAAGTAATAAAACCATCGTATTGTTTTATTACTTTTAAATATACAGACTTGCTAACGAGACTGAGTCCCATAGTCACTTGAGTAATCAACGAAAAAATATACACGACCAATGAAAGTTTAACAACCACTGCCATATTTGTAACAGGCAAAGATCGGATAATATTCATCCGATCTTCACTCACGAGGGGAAACATCGGATCTCGGCCTACAGCGATCTTACCCCTGCATGGACCAGCTTTATCTAGCTATAACTTCATAAAACTTAGTATCCACACAAAATAATAACAAAAGAAGCCATATTCTCGCCAAAAATCGTAAATAAAAGTGATAGGGAAAGATCGGATGGACAAAAATAATACAAAAATTACATTGTTTTATAAAATGCCACGCAGCACAGGTCCCACTTGCCGGAGTGACTGGCGCGAACTGAGGGTCGGGGCAGGATGAAATGGCGTCGTGTAGCATATTGTTAGCTTTCCAAAATATAGCATAATTCGCCGGGAATTTGAACCCTACGGTCTTGCCCCATCACCGATCTTACCCCAACGTACCTTATTTTATATAAAAAGAAAATTGTTAAAGTGTGTATTAAAATGTATCTCTTTGTGCATAATATGTTTAATGCATGAGTGTGTGTAAGAGGGTGAGTGAGTAATATTAGCTTGTAGTAAGTAATGCTTCAGTTTCTTCATAGTTTAACTGATGAAGAAATTCAAATAATTTAATTTTGCATTTATTTTTATTTAAAGAGTATAATTCAGTCTTTTTATTGATTTTGTTATAAACAAATGGTCCAAGGTGATAAAAATATTTATTAACAAAAGAATGACTGGAAATAGGTCTATTTTTGCAAACTTTATCTTTTCTTCGTTTAGATAACAAGAAGTATTTATCATAAGATAACCACGAATGTTGTTTCAATACTGTATTCAGAATAAATAGCTGACGAACAGTGAGTACACCAAAATATTGGTATAACTGAAATGTAGGTGAAAGTAAAGGTTTAAATGTGCATACTTTAAGAATTGCTCTTTGTGCTATTTCAAGGGGCTTTAAAATCGATTTGGATGTACCTCCCCACACAGTAATACAATAATTCAGAATTGATTGAGCAAGAGCTAAGTATACTTGTTTCAGCAATTTGGGATCCGCCACATGTCGAAGATTTTTGAAAACAAAGCTAAGTTTTCTTAGTTTCGCACAAACCATAAGTATATGTTCTCGAAAGGTTAAATTTTGGTCTAATATTACCCCCAAATACTTTATGGAAGTGGTTTTAATAATGGCAAGACAGGAACAAAAGTTATTATTACAACAATTATGAGCAATTAGTGAAAGAGACGGTGACGTCTGAGTAGAGTTTCGCATACTAAAAGAGATAAAACGTGTCTTATCGACATTAAGAGTAAGAGAGTATTGTTGCAGCCAATGAGTAACTACATTTAAACCAAATTGTGCTCTTTTGTAAACATTAACCCACGAATCGTCAGAGAATAGTAAGACAGTGTCATCTGCATAGCAAATTATTTTACAATTCGGGATGTTAAGCTGACAGAGGTCATTTATATAGATAATAAACAGGCTTGGGCCTAATATACTGCCTTGTGGCACACCATGTATAATGGGTAGATCTCCACTAACATGATCGTTAATTTTAACACATTGATATCTATTAGAAAGATATTCTTCGAATAAATTTAATTGAACACCACGTATTCCAAAAGATTCAAGTTTATGTAATAATAAAGGAATGGACACTGTGTCAAAAGCCTTTGCAAGATCCAAAAATATACCTATAGTTTTCTTGCCTTTGTCCAGATTACTACAATAGTCAGTAACCTCATGGACTGCATCACTAGTTGATTTGTCTGGTCTAAAACCGAACTGACTTTTAGAAATAAAGTCATTTCCTTCTATGTATTTGACTAATCTTTTATTGATTATGCGTTCCAAAAGCTTAGATATCGATGGAAGTATCGATATGGGCCTGTAGTTTTTAATACAGTCTCGTTTACCCGCTTTGTAAATTGGATACACCATAGATTTTTTTAGAAATGCAGGAAATATACCTTTGGATAAACAGTTGTTAAATATATGTGTCAAAGGAGGAACGAGGATGTGTTTGAAGTCTTTAAGGACCTTATTCGGTACACAGTCCCAGCCCACAGAACTAACATCTTTTAACGCTATAATGAGTTGGTCTACCTCAACTTCATCAGTACTTAACAATACTAAGGATTTTAAGGAATTTGTAGTATATCCTTTGTTATACTCACTGTGTGAGAGGTTTTTACACTTAAGTGTTTTCTCTGCTAAAGCTTTCCCGATTGTTACAAAAAACTCGTTAATATTATCGACTGATCTTTGCTCGTGTGTAGGATCAATCAATTCAGTTGCTTTATTTTTAGGTTTTAATGTACATGTTATTGTTTTTATTGCATCCCATAGCTCTTTGTTGTTTTTTTTAGCATTTATTAATAAATTTTTTTCGTAAGCCCTCTTAACTTTTTTTAATAAATTATTGCAGTAATTTCTATATCTCGTGTAGCTTAGCTTAATTATTTCATTGTTTGGTGACTGTCTTGATTTTTTATGCAAACTATCTCTATGTCTCATACAACGAATAAGTCCTGGAGTTATCCAGGGTTTGATGATTCTGTTCCGTTTTGAACATTTAGTCGTTAAAGTATTTGACTCTATAGCCCTTTGAATTGATGTTATAAAAAATTCCATGGACTTATTTGGATCACATGAAGCGTATACCGTATTCCAATGAATCTGCTTTAATTCAGATTCCAGAGCCTCACTATTTATTGTGTTAAAAGTTAGTATGGCGGAATGATTTTGTTGTTTCACTTTTAGGCATAATAGTACGGCCTGGTGATCCGTAACTGAAGACTGTAAAACTAAAGTTAGGGATTGTAATTTTGTATTCAAAATAACGTGATCTAAGCAGCTATTCTGTCTAGTTGGGATATTATGTGCAGGTAATAAGCCATAATAGGAGCATAAATTTAAATATTCTAAAGATTTGGAGTCACATGTTTCAGGAGAGATATTAATATTTACGTCACCGATTATAGATACGGTTTTAAAAGTACATAAATTTTCAAGGATCCTATCAAGTGAATGGAGGAAAACCTCAATGTTTCTGACAGATGGAGATCTGTAAATGGCTAGAAATGCAAAATCTTTTCCTACCTTTATAATAAGACAGTTACAATCTTGACATTGTGGTTCTTCAATAGTGATTTGGTGATTATATTTACTATAAATTACTATTCCATCATTTTGGTTTGTATAGTTTTTTGTCACAAAATGATTATAACCGTCCAAGTAAGGTATCACTGGATTACAGGATAACCAACATTCTGTCAGTATAATAATGTCACAAGAAATATCAAGTCTTTTTAGAGTTACCAAAAAACTATCATAATTCCTTGAAATACTACGGATATTTTGAGTAAGTACAGTCATATAGTGTGAAGGCTGATATAATAAACTCTTACAATCCTCAACTTTACAAGACATTGATTCAGATACAGATATATTATCTATTTCACTAAGTATGTTATTATTATATTATAGTTTAATCCTCAGAAGACACAAGTTTGCGCGTTTACCGCTAAAAAGAACCCCTTTGTCGTATGTCCTCAGTTTCAAGGCACTCCCCTTCTTGCCTCAGCCAGTATTGGTATCCTCGGAGTCGACATATCGAGTAACGTGCAGTTTCGTGGTCACTTGGAAGGGAAGGCCAAATTGGCCTCTAAAGAGCTTGGCGTGCTCAGCAGAGCGGGACAGTATCTCATGCCGGCACACCGCCTGCAACTTTACAAGGCGCAAGTTCGGCCTCACATGGAATACTGTTCCCATCTCTGGGCAGGGGCTCCCCAGTGCCAGCTCCTTCCACTTGACCGCATCCAACGCAGAGCTGCTCGAATCGTCGACGACCGAGCCCTTTCCGATCGGCTCGATTCACTGGCACTGCGAAGAGATGTTGCATCCCTTTGCATTTTCTTTCGCATCTACCATGGGGAGTGCTCTGAGGAATTGTTCGGATTAATCCCAGCCGCCAAATTTCACGAACGCACATCGCGGCAGAACTCCCGATACCATCCACACCATCTGGATGATTGGCGGTCCACCACTGTGCGATTTAGAAGATGTTTTCTTCCTCGCACGACCTCCTTGTGGAATCGATTACCATCAACGATTTTTCTGGACCGATACGACTTAGGGCCCTTCAAGAAAAGAGCGTACTCCTTTTTAAAAGGCCGGCATCGCATCTGCGATTCCCCTGGTGTTGCAGTTGTTCATGGGCGGCGGTAGTCACTTACCATCAGGTGAGCCGCAAGCTCGTTTGCCCACTCTCCTATAAAAAAAAATATATCATTTAATTATAAAACAAACATAAGCTTGTAATGCCACTTACAAGACTCCACAGAATTAGTAATTCATTTATGGGGCAATGTATACGCTTTTACAACAGAATCCCAGAACATGTTCAAAGTTTGTCAATAAACAAGTTTAAAAGTTTTATTAAAGAAAAACTGTACAAAAAGGGTTATTATAATATCAAGGAATACATGAGTGAAAATAACCCCTGGGAATAAGGTGATCGCCACCATGCTGGTTCTATGAAAATTCATTTAAAATTGTATAATCAAAATTATTGTTAAGTGAAATTATGTTTAAAAAAAAAGTCCCGCTGGGTTTCTTGCTGGTTCTTCCCAGGACAGAGGTATTTTCCGAACCAGTGGTAAATAAAATAATGACTTTCAATAAGTATTATGTAATAATCCATATTGAATAAAAATCATTCTATTCTATTCTATTCTATTCTAAATTGTAGATGCGTCTGTTAGTTATTATGTAAATTCTGAATAACTTGACTGTTTGAGGTAATATTCACAAAATATATTTGTTTTGTAGAGATGATAGTTCATAGATACCTATGCTATATTTATGGACCATCTTGGCTCTTATATTATATTCACATTATATCTTAGTTTAGTGCCAAAAAAAGGAAATCACAAAATTGCACCCTATAGGTTACGCTGTGGTAGAGTTGTTAATAAATTGTATATAATGATTTCTTATATTTACGCGAACACTACACATTGAATAAAACTATTTTTACGGATTTTATCGCGTTTAATTTACTTATTTTATATTCCCGACGTTTCGGTTGCTTTCCAGCAACCGTGGTCACGGGGGACTGAGGTGATTGACGTCCCGATGTCAAAGTTAACCTGGAGTACCTTCAGCTTTTTAATTATTAATTTTGGTCCGATCTACGCAGAATGAACTAACTGTGTCTTGAAGTCTTACAGTGGTATGCTTGGGTTTAGTTTTAATTTTATGAATTACAGGATCCCAAGCAGGTGGTAGTACCCAGCCTCCCTCTCTATTGAAATTAGGATGTTTTTTAATTTCAATAGCCTCACGTATCATCCTTGGCAGGAATCGATGTTCTTTCGCGAGGACTTGTGGTTTATCAAATCTAATGTAATGACGGGGGCCGTCTAGGATATGATCACAAACTGCAGACTTCCCGGAACGTTGGTGCTTCACGTCAGCTATGTGTTCTTTTACGCGGGTTTTTTATTGATCGTTTTGTTTGCCCTATATATGAGAGACCACACTCACAATCAAGCTTGTATACTCCTGCATCTTGTAGAGGAATATTGCACTTGACGGATGGTAAGAACTGACTAATCTTCTTCGGCGGCTTGAAGAATGTTCTAATAGAAGCTCGCTTCAAGATGTAGCCAATCTTGTCTGTGACACCTCTGACATATGGTAGTACAGCAGGCACACGCTCGACTGTGGCCGGCTTCACTCGGTCACTGTGACGTAGGCGCGGAACCCGAAGCTTGTTGTCGTGCAGAACCTGCTTGACGTGCTGAAGCTCGGCGGCCAGGTGTTTGCTGTCACAGATCCCTCGTGCTCTCTGCAACAAAGATTTGCCCACGGTAGCTAACTGTGAAGGGTGATGGTGGGATTCACCGTTTAAGTATCGGTTTGTATGGGTCTTTTTTCTATACACAGTGTGACCTACGGTGTTATTAGGATTTCGAATGACTAACACATCTAGGAAAGCTAAAGAATTATTTGCCTCTAATTCCATAGTAAATTGAATTTTAGAGTTTATGGAATTAAGATGTTCTAAAAATGCAGTTACTTTGTCTGATGGTAAAATTGTGAAAGTATCGTCTACGTACCGCTTGTAGAAACTTGGAGTTACTGGTGCAGTAAGCAGGGCTTTCTCCTCAAAGTCCTCCATGAAAATATCGGCGACAATGGGAGATACCGGTGAGCCCATCGCAACACCATCTACTTGCTTGTAAAACTGTTCCTTCCACAATAGGTAGCCAGATGTAAGGCAATGTCTGAGTAATACTGCATATTCTGCTGGCATGTTGTTTTCCTCTAGTATTATAACTAGGAAACTAGAGGAAAACAACATGCCAGCAGAATATGCAGTATTACTCAGACATTGCCTTACATCTGGCTACCTATTGTGGAAGGAACAGTTTTACAAGCAAGTAGATGGTGTTGCGATGGGCTCACCGGTATCTCCCATTGTCGCCGATATTTTCATGGAGGACTTTGAGGAGAAAGCCCTGCTTACTGCACCAGTAACTCCAAGTTTCTACAAGCGGTACGTAGACGATACTTTCACAATTTTACCATCAGACAAAGTAACTGCATTTTTAGAACATCTTAATTCCATAAACTCTAAAATTCAATTTACTATGGAATTAGAGGCAAATAATTCTTTAGCTTTCCTAGATGTGTTAGTCATTCGAAATCCTAATAACACCGTAGGTCACACTGTGTATAGAAAAAAGACCCATACAAACCGATACTTAAACGGTGAATCCCACCATCACCCTTCACAGTTAGCTACCGTGGGCAAATCTTTGTTGCAGAGAGCACGAGGGATCTGTGACAGCAAACACCTGGCCGCCGAGCTTCAGCACGTCAAGCAGGTTCTGCACGACAACAAGCTTCGGGTTCCGCGCCTACGTCACAGTGACCGAGTGAAGCCGGCCACAGTCGAGCGTGTGCCTGCTGTACTACCATATGTCAGAGGTGTCACAGACAAGATTGGCTACATCTTGAAGCGAGCTTCTATTAGAACATTCTTCAAGCCGCCGAAGAAGATTAGTCAGTTCTTACCATCCGTCAAGTGCAATATTCCTCTACAAGATGCAGGAGTATACAAGCTTGATTGTGAGTGTGGTCTCTCATATATAGGGCAAACAAAACGATCAATAAAAACCCGCGTAAAAGAACACATAGCTGACGTGAAGCACCAACGTTCCGGGAAGTCTGCAGTTTGTGATCATATCCTAGACGGCCCCCGTCATTACATTAGATTTGATAAACCACAAGTCCTCGCGAAAGAACATCGATTCCTGCCAAGGATGATACGTGAGGCTATTGAAATTAAAAAACATCCTAATTTCAATAGAGAGGGAGGCTGGGTACTACCACCTGCTTGGGATCCTGTAATTCATAAAATTAAAACTAAACCCAAGCATACCACTGTAAGACTTCAAGACACAGTTAGTTCATTCTGCGTAGATCGGACCAAAATTAATAATTAAAAAGCTGAAGGTACTCCAGGTTAACTTTGACATCGGGACGTCAATCACCTCAGTCCCCCGTGACCACGGTTGCTGGAAAGCAACCGAAACGTCGGGAATATAAAATAAGTAAATTAAACGCGATAAAATCCGTAAAAATAGTTTTATTCAATAAATTGTATATTTTTACAGTTAAAAATTAGCTGAGTGGACACATATTAAACACCGAAAAGAGCAGAACAACGTCTGCTGAGCCAGCTAATTTGACTACAAAAACTATGACGTATTACATTATATTCTCATACGTTCCCGTTTCGCCAGTACAAATTGAAAAGGCGGTACAGCTGACTAGTTACTATGCCCTGTCCGGCCCTCAGCATCTCGACGGTAATCCTGTCATACCCTGCAGCCTTACCTAATCTCATATTTTTCAGCGATTTCACTATTTCATCCATGCTTATCTCACTTTCATCAACATTTATATTAGTTTCCATGGAAGGTGCCGGATGCTGTACCTGCACTTCCTCTCTTTCAAACAAACTTTCAAAATACTCTTTCCATCTCTTTAACACACTTTCTTCTCCTTTTATAATGCTCCCATCTTGACTCCTGATCGTACTCAGCTCCGAGGTAGAAGTTTTTCCTCTGGCTGTTTTGATGGATTTCCAGAAAAACTTAATGTTTAACTGGAAATCTTCAGTGAGCCTCCTATCTAAATCATCCTTTCGTTCTTCCTTCTTTCTAGACACAACTTTTTTCGTTGCTGATTTCAATCTTTTATACTTCGTTCTTGCTTCTTTTATCTCGTCATCCGTTGCCAACGCACGCACCCTGAGGACTGACGAGAAGATCGTGGAGCTGGAAGAAGAGATAGACAAGTTGCGCTGGCATATTATAGGATTATCCGAAGTCCGAAGAGAGGGGGAGGACATGGTAATCCTCGAATCCGGCAATTTGCTCTATCACCGGGAGGGCGACCATCTGTCCCAAGGAGGTGTCGGATTTATCGTCCACAAGTCTCTCGTTAACAACGTTGTAAAAATCGGGAGTGTGTCGACGAGGGTTGCGTACCTTATACTCAGAATCACCAAACGGTATTCGCTGAAGGTCATACAGGTTTACGCACCAACCTCGGCACACCCCGATCAGGAGGTGGAGGAAATGTATGAGGATATATCTAGAGCCATGCATTCCTCCAAAACCCAATATACGGTGTTAATGGGAGACTTCAATGCAAAACTAGGCACAAGAGAGAACGGTGAGCTGAAAGTAGGGAAATTTGGAATAGGGCAACGGAACCCAAGGGGCCAGCAGCTGGCCGACTTCATGGAGAAAGAGGGACTCTTTATGATGAACTCTTTCTTCCAGAAGCGGCCCCACAGGAAGTGGACCTGGTCGAGCCCCGACGGTTCCACAAAAAATGAGATTGACTTCATTATGACGACCAGACGACAACTGTTCAGTGATGTCTCCGTGATCGCGAGGGTGAAAACTGGTAGCGATCACCGAATGGTTAGAGGCACACTGAACCTAAACGTTAAGTTGGAGAGGTCTCGTCTAATGAAGTCAACGCTCCGTCCCCTCGTGCTCTGTTCCAAAGTCCCGAAACCTTTCAGCTCGAGTTACAAAACCGTTTTCAGTGCCTGGAAGACTGCAATGAAGTGGACGATATGAAGGACAAGCTCGTGGAAACTGTCCATGCGGTTGGAGCTAAGCTCTGCAAGACCCGCCGCAGAAGAACACAAAAACTCTCCGATCACACTCTTAATCTCATGGCTGTTAGACGGGAGATGAAGCTACATTCTTCAACAGACTTGACAGCATACAGGCATCTGAACAGACAGATCTCCAAGTGCATGCGGCGGGACTTACGCAACTTCAATACAGCTCGTATTGAAGAAGCGATCGAGCGGAACCAAGGCTCCAAAGTCTTTGCCAGAGATCTGTCTGCCAGAAAGAGCCAACTGTCAAAGCTGAAGACAGAATGTGGCAGCATCGTTTCCGGGACACCTGAGATTTTGAGTGAGATTGAGAGGTTCTATGGGCAGCTGTACACATCATCGTTGGAGCCACACGCAAGTGTGAGTAACGATCCAAGAGCGAGTCTCATCCGACACTATTCCGAAGATATCCCGGATGTCAGTCTGAGCGAGATTAGGATGGCTCTCCAGCACCTTAAAAACGGTAAGGCCCCAGGCGAGGATGGAATTACAGCGGAGCTTCTGAAAGCGGGTGGAAGACCGGTACTTGAAGTCCTTCAGAAGCTCTTTAATTCCGTCCTCCATGGTGGCATTACACCGGAGGCGTGGAGCAGAAGTGCGGTGGTCTTGTTCTTCAAGAAAGGTGACAACGCTCTCTTGAAGAACTACAGACCGATTTCCCTTCTGAGCCGCGTCTACGTGCTGTTTTCGAGAGTCATTACGAATCGTCTCGCGCGCAGACTTGACGACTTCCAGCCTCCCGAACAAGCCGGTTTCCGAAAGGGCTTTAGCACCATAGACCACATACATACCCTTCGGCAAGTTGTACAGAAGTCCGAAGAGTACAATTTGCCACTATGTCTGGCGTATGTGGACTATGAGAAAGCCTTTGATTCCGTCGAAATTTGGGCGGTGCTGCAGTCCCTTCAGCGATGCCAAGTTGACTGTCGGTATATCGAAGTGTTGAAGTGCTTGTACAGTAGGGCTACGATGGCTATCCGAGTATCGACGGATTCAACTCGGCTGGGCAACGTTCGGGAAGCTACGACACATCTTCTCGTCAGACATACCTCAAAACCTTAAAACGAAATTGTACAACCAGTGCGTGTTGCCAGTGATGACTTACGGAACTGAGACGTGGTCCTTCACTGCTGGCCGTATGAGGCAGCTCAAGGTCGCTCAGCGAGCTATGGAGAGGGCTATGCTCGGAGTTTCTCTGCGTGATAAACTTAGGAATGAGGATATCCGCAGTAGAACCAGAGTGACCGACATAGCCCAACGGATTAGTAAGCTGAAGTGGCAGTGGGCCGGCCATATAGCTCGAAGAACCGACAACCGGTGGGGAAGAAAGGTTCTCGAGTGGCAGCCTCGTACCGGTAGGCGAAGTGTAGGGCGTCCCCCCACGAGATGGAGTGACGACCTGGTAAGACATGCAGGAAGTCGATGGATGCAGGTGGCTCAGGACCGTGGTTTGTGGCATTCTTTGGGGGAGGCCTATGTTCAGCAGTGGACTTGTGAAGGGCTGTAATGATGATGATGATGATCCGTTGCCTTTTGAACTTTTGGTTAGCTTTTGTTGCTAACCAATCCAACCACGCTTTCTTCTTTTCTTGCACAACACTTTGTACATCTTTAGCCATCTACACCTTATAGTTCTTTCTTTCTTTCCTTCTTTTAGCTACCCCGCATACCTCAATAGCAACATTCACGATCCCTTTCTTAAATGTCACCCACAAATCTTCAATCACACCTATCTCTTCTATGCTTTAAAACTTTCTATCAGTTTCTCTACATACTCGTCTTTCTTTTATTTTTCTTGTAGATTTTCCACTTTTACTCTGTCCAAAACACTCGTAGGCTCGGCCCCTCGGTGTCGCCACCGTTTAAAGAGGTCACGCATTCGGGCTATGACCAGGAAGTGGTGTGTGCCTACACCGCGGTATGTCTAGACAACACAAAGTCACCAGTCAAGACAAAGTCAAAAAACAAGTCAAAGACTGAGGAAGAAAGTCTTCCTCAGTTTTTCATCCACAATTACAAAATCAATCATACTTCTAGACTCACCCTCATCTCTTGTATACAAATGGATCTTTTTGTGCTCAAACATTGTGTTGGCCACGCACAGATTCCATTCCAAGCATACTTCAAGCAAGCTTCTCCCATTGTCATTCACTCTCTCGTCCCCAAACGTACCCAGAACTCCTTCATACCCATCACGCTTTACTCCAACCCACCCATCAAACTCCCCTGACATAACGATCCGTTCATTTTCTCCGCATTTATTCAAAACTTCACTCATGCTATCCCAAAATTGCTCTATCTCTCTCTCTCTCTCTTGTTGGGCTTTTAATGACCCACCTCCGTGTAGATCCGTCGGTGCATAGACAATAACTAGCAATACATATTGTTCTGTTCGCCATGGCCTTGCTCTTTCTGGCCGAGACGCAGGTGTCTTGTCCGGCTGACACTTCGTATCTCTCCTACCCGGGGTACAAATTGGAGCACTCCTTTGTGCCTCGGGCGGGAGTTTGCGTGTATGTCAGAGACATGAAGCAAATACAAAGAGGAGACGTTCTAATTAAATTTCACTATGTAACAACGCGTGACAATTTGCGGGGTGAGGAGATGCAAAGCCCCGCCCACTTTACACTATCTACATCTACCGATAAATAGTAAAACTACTCGAATCGTTCCATATCGATGTTGCAATGTAGTTTAGGTACCTTGACGGTAGATGGCGGCCTGTTCACAAAATGATTATAAACTATAAAAATAATATTTTGGCGATTAAACTTTCTTTATGTCTAAATGCAACGCAAATTTCAGCACCTTCGTATGATTATTTTACCAATACTGAGCTCTACGTACCTATATATTTTTAGTTCACATGACACAAAGTGTCGCCATCTAGTGTCAAATATATTTAATTATATTTGAAAGCCGACGCAGAGATTTTTCTAGAACTATTTTAATAAATTAGGTGTAAAATTACTTACAAATGAAATGTGATGCCATCCATAACACCAGAGCGTCTATCTGAGTAGTTTTTACACGATAAAACACAACACTTTTCTTCTTAATAAAACTACGAAAAGATTTGCAATTTTCAACACACAAGCGCACTGGACGAGTGCTGACAGTAAACTAACTAAAGCCACGCCCACTATGAGACGTCAGGACCTACTTAGAATCACAGTGCACAGTTGCTTATGCCGTCTCCTCTTTATATTTGCTTCATGGTCAGAGAGGACATCTGTTCTCGACGCCTCGGCATCTTGAAGGTTCGGACCTGTCCATCCTTTGGCTACGTGTAGACAGCGACGACCATCCGCGCGTCTACGGGTGCCTCAATAGGTCCCATAGCGGTAATGCCTAAACAGACCGACTCATCGACCACGTCCAAATGGCTACAGATTCCTTGCTACAACAGGTCTTGGCGATTTTAACGCCCACCACGCCGAATGGCTCGGTTTACGTTTAACCGATCATGCGAGGGGATCTGTTTATGACTTTGCCTTGGCATATGGTCTGACACAACTGGTTACTTCGCCTACGCGGATTCCAGATGTGGAGGATCATACACCTTCCCTCTTGGACCTTCTGCTGACCTCTCATCCGGACGGATATCAGGTTTCCGTCGATGCCCCTCTCGGCTCTTCGGACCATTGTCTGATCCGGAGTGTGGTGCCACTCACGCTCCCCTCGCGGTTGCGTTCTGTAGGTTGCCGCCGTGTTTGGCATTACAGGTCGGCGGATTGGGACGGAACGCGGTCTTTCTTTGCTTCCTACCCATGGGGGCAGGGTTTGATTCTCGCCGGATGATCCCAGCGCTGTTGCTAACTCTGTCACTGATGTGGTGCTACAGGGAATGGAATTATTTATTTCATCATCTGTGGTACCCATCGGAGGCAGATCTCAGCCTTGGTTTGGTCGCTCCTGTAAGAATGCATTACGCAGTAAGCAGGAGTGTTATCGAGCCTGGACTGCGGCTTCGGCGACTCGGGATGTAAACACCAGCACACTTAAAAAGAAGTATAACTTCGCCTCCAGGTCCTTCAAAAGAGTTATTGCCAAGGCTAAGTCAGAGCACATAGACAGAATTGACAAGAAACTAGTTCGTCTTCCTTCGGGAACCCGTGCATTCTGGTCTCTCGCCAAGGCTGTCCAAGGGAATTTCTGTAAGCTATCACTACCGTCTCTGCACAGGGAGTACGACTCACTGGCCCAAACCAGACCAGTGTTTGCGTGTGCGTGAGGCACGCACTCACGCTTAGCGGTTGCTATGTCTCACACCAGCGTCATTTGTATCTGGGAGTTACCAGCTAATGAATCTATCCCGATAAAATAGGGAAAAACTGTAAAATTATGTCATGTTGATAAAATCATAAATTATAATATTTTAATATGGTGCTTTCAATTGTGTGTTTAGTTGTCTGTTGATTTAAATACTGATTTTTTTTATAGAAAAATATAACCAAATAAAAATCAATTACGCATTTACAGAATATGTTTTATTATTTAATGTATGATGTCGACTTATAAAAATACTTGAGTTTGGCCAGCGGCTTCGCCTGCGTCATAGTTAAATAATTTATCCTAAGGTTCATACAAATCGATTCAGCCGTTTCGGAAGAGTTTGGTAACAAAAACCGCGACACAGGAATTTTATATATTAGATATTGAATTTCAATTATACATTTTACAATGGACTTTCAAAGCTTGTTACAGGTACCATCCACTTCAGATAGCCTCATGTGTGTACCTGTGTACTATAGTCGCAAGTTGAACTTATACAATCTTTCGATTTATGAGTTTTGACTAAAAATAAAATGCCTCCGATTTGAAAAGGCTCTAGCTGGAGTAGTTCAGTTCCGACATGACTGTGAGGGACCATATTTATTGATGGACACAAGTTCAAAGACATGTAGAACTAGGCAGACAGGAAACAGGGCAACTACAGCGTTAGATATTTCTAGATTAAGCTTAGAAAAGGCATACAAACAAACTCTATTTCAGAGACTAAAAAAAGGATCTGATAAACTTGTGCAAAAAATATTATACCGGTTGAGCTGCACCCATGGTATAAAAGCTTGCCATCAATCAGTCAGTCAGTTATTAGCTCCGATTCAGAATAAGTTAAGAAATTAAGAATAAATAAGTCCAAGGAATTAGTTAATCTAGACCTTAAATGCTGTTGATATTTAGTTTATTTAGTTATTTAGGGGTTTAACTTAAACGTTACAGCAGAATGTTTAGCAAATGATTATTTTAATAAACATTCCGCTTGCGCTTAATTAGTAGTAATTCTCAATAATCCATAAGCAAAGATTTTTTATTTTGGCATATCCGAAAAAAGTAGATAAAAGTTTTTAATAAATTATTATTGCAGTGTAATAACTGAATAATGTTACTTATCATGTCGATTTTCAACCTCATGTTCATTCCACTAACGGGAAAAACTGAAAAACTAACACAATAAAACAGATAACTACATGTTAATCCCGAAAACACGGTGAACCAAAGTTAGATAACTTTTTAATGTTATTCGAAACATTTAGATAATATGATATGGGTTTTACAATAAACTCAAAAGATGCACAATGAACCATTTATTAACATTTAAAAAAAAACCAACGTCAAAAATATTTACAGTAAAATTTTTATATAAGTTTTTGTCAAAAAAATCTCTAAATCAGCTTTCTCTCGTAGAAATAGTTTTGCTAGTCATCTAATTTCGGTTCTACGACAGCGATATAACAAAACACTAAAATTTTCAAATACCTCATGGTATTGCTTTAGTCAAATCAATGTTAATTCGCACATAGTATTCAAAAAACAATTGACTAATTTTGTTACCAAAAAACTATACAACAAAGCAAATACAACGTAAGGATGGTAAGGAAAGTAAAAATCCTAAATTTTTAACTTGTAATTTTCTCTTGCTGTTGCGCCGAATCTGATGCTTGATCTCTGTCCTGTAAAGTAGAAAAAAATATTTAAAAAAAAACAAACAACAATACACAATACAACCACCTAATTATTTATTTATCATTAGTTAATTGATAGAATCAGGCGTTACTTTGCGTAAATCTATTATAATGGAGTTGTTATAAACTAATTTGCTTAATTCCGCGTGAAGAAAGAAAATGATGTGTCCTGCCCAGTTTTAAGGGGACCTCCCACCCTCCCTCCAGTTTTAAGGGGACCTCCCACCCTCCCTCAATCGCGCGCACTATACCCGTCGTCGTTAATCGCAGCACTACCACCCTCAGCACCACCACACTAGGCACGACACACCACACTCGAATATACGACACATGTTTCGCCTTGCCCTATCAAACTGCTCAATCAAATATCAACTAATAAAATAACTCGTAAACTGTTTCAAACTATTTCAAATTTCCCGCGCGCTCTTCCGTTCTACACAGGTCATGACCTCGTAGCCTTATTATGTAACGTCAACACTTGGCAGATTGCTTTCAATCCGAAATACACTGATTCGTGTTCTATCTGTCTCAAAGCGAACACGCAATGGACTATCAAAATCAATCGTCACGCAAAACTGCGCGATACTGCTGTCATAAAAAAGGAGTTGAACTGAGCGATTAGTCGTCTCTCACGGACGCGTGGGCTTTTTACCGGACTTTCGAGAAGACGATCGCTCCCTTTCTAACCTGTGGCAAAATGTTCTATAATGAAATATAATTAAGATTGTTTATATAGCAATTAGTATGGAGCCATAAGCTGGGCTTTCGGTGTAAAGTTAGGGGCGCGTGGGCGATACGTTTGCAAGATCAATTCACATTTCAATGTTTACTCTGTATGATTACTTGAGCGAATGAATCTTGCGAGTTGAAAATTTATGCTTTTTTAAATATTTTTAGTGAAAATGGAGGATAATAGTGTTTTTTGTGATGAATTGAAGTGTGTTAAAGTGCTAATCGGCGAGGAAAAGGTAAAATCTTTAAACTTCTTTAAATCTCCACAAGTTCCTCCGCGGAACGTGCTTTCTCATCTCTGAAGCGCATCCATACTTATTTGAGAAATACACAAGGTCAAGAGCGTCTTTCAGACTTATCAATTATCGCAATTGAAAAACAGTTAAGCGTTTCCCACACACAGAAGCAGCTTGCGGTGGCGGCCGCGGTGGCGGCCAGTTGTATTCGCTCGCAATGTAAGTGAGTCTGCAAGCCCGTGCGGCCATGTCGCGATCTGCGAGCGGCTGGCCGCGGCCGCATGCTTCGCCCCTTCTGCCAACGCGTGTGTGTTAGCGAGTACGTGGTCAGTCGATGGCCGCAGCGCGGTCAGTTGCAAATTTTTACAACAGGCCGCGTGTACCGCGTGAAAAATGGTGCAAACTTCAGAGATTTTAATTGAAACAGTGCAAAATTATCCAGTACTTTATGATAATTCGCATCGTGATTACAAAAGCATTAAGATTAAAAACAAAATATATGATAATATTGCTGAATATAATAAGACTTAGTCACGGTTAGTCATGTTACTGACATCCAATCGTAGCACAGACACCACAACGAATGGCGCTTCAGGCTGCCACTGCGACCGCGGTTGTGTGTTGTTGCAGCGGCTGGAGCCGCGGCTCGCGGCTAGCCGCCACCGCAAGCCGCTTGTGTGTGGGAGACGCTTTATTGCTACAATTAAAACGTTCACCAATATTTTACGCGGACGTAATCAAATCTTTCATTAAGAAAGAGAGACGATTCGATTTAGAATATAAATCATTTGTTTTTTTTTAATTTTGTACATAGTTTGTTTGTACTTTGTTCATGCTTTTCTTTTGCTCATGTATTGTATTGTATGTAAATATCTTTTTCTTTCGTTCAAGCAAACCCAAACGGCTTTTTTCAAAGCCACCAAAGGTATGCAATTGCTGATATGTCATACAACCTATCTAGCAGTACTATGCCTTCTGTGTGCTTTGTTAAACACGTCCTCGACAGCACTGAATATGAAACTGAAAAGTGGAGACAGATGAAGATCGGTATATTTTTATAAAACTGCTAAAAAAACTTGCCGTGTAGTGGCGGTTAAGAATATCCACTACCCCATATCTTCCCGTGGGTGTCGTAAAAGGCGACAAAGGGAAACAGGCAGGAGATGGGCAGCAGCATCTTCCTGATAATAGCCAAAATAACAATAAAAAAACTGCGGTTGCCAACCCGCTCGCCAAGCGTGGCAACTATGGCAATATACCCCCCATGAGCAATGACAATAATAAACGGCCCCTAGTCCCCGGCGGCCCCGCTATTCCTGGCTACGGTGGCGACCATGGTAACGGCGGGGCAGGGGGTGCTAAGAATCTCCGGTGGAGGTTCGGTTGCCACCTACGACGACTCGACCTGGCAACATACAACGCACGCACCCTGAGGACTGACGAGAAGATTGTGGAGCTGGAAGAAGAGATAGACAAGTTACGCTGGCATATTATAGGATTATCCGAAGTCCGAAGAGAGGGGGAGGACACGGTAATCCTCGAATCCGGCAACTTGCTCTATTACCGGGAGGGCGACCATCTGTCCCAAGGAGGTGTCGGATTTATCGTCCACAAGTCTCTCGTTAACAACGTTGTAAAGATTGAGAGTGTGTCGACGAGGGTTGCGTACCTTATACTCAGAATCACCAAACGGTATTCGCTGAAGGTCATACAGGTTTACGCACCAACCTCGGCACACCCCGATCAGGAGGTGGAGGAAATGTATGAGGATATATCTAGAGCCATGCATTCCTCCAAAACCCAATATACGGTGTTAATGGGAGACTTCAATGCAAAACTAGGCACAAGAGAGAACGGTGAGCTGAAAGTAGGGAAATTTGGAATAGGGCAACGGAACCCAAGGGGCCAGCAGTTGGCTGACTTCATGGAGAAAGAGGGACTCTTTATGATGAACTCTTTCTTCCAGAAGCGGCCCCACAGGAAGTGGACCTGGTCGAGCTCCGACGGTTCGACAAAAAATGAGATTGACTTCAACTGTTCAGTGATGTCTCAGTGATCGCGAGGGTGAAAACCGGCAGCGATCACCGAATGGTTAGAGGCACACTGAACCTAAACGTTAAGTTGGAGAGGTCTCGTCTAATGAAGTCAACGCTCCGTCCCCCTCGTGCTCTAATCCAAAGTCCCGAAACCTTTCAGCTCGAGTTACAAAACCGTTTTCAGTGCCTAGAAGACTGCAATGAAGTGGACGATTTGAATGACAAGCTCGTGGAAACTGTCCATGCGGTCGGAGCTAAGTTCTGCAAGACCCGCCGCAGAAGAACACAAAAACTCTCCGATCACACTCTTAATCTCATGGCTGTTAGACGGGAGATGAAGCTACATTCTTCAACAGATTTAACAGCATACAGGCAACTGAACAGACAGATCTCCAAATGCATGCGGCGGGACTTACGCAACTTCAATACAGCTCGTATTGAAGAAGCGATCGAGCGGAACCAAGGCTCCAAAGTCTTTGCCAGAGATCTGTCTGCCAGAAAGCGCCAACTGTCAAAGCTGAAGACGGAATGTGGCAGCATCGTTTCCGGGGCACCTGAGATTTTGAATGAGATTGAGAGGTTCTATGGGCAGCTGTACACGTCATCGTTGGAGCCGCACGCAAGTGTGAGTAACGATCCAAGAGCGAGTCTTATCCGACATTATTCCGATGATATCCCGGACGTCAGTCTGAGCGAGATTAGAATGGCTCTCCAGCACCTTAAAAACGGCAAGGCCCCAGGCGAGGATGGAATTACAGCGGAGCTTCTGAAAGCGGGTGGAAAACCGGTACTTGAAGTCCTTCAGAAGCTCTTAAATTCCGTCCTCCATGGTGGCATTACACCGGAGGCGTGGAGCAGAAGTGCGGTGGTCTTGTTCTTCAAGAAACGCGACAACGCTCTCTTGAAGAACTACAGACCGATTTCCCTTCTGAGCCGCGTCTACGTGCTGTTTTCGAGAGTCATTACGAATCGTCTCGCGCGCAGACTTGACGACTTCCAGCCTCCCGAACAAGCCGGTTTCCGAAAAGGCTTTAGCACCATAGACCACATACATACCCTTCGGCAAATTGTACAGAAGTCCGAGGAGTACAATTTGCCACTATGTCTGGCGTATGTGGACTATGAGAAAGCCTTTGATTCCGTTGAAATTTGGGCGGTGCTGCAGTCCCTTCAGCGATGCCAAGTTGACTGTAGGTATATAGAAGTGTTGAAGTGCTTGTACAGTAGGGCTACGATGGCTATCCGAGTACAGAACCAGAGTACGAAACCTATCCAATTGCAGAGAGGTGTAAGACAGGGTGACGTCATATCCCCGAAACTCTTTACCGCTGCATTGGAAGATGTTTTCAAGCTTCTGGACTGGAAAGGATACGGTATCAACATCAATGGCGAGTACATCACTCACCTTCGATTTGCCGACGATATAGTCCTTATGGCAGAATCGCTGGAGGACCTAAGCACTATGCTCAATGACCTCAATAGTGTTTCCCAACGGATAGGTCTTAAGATGAACATGGACAAAACAAAGATCATGTTTAATGTCCATGTCACACCTATGCCGGTAGTTGTTGGGAACACTAAGCTCGAAGTTGTTGACGAGTATGTTTACCTGGGACAAATAGTCCGACTAGGTAAGTCCAACTTCGACCGCGAGGTCAATCGACGGATTCAACTCGGTTGGGCAGCGTTCGGGAAATTACGGCACATCTTCTCGTCAGGTATACCTCAAAACTTGAAAACGAGACTGTACACCCAGTGCGTGTTGCCAGTGATGACATACGGAACTGAGACGTGGTCCTTCACTGCTGGCCGGATGAGGAAGCTCAAGGTCGCTCAGCGAGCTATGGAGAGGGCTATGCTCGGAGTTTCTCTGCGTGATAAACTCAAAAATGAGGATATCCGCAGTAGAACTAGAGTGACCGACATAGCCCAACGGATTAGTAAGCTGAAGTGGCAATGGGCCGGCCATATAGCTCGAAGAACCGACAACCGATGGGGAAGAAAGGTTCTCGAGTGGCAGCCTCGTACCGGCAGGCGAAGTGTAGGGCGTCCCACCACTAGATGGAGTGACGACCTGGTAAGATATGCAGGAAGTCAATGGATGCAGGTGGCTCAGGACCGTGCTTTGTGGCATTCTTTGGGGGAGGCCTATGTTCAGCAGTGGACTTGTGAAGGGCTGTAATGATGATGATGATGATGATGCTAAAAACAACAAAACCATATCTTGGGCCTGCCCTAGTTTGGAGCCCTAGCTTCGCCACTGCACGCGCCTTAAGCTCGTAGTAGTGTACCTATCGTAGCGCGGTTGTATGAAGATTTGCCTCTGGTCGGTCTCTTTACTCATGACAGCAAACTTCCGGTCCCGAGTGCCCACATCAAAGTGATCGGGTGAAATCGAATACAGCCGAGCGAGTGCCTGCCGTACTACCATAATATGACAGAGGTATCACTGACAAGATTGGCTACATCTTGAAGCCAGCTTCCATTAAAACATACATACTGTCGAAGATTATGTAACCGTAAAATTAATAATTTTAAACTGAAGGTAGGCATGGAACTATAACAATGGATCGTGGAACACCTCAATCTCCCTATGACAATGGATGCTGCAAAGTACTCGAAACATCGGATTTAAGTTAATTAAGCCCGATAAAATCCATAAAAATTTGGTTTCATTCAATAAATTATTTTTGCATCCTTCATGCTGGAATCTTGCCCTACGATATGCTAAACTTTATTGTGCCAAGATTTAGTGAAGACTTCAGAAAGAAAATAGTGACTAAATACTTTAGGAGATATAGCCCTTCTTTTGAGAGAATTCTATCTTGAATTCAAGCTAGCAGGCTAGACTTTCCGTGGTTACTAAAGGCTGTTAATAAAGAGTAAAAATATAAATTGTGAAATGGTAAGTAAGTTAGGTAAAGTACCGATTCTGACTATGATCGACCATATTTCCGCTACTATGTGAGTTCTATAATGCCCAACAAATGCAACTTGCAAGGCCATTCATCGGGAATCGCGATTTTTAGCTCGGAAGAAATAGGTAGAAAGTGTAAACAACAAATAAACCCGAAATACGATTCCTAACATAAATGTAATTGTATTCTACATAGTTAAAAATCATCGAAACAAAGTTGTAATTTCAGTACTTTAAATATTTTAATTACAAGAGACAAGCATAGGTGTGTAAGTAGGTACTTGGATAGTGAAATAAATTTCAACAAAGTTTTGTAATAAAGTACTTAGGTATTACTTCTATAGTTAAATTAATACTTAATTCATTTTTCGCTATAAGTACCTAACTAAAAGAAAATTAAAAATATATTCACCTTTCATTATCGTTCGGTAATTCAAAAAATGATATATCTGAATCCTTTTGTTTGCTCATTAAGCATTCATCCACGCAACAATTATAGTAGGAACGTTTTGCCATTATAATGTATCAAATAGATAGGTAATATACATATATAGGTATTATTCTTAAATTACATTAAAACTTTTTCAACTATTTAATCCTACAATTAAATATACTAAACACTAAACAAAAATTCATTCTAAGAATATTTCAACAAGTATTTACAAAAAACTATTTACGTAAACAGCTTTAAAAAAACTAACATTCAATCGCCTTGGACGCGCTAGCCCCGCCTGCGTTGTATCCCAGGGGCGCCTCACGATTGTAGGTAATTATTTCACGCAGGTAGCAAGAGTGACAGAGGCCTGGTCTAACCTCGTACTAATTTTTGGTAGTCTTTGTAATTTGTTTTCTGGTTTTTTAACTTAAAAAAAAATTATAACTCATCTGTTTCCCTTGTATATAAGTAAAACCAATTTTTGGAATTATCCGATAATTTAAAAACATTCACAAGTTGTAGCCTCGTACTGGTGAGCTAGACAACAAGTGTGTAGGATGAAATGAAATGAATAAAAAAAATTAAAAATATCGGAAATATGTGAAGTCCGCCAACACGCAATTTGGCAGCCCGTTGGACACTTTTTTGCACTAAAACCCTTTTAGAAAAGGAGAGGAAGCCTGTTTTCAGCAGTGGAACGTATATATGATAGAGTGTTTCTTAATACAAAGTAAGGTGAAATTGTTTACCTTACAACCAACAGTTTCAGTTTCCATGATGTTACTCGAACTGCGTCTGCTTCTGTTTTGCCTCTTAGCGTGCTTAGCTGTAAACTTTTGTATGAAATCGGCTTGCGTCACATAATCACTCGGTTTTTGTAATTCATGTATGGAATTTACTGTTACGTCTGAAAATCAGTTAATAGTGTTTAATATTGTGTATATTGTTAAGTTATATCGCAGATGTGAATGGCAGATTCGCCAGGAGACGCCTTAGACGGAAGTTTATCGACCCAATGAGGGCTAATAATTTTCCGCTCACCAGATGTCGCTAGTTGACACTGAGGTAAAGTTTTTTGTTACACAGTGTAGTTTGAATGAGAAGTTGGTTTTTAATAAAATTTTATCAGTTTCTAGAGTATTAAATTAATACACAAAACAATGTGTCAGTGATTTCTTATATTTACGCGAACACTACACATTTTTAAATAAAGCTAATTTTACGGATTTTATCGCGTATATTAACTTATTTTTATATTCCCGACGTTTCGGGTGCTTTCCAGCACCCGTGGTCACGGGGGACTGAGGTGTTTGACGTCCTGCTGTCATAGTTAGCCCGGCTAACTTCAGTTTTTTTAATATTAATTTTTGGTTCGATTTACGCAGAATGAGCTTACAATATCTTGAAGTCTAGCAGTGGTATACTTGGGTTTGGATTTGATTTTATTAATTATGGGATCCCAAGCAGATGGCAGCACCCATCCATCTTCTCTATTGAAATTAGGATGTTTTTTAATTTCAATAGCCTCGCGAATCATCCTTGGGAGGAATCGGTGTTCTTTTGCGAGGATTTGTGGTCTATCAAATCTAATGTAATGGCGGGGACGATCTTGAACATGTTGACAAACTACAGACTTCCTGATACGTCGGTGCTTCACGTCAGCTATATGTTCTGATCTATTAAAACCCGCGTTAAAGTTAAAATAATTTCAATATGCTAACTATGACAGCAGGACGTCAAACACCTCAGTCCCCCGTGACCACGGGTGCTGGAAAGCACCTGAAACATCGGGAATATAAAAATAAGTTAATATACGCGATAAAATCCGTAAAATTAGTTTTATTTAAAAATGTGTCAGTGGTTTGCTCTTTAATTTTTTTGCACATTTTTAACTTTTTTTTAATTTTTCTACTTTTATGAATATCCGTGGTTTGGTTTATTTATTTTTAATCTTATTAATATAAAATAAAGCTAATAGTGCAGAAAGAAACAATAACCTTTACATTTTCCGAACAAATTAACTTCCCCGCTAAGAAATCTGTCAAATATTATACCTCACTTTCTAGTGGCGCCACCCTGTTGGTAAAAAAAGTGGTGGATGCTTTCAACGACGGAAATTGAAGATGGGTCGAATTAAGGGTACTCTTAACCGACGTGCCAAATGGAAGTCCGTAGTCTCTGCCTACTCCTCTGGGTTACAGGCGTGAGTAATTATACATGTTTTATAATATTATGTATATTTTTAACATTATATAGTATAGTAAGTAATCAGTCCACTGTTTGACACGGCCTCTGGATTCGCCATTATCGCCACGCTTGTGTGGGTTTCTTTTGTGTAATAAATAAAATAAATGCGTTTTAAAATTTTAAATTAGATAATTGTTCGGAAGCCCAATTTTAATTACTATCGCATGTGTATCATCTAGGTCAAGGGTTTTACGCTTCCGGATTCTTTAATATTTTGTAAGTACTGTAAATATAGTATCGAGTCTTTTGTTTAGTGTATATTTTATTTTTATTTGAGGAAACATACAACTTCACAATGTGTCTTACAATGATAATTTCTTTATTTACTAATAAGCCAGTGTTTGACTACTACCCCAACTGGAAGTAAGCAGTGACAATATACGATAATTTCTTAATACAACAATTAATATATTATCATCTAATTTGAATTTGTTTTTGTACACCTCATATCTAAGCGTTATTAGGTAGTGCATTACTCTCTACACGTCAAGGTCAAGCAAGTTTGTGTTCTTAAATTGCTACTATGACAGCCATATTGCACTTATACAATAACATGACTACCCGTATATCAAAAAAACATTCCAATTAATCTATTTATACTTTGAAAATTACGTGGACGTCTGGATGTTGATTTTGTATCATGGTCATGTCATTTCCCGAAAAAATTGACGTATCGAGACTGGGTTTTTTTTATTAGCTTCAGAATTATATCGACTTGTTCCCTATTTTATATCAATAGCCTAGTACGCGTAGTTTGTTAATTAAAATTATTTTCAAGTTTTATCGCTATTAAAAATTTGAAGGTGCTTTCATATTTTTTAGCCCTTGAAAGACAAAGGACAATTATACTATACAGCCTATATCGATTTTATACTTTGTGTAATCGATTTATTTTGGTAAAAAATTATTTTTCCCTGTAGGTGACAATACCTGTTAAAATAATAGAGCGCTAAATTTAAAACACGTAAATAATACATTTTAAAATTCAGGAATACAATTTATTTTTTTCATCAAAATTAAATGAAACGCTCATGAGGCCTGTACTTTTATATTTTCGAAACTATTTTTTATTAGTATCATATTAGTAGGTATTTAAAATATATAGTTAAGACATTCATTATAGATATATCATTTAATTGTAGATGCGTCTGTTAGTTATTATGTAAATTCTGAATAACTTGACTGTTTGAGGTAATATTCACAAAATATATTTGTTTTGTAGAGATGATAGTTCATAGCATAGGTATTATGCTATATTTATGGACCATCTTGGCTCTTATATTATATTCACATTATATCTTAGTTTAGTGCCAAAAAAAGGAAATCACAAAATTGCACCCTATAGGTTACGCTGTGGTAGAGTTGTTAATAAATTGTATATTTTTACAGTTAAAAATTAGCTGAGTGGACACATATTAAACACCGGAAAGAGCAGAACAACGTCTGCTGAGCCAGCTAATTTGACTACAAAAACTATGACGTATTACATTATATTCTCATACAATTAATACATATTATATCGATATATTTGTTTTAACAATTCTTAAGGATTATTTCAGTTGTCTAGTTTTGAATATCCAATTGCGTAACCAATATCATTTTGCATGAATCATCATAATCATTACAGGCCTTCACAAGTCCACCACTGAACATAGGGCGCCCTCAAGGAATGCCACAAAGCACGGTCCTGAGCCACCTGCATCCATTGACTTCCTGCATGTCCTTCCAGGTCGTCAATCCATCTAGTGGGGGGTCGCCCTACACTTCGCCTACCGGTACGAGGCTGCCACTCGAGAACATTTTTTCCCCCATCGGTTGTGGTTCGAGCTATAGGGCCAGCACATTGCCATTTCAGATTACTAATCCGTTAGGCAATGTCTATCCACGAATAGTTAGACAAACATTATAAAATAAAAAATTTATTTTACAACTGTAATAAATTGTATAATAATTTTAAAAAAATTAAGATACTTACTAGATCCTAAAACTTCCTTTACCATAAAAGGAAAAAGCCAACCTACTAATGGAGTCTCTCCAGCAACATAGTGGGCCTTTTTATGATAGAAAAGCAAACCATCCAAAGGTGGGAAATTTGATTCAAATTGTGGATACTTCATCATAAAACTGCAAGTATAACATGTTATTATAAATATGTAATAATGTTATAAATTGTAAGAAAAAGAGAAAAGAAAGTGTGACAAGCGAGCTTACAGTCCATGTGATGGTAAGTGAATGCCCAATGACATCAATATTTGGTTAATATCAAACTACAAGTACGTTAATTACGCACGCTGTACTTTTTTTAAACAAAACGTGACAACCGCACTAGAATTTTCTCCTGTATCGTGGAGGCAGTTTACATACACATATTGCACAATGGAATCATCCAGACCCGGAACAATTACTTGTAGGCCATACAAATACTTGTTCCGTGCGGATTCGAACTTCGAGCTTCGAGCCCTTAGCACCGTAACTCATTGCTAAACCACTGCGCCACAGAGCCGTGGAACTGAACTGTACTGAACATGGCTAATGAGCAGTTTAAGTACACATTTATTATAGTCAGTTAATTTGCATTGGAACTGCAACTACATGCTAACACGCCGTCGTTAGCATTGTTTCGATACAGTTTTGCCAAATTGTTAATTAATTTTTCAGCAACTTCCTGACTTCTACAATTTAATTATGTTTTATTTTACTTAATTTGATATTTTTTTCGATAATAAATACATAAGTATAAGATTTTTTTTAAATATTATATAATATACATACTCTTGAATCTACATAATTATACTCTATATTAAAACTTACCATGTTGGTTATTTAACTGGTAGGACTAAATACAATTTTTAGAAAAATAACCTTCTAAAGACAAAATATTATGTTATCTTCAAGATTTTCAAGAATACAGCAAATGATGTAGGCCATAACTATCTTACTGGGCAGATGAGTTCCTATTCTCTGTTGTTAATGCTTCTCTCTATCATCAGTCTGTGGGTTTTGAGTTTAGCATAATTGGATAACTTTCCCGCCATAAATAGTTTACCAGAACCTAGTACGTTAAAAAGGCGTCTGCGCGAGCATACGTGGTTGGCACTAAGAGAAATGTTAGTATAGTTTGCCTTAGCCTCTAAATAATACATATGATATGATACAATGCAACCACATTGTATCATACACTTACTTATTAAAAGATTCCATAGAACATGACACCATAGGCAGCAATTGAAATATAACTTTGTTTTTCTTACTGACTTTATATAAATCCCCAAGTTCCTGAAGCTGTGTTTTTAACCAGTATTGCCTAAATTCTGTCTGAAAATAATTTATTAAAAACACAAAAACAATGAGAGAATGATATACATTATAAAGCTTTACAATGAAATACCTCGCATTTCAGTATGCATATTTAAGTTTATTCATCAGGGAATCGAAAAGACGAAACTGATATTCTACAAATTATAATCTGCTTGTTTTTTTATCTGATAGTGTGAGTATGTTATGTATGTTGTCCCAGGACAGAGGTTTTTTCCGAACCAGTGGTAATCAAACAAAAGAGTGACTTTCAATAAGTATTATTTATAATCTATATTGAATAAAAAAAGTTTCTGTTTCTGTTATGCTTATTAAAGTCCCACTACTGGGTACAATCTGTACTGTGTGTCTGGGTAAATATCTGAGGAGATTATGGAGCATTTAGTTCACCTCGCTGCTCAAGTAAGTATTGGTCGGTAATCACATGTCTTCTAATTATTTTATTCCTCAGACATGCAAGTTTTCTGACAATAAACGTAGTAAATATACACTTAAAGACTCACTTTCCGATTTGCAGACACAATAGTAAGACAATAGCAATGACCCACATGTGGGTCACGGGACAGTGAAAGTGTTAAAATTGAAATTACCCATTTTATTGATGCCGGCGGGAATTGAAGTTGCTCGCATACCGTGAAAATTACGACGAGCACTTAGCGCCTGAGCTTACCAAGGGTCTAGTGAATAGTAATTAATTTTGTATTCCCACCACAAATCTAAACACTAAATTAACTACTGACCATTGAATTAAAAAAAAAGGCTTGCAAAGCTTATGCAGAGTAGACAACTTTATTTGTAAACTCATATTGTGTAGTTACAAATAAAGTGGTCTCCATAGTCTCCATTAAGACTAGCCAACATTATATATGTATATAAGCACTCTATGGTTAGGGCTATCCTACTAAGATAATAAGAAACTAATTAGGGTTGTGTTAGGAGGTGAGGACCTTAGGAAACAGTTTCTGATAAGAAGTGTCAACTATCGCCCATAAACAACAGCAACACCAGGGAAATGCAGGTGTGTTGCCGGCCTTTTTAAAAGGAATAAGCTAGTTTCTTGAAGGTTTTTAAGTTGTATCAGCCCGGAAAAATCGCTGATGGTAGAGGATTCCACAAAGATGTCTAGCGAGGAAGAAAACTTCTAGTAAATTGCAGTCACGGTGAATCACCAAGATGGCATAGATGGTACCGTGAGTTTAGCCCCGATGTGCGTGTGTAGAATTTGGCGGCTGTAATTAATCCAAAAGATACGTTGGAACGACTGCTAACTCCAGAGCACCTGTCCAGGGAGAGGAGTGCTTTGCACACTGAGAGCTATGTAAACCGCATATCTAGCATGGAGCAATCACACCACGGGGTGGTCGGCGGTGTGTAACACCCGTCATTGATAGTCGAGTTAGACTCAAAAAGAGAACCTAAAAGATCAACTTTCTTCTTTGTGGCATGGGCCATGAGTCCTTCTCCCTGGGCAGAGATGATACAGATGGCTGACAGAAGTTCCCTTGGACAGCCTTGGCAAAACACCTTAATAAAATTAGAGATAGCGACGAGAGCTTGAGCAGTTTAAAATATTTGAATCACTTCCAGTCAGTCAACGAAAGGCGAAAGGTACCATATCTTATCTTTACAACCTATTTATTTGTTTTGTATCAAAAATAAAGAAAACAACAAGTAAAATACTTGGAGCACTTACTCTATTACTTATTGAGAATTTTATATCAAATTTCATTCTGTACATAAGTGGCACTTGCAAAGGCAAGGTCAGCGCCCACCCGAGCCTTGAGCCCTCGACTGCAGGCCTAGTTAGCCTGTGGGTAAATCAGGCTCTACCTACCAATCATTTTTGTATAGTCAGCTATTACAAGATACGACAATAGACACCCAACACAGCTGCCATATTCATATTATGCCTTAAAATAGCTAGTTGACTCTAAAGTGTTATTCTTACCTCCCCATCTGTCATAGGTTGACTGTTCCATGCAAGAAGATCCAAAACATACATAGTGTTATTTTTTTCTACATAAAATCCGTCTAGTACGCAGAAACTTCCCCTGCGTTGATTTATGTCTGTCGGATTGCCTCCAGGCAATGCAGTGCGACATTCCATTAAAAAACGGCCATTCTTTGTAAAAAATTTTGTTATTCCCTGAAAAGACAGTGGGACGTTATTATTTTTAAAATATGTACAGATTTTTTTAAATTGTATCTGTACCAAACATTTTAAGTCATTAGGGCAGTAACTATGTAATTTTTGAAGTGACAATGACCTAATCATCTAGAATAGGTGGTCGATTTCCTTTTCTCTATAGGTGTCTGTTTGGGTGGTCTAACCAGATCGATGAGTTGTTTCTAAAGAGGGTGGTCTCTTTCAAATTTCTGCCGCCGCCGTCAAATGTATCCACTACTGAGTTCTGATTGAAAGGTAAGAAAGCCAGAATAATTAAAAAATAACATGTTGTAAGATATATCACCAAAGCAAAAGCAAAGATGACAATGCATCTATGGCCTTATATGTTCAAACTTATAAGTGACCATTAGCTGTAGTATCCACTTACCATCAGGTGGCCTGTTAGATTGGTTATCCCTCTCAATAAAATATTTGCAAATCTAAAAACAGATATATGTACGAAACATTTGAATACTTTTGCAGACCATTCCTAGCACAAGCATTTTAAGACCTACAAGATGATAACGGTTCACACATTAACTAGAAATGTTTATTCTTTTTTATATAAAAAAATCCAAAGACTAAAACTTTTAAAACCCCACCCTGATCCAAAAGCTGTCAAGCGCCTAGTGCCTACCAATCAATGGTAAAACATAATACCAGCGTAAAATAACAGATAATGCTGTCGTGTTTCGTATGGTGAGTGTAGAGAACCGGTGACCCTTTTTACTGGAAATGAGGCATTCCATCTTGGTCCTCAGGGGTGACAGCGCATCTGCATTTGATTCTTAATTGAGGATAAATGTAGATGTACATGGACATCGCTATCCACTTACCACCAGGTAGACTGTGTGCTTGTTTGTCACCCATATTCTATAAAAAAAAAACGATCACCATGCAGTTTCAATGCAAACTGGATAACTACTTTTCCTCAAAATGTTTTGCTGAGCATGATCACTAACTTTATGATTAACAATTTCATAGATGTCAGTGTTGATTAAACTTGAGTCAAAAATCCAGTCCTCTTGTAGTTCTCAAGAATTACTCGCAGTTATTTGTTAGCCTTTTGTCCTTAAAATGATCCAAGTAACACTACTTTCACTTCCTTTGGGAGTCATTATTTTAAGCTATATACACTTTTAAAGTCTAATAAAAAAGTAAAATCAAAAGTTCTATATCCACATAAAAAAAATTGTTACGAAAACCTATTGCTAAGTAAATCCGATTCAGGTATCTGATTGTGACGTCGTGTAGGTATTAATACAGTGCCAAGCAGCGACAACGGTAATCACATTCGCATGAGTCTGTACTAAACACTCGACTGCATATCATATAGTCTTCATTCGCATCGAATATTTATAAGTACCTAGTGTTTAAAATCCGACTAATATTTGGTTTAAGTCCCAACTAGTCTCGAGTACTGACAGACTGACAGAAAGACTGCTGAATAGTGTAGTTAAAAAAGGACCTAATATATTCTTGTACAACATGAGTGTGCGCCGCTTTACTTTCTTATACGTTGAAATATAGTTCAAATTCAAATGACTGACAAAAATGATTTAGGTAAACACGAGTGAGCAGCAAAGCAAACTAGTAACTATGGCAACAAAATGCTATCTCGCTTCACAGTGTCTGTACTTCTTCGATTTGTGCTGGCCATGGTTGGCTAGCGATGCCTAGTCACAGTGAGACTAGGCGACCCAGTTTTTTAAAATTTGGAACAGGTGTAACCTAGTCTCGTTTAATACATAGTACCTGGATCTGTTCTCTAATATAGATATCATTAACCTGCACTCAGAACTAAACCTATGTTTAGCGGCCTAACCTTGACTTTATTATTTATACTCACATACTCACATTAGTCATAGATATACATTATAATATTTAACATATAAACATAAAGGAATGTTAACTAATAAAACAGTTTTTTACGTACATTATCAGCAACAACAAGTACTCTGACCCCTGTGGGACATGGTACTACATACCAGTTCTCATTAAAATCCTCTGGCTTTTCTATTAACCATTCTGACAACATGAGCACATTATTGTAAACAGGGGATGTTTTATGAAACCCAGCTACATATATATTTGGCCTATATGCAACCTGAAATAATATTATCACATAGGTAATTCATTTTTTAAATAGGGTTTCTTTTAAATACAAATAAAGTTAAAAGATAAATAATATTCAGTTGGCAAACTAACTCTTTGGCTTTTAAAAATGTGATCTTCTTTAACACCACCTACAAGTTCCAGAAGACCTCTTAAACTGTCAAGTTCATGATTTCTATTCCTGTAAAAAGGTTATTGAAATCAAAAATTATCACTTTTTTATGTCCTCAATAATGTATCAATTGTAATAAACAAAAAATACCCTTTTTGAATTGACAATATCTCTTTCCGCCTTACTTCTTGATTACCGAATTTACCCCAATTTTTATACAAACTTTCATAATTGTTTTGTTTTTGATCACCTCGTAATTCTTCGCAATTAAGAACTGTATCAAATTTGTTTAATACTTCATCCATTTCAAATTAAGACGAATTAAATTCATAAAAGAAATTATTCCCTGTATTTAAGTAGTGTCTTTTTTCTTAAAGAAATATAAAAGACGCCCTTATTTTACTTTCTATTCTATAATATAAAGGTATGATGTACTCTGTGTAAATTAACTATATTTTTTCTTTAGAATTTTCTTTTAAATCACGTAAAACTAAACCATTTTTTTTAAAGTGGCTTTACGGCTCTGGGTTCTAGCCCTTCTGAGCCTAACAAAAACATATCAATACATTAATTCATAGATTAATGATAAGTCATCGTGCGCTCTGACAAGATACCGCCGGCGCTCATGTAAAACGCGGCAGCAAATACTACGCCAAAATCGGCGTACCCGAGCCAGTCGCGCGCGTTGCAGGCAACGTGTGAGGTGAATGTACCGAACGTTTTATTAAATTTTGATCATAATCCAAAGTAAAATACCAGTTTACGTATTGAAACTGTGTAAAAATAATACTACAAGAAATAAGAAAGACACTGGAATCACATACAATCATTAAGTGTCATACAATTTAGAAATTTTAACATAAAATAACACGAGCCATAAATAAGTCACAAAATATCAATGACGCTATTCAGTGTTGCCGCGCATGCAAAAATAAAGTTCGCTGTGGCTGTGATTTTTATATGTGAATTTATTGTTACTATATTTTATAATATAATATATTTAACTTATAATAATATAACCTAATTCTATATTATTTAATGTTTATTTCTGTAGTATTGCTCAAATGACATAATTGCCGTTGATTAGGGTTCCGAACCCAAAGAGTATCAACGGGACCCAAGTCTCCACTATCGTTCCATTCGTCTGTCAGTAGGCTGTATCTTATGAACCGTAATATGTATAATTTTCACAGAATGTGTATTTATATTGCTGCTATAACAACATAAAATAAAAAAGAAAACAAGTAAAATATTAAAGGACCCAAAAACATCACGTTTCTGTATGAAGACCATACAAGAAACGTGCTATTTTTCTGTATTGATATGTGTTTTGTTTACAGACTAAAGCGAAACCTGGATTAACACGCAATAAAAAGATGGTGTGTGTATGGTGGGATTGAAAGTTTATCATGAGCTTTTACGGCTGGGTAAAACCATCAATTCGGATCTCTACTACCAATAAATAATGAGACAAGCAAGAAATAGAAAAAAAAAACGGCTGGCATTGATATTCAGAAAAGGAGTGGTCTTTCATCATGATAACGCCAGATCACAAGATTAGTTATCTGTTTGAGACTTTCAATACATACTAAATGCCTAAAAATCCAGTATTTGCTTGAGTACTTAAAACTTTAATACGTGGTAGAGCCATGCTGCAGCTATATTACTGGTATAGTTGTAGCACGAATGGGTAAGCTCGACCGGGGAAGGACCACGCTCTCACAGAATACCAGTGTAAAATAGGAGCTTAACGCTACTGTGTTTCCTATAGTGAGTGTAGAGAACCGGAGACCCTTTTTACTGGAAACGAGGCATTCCATCTTAGTCTTCAGGGGTTGCAACGCATCTGCATTTTGATTCTTAACCGAGGATAGATGTATATGTCTATGGGCCACAGCAACCACTTACCATCAGGTGGACTGTGTGCTCGTTTGTCACCCTGATCCTATAAAAAATATCTCAAAGTCAGTTATTCCATACAAAATTTCGTACAAACTTGCTCAAAATATACGGAAGACCTGATTTTTCTTGCGATTTGGAAGATAGATCTATAGTAAAAGTTGTTCATATTGACGCGTAGAATAGAAAGCACTATTTTGATTACACCATATATATAACTATTTTTTTAAATAATTTGTGAATATTAGTTAGACATGTAAATAAAAAAATTAAACTGATAAAAAGGAGGGCTTATCATTTATATGTCATTTATTCAGAAGAAAAACCTATACATAATATACACAAATATAATGATACATTCGTTATTATTAAACTATTCATTTTTAAGTATTTCTGGAATACATTCATAACTATGAACTTAACTACTAAGCCATAGCATAAAATAAATTTTCCCGTTAATCGGGTAATAGTTAAGCTGCTGGCATATACAACTTTTCACGCACACTAGCACCGTGCAAATTGTCTTATACACACTACAATATTAAGATGCCGCACTGACGGAGCTGTTACTTGCATAGAGCGCGGTATCTATTCAGAGCGCGTGATGACTTATCATTAATCTATGCCATTAATTTATATTTAATTAAAATAAATAACACATAAATCTGGCTCTACAAAACCAAAATTCAACCATAGATAAATAAATATGTAGTTATGAGTTATGTAGCAAGCTACAGATACGATAGTTAATTTTAGTAAAGTTTCCCAACTACGCCTTTGGCGCTGCAGTTGCCTATTTTGATAGATAAGTAAAGCCCGCTTTTCACTATGGGATATAATATAATATGTATTACATCTCAAGATATAAATTATTATCGCTCACCATACACTTCATATGGAACCGTTTACACTGAGCTATAATATATATTACATGTCAAGCTATTTTCGATCGACCGAGCGATATTTTCATAATACATTTCGCCCCCTGTACCCCGCACACCGTTCCGCGCCCCCGCAGAACGGTGTACGGGGTAAAGGAGGTAATCCAATGGCCAATGACGAACGCACACTGGTTAAAAGATATATCTCACAGTGTGAAAGCCAATCGCAGGATATAATGTATATTTCGCCCTACACTTCGCCTACCGGTACGAGGCTGCCACTCAAGAACCTTTCTTCCCCATCGGTTGTCGGTTCTTCGAGCGATATGTCCGGCCCACTGCCACTTCACCTTACTAATCCATTGGGCTATGTCGGTTACTCTTATTCTACTGCGGATATACTCATTTCTAAGTTTATCACGCAGACAAACCCCGAGCATTGCCCTCTCCATAGCTCGCTGAGCTACCTTGAGCTTCCTCATACGGCCAGCAGTGAAAGACCACGTTTCAGATCCGTAAGTAATCACTGGCAACACGCACTGGTTGTACAATTTCGTTTTAAGGTTTTGAGGTATGTCTGACGAGAAGATGTGTCGTAGTTTCCCGAACGCTGCCCAGCCGAGTTGAATCCGTCGATTGACCTCTCGGTCGAAGTTGGACTTACCTAGTCGGACTATTTGTCCTAGGTAAACATACTCGTCAACAACTTCGAGATTAGTGCTCCCAACAATAGCATAGGTGTGACATGGACATTAAACATGATCTTTGGTTTGTCCATGTTCATCCTAAGACCTATTCGTTGGGAGACACTATTGAGGTCATTGAGCATGGTGCTTAGGTCCTCCAGTGATTCTGCCATAAAGACTATATCGTTGGCAAATCGAAGGTGAGTGATGTACTCGCCATTAATGCTAATACCGCATCCTTTTCAGCCCAGCAGCTTGAAAACGTCTTCCAAAGCAGCGGTGAAGAGTTTCAGGGATATAACGTCACCCTGTCTTACACCTCTCTGCAGTTGGATAGGTTTCGTACTCTGATTCTGTACTCGGATAGCCATCGTAGCTCTACTATACAAACACTTCAGCACTTCAGTTCGGTCTGAGTCCACATGAGTATGCCAAATGTATACATGAGTTATTATTATTGGGTTATCCATAAAGATTTCTCATCTGGTTGGGCTGTTTAAATATATAATTGTAAACGAAAGATACAAACATACATAAATATCAATAAAATAGAATAAATACATAAAAAATACATAAATATATAAAAACCCAACCAGATGGAAGCCGTGTAGTGGCGGTTAAGAATATCCACTACCCCATATCTTCCCGTGGGTGTCGTAAAAGGCGACAAAGGGAAACAGGCAGAAGATAGGCAGCAGCATCTTCCTAATAACAGCAAAAGTACAATAAAAAAACTGCGGTTGTCACCCCTCTCGCCAAGCGTGGCAACTATGGCAAATACCCCCATATGATGAGAGTAACAATGAGACGGCTCCCAGTCCCCAGCGGCCCCGCTATTCCTGGCTACGGTGGCGATCATGGTAACGGCGGGGCAGGGGGTGTTAAGAATCTCCGGTGGAGGTTCGGTTGCGAAAGTAAGTACCTTTGCTTTCTAGTTTGCTCAGCAAACTAGAAAGCAAAGGTACTTACTTGTATCAGGAGCTAACTTCGCTCCAAGGCTTGGGCAGGCCGTAAGTGTGTATAATGGTAGATAGCGAGTCGTGTACAGTGATGTGTGAATGTGTGGGGCCTTGGCAAGCATAGGCGACTAGCAGCGGCTGAGTTTCAGGCTGTTCCAAAATGCTGCATCGCTCCAGACTGCTTCAGCGCCGGACCACTTCTTTCTTCACTGTCACTATTCAGTCTCTTAGCTTCATTGTACATTGAACTAACTTCAATTCACCTAATTCCACACCCATCGCAGAGTTGAACACGTGATACCCTACAAGGCAACGGACAGTAGTTCAAAGTTCAATATTCAAGTCCCGGATTCACTTATCACAAATTATAAATTCGACACAGAATAACACGTCGCACAAGATTCAAAATACGCCTCGTTGACACGCAAAAGTAATTTAACTAGGCAACCAAAACACAAAAAGGCACTAATGCGACGACCCAATTATAACGATATCCTGCCAATTAACCGGGAGAAGCACTCAAACTAGGAATGCGCGGCTCGAATCCTAGACCGTATATCTCCTCGACGCGCGTACACTATTCCGAACTATCGCACGAGTTAAATATCGTACAATACACATATCTACGTGACGAAGAAGCACGTACTTCATCTAGCTGTCTAGATCCACGACGGGCCCGTGAATTTAGGGAAGAGGGTTTGACGGTCTCCCCGCATCGTGACCGGCGGGGCACCGACCCTTCGCTCACGCATCGAGCGACTGACTCCCATGCAGCCGCCCCACCTCGGCGTTTATCTCACCTACATACCAAATCAGGTGAGGCGCTAGCTCGAACGTAATTGGATGGCGTACAAATTACCTTTTTTGGCCTAAACTATTATGTAACAATGAAAAAATAAAAAATGTCTTAGATGTAGACTTAAAGGCATTTTACCAAATTGGTGGGATATCAGGAGGTTAGCGGTAGTTAGCAATTATTTAGTTGCGTTTCTACTGAAGCAAAGCTGATAAGGATAAAGCAGTACTGAATGAAGACTTTCCAATCTAGTATTATTTTCTTATTTTTCATGCCCAATTCCGCATCACGCAATTCCGCTCCTATCCATTCTTTTCCGATAGGCGTTGTAAAGTTGTAAGACCTCCTATAATTTCTGAGAAAGTTTTAGGGCAAAGAAATGTCCGCCGCGCTGTCCCAATGCGTGTTGGCGAACTTCAAACGTCTTTGAAATACTCGTATTTTTTTAAGTAAAAACTTCTTTAGTTTCGTTGTGATTTGAAACCCAATGAAACAAAAAAAGCGACACTAAAAAGAGACAAACAAAGAAATGTATATACCTCTTCCGCTTTATTATATATATGATAATATAATAAAGCGGAAGAGGTTTTTTGTTTGCTGCTAATCTCTGGAACTACTAGTCAGATTTTATAAATTATTTTTGTATAGGATAGCCTGATTCACGAGAACTAGTATAGATTATCTAGTATTAGGCAACACCTGTTAGCTAGCCTTATATGTTGATTCTTGTGAAGCAAGTCTAAAGAAAAAGCGCTCCCGAACTGATTTATCCGCGTGCGCTGGCGTAATGGTTAGTGATACGTAAATACAATGTTCTATAAAAATATAGATCTTTCCTCCATCTTTAAAAAAAGTCTGCAATACTTTAGGCCTATTCCTTATATATAAGCCACAATAAGATATTTTATGACAGAAAACATTGAAAATTAAAAAGTGATTTATGAGCGTTATTTATTGGCATGGCATATTAAACCATACGAACGAAAGTTACTTCATGATCAAGACAATTTAATGAAGATAAACTTTGCTCTTTAAAGAACGTTTTAAGAGATAATGAAAAATAAAAATAATTCAAATTTCAACACCCGATGAGAACCGAAAGAAACCATACGAACGCCTCTATAAGTGAGGTGTCGTGCCGCGCGGCTCAGGGCGTAATTAGTGTTGCCCAAATGCAAGAACAAGACGAGACTTAGCCAGTCTTGGTCTTGGTCTTGCGCCAATAAACCTGGTCTTGTTCTTGGTCTTGGTATTGCGCTCTCAGTCTTGTTCTTGGTCTTGGTCTTGCAGAAAGAGTCTCGCAAGTCTCGCAAGCCTATTGCTATTTATTAAACGTTACTTTAGATCTTAGAACAACTTAACACAGTAGGCACATTTTGAGCTTGAATTAACATAGCCATAGAAAGACCAACCAAATTAATAAATGTCTAAACATTTAATGAGAAATTCGAAAAAACAACTAATACCGGGTGGGGTTTGAACCCACGACCTAAGCGATCCGTGCCGATACTCTAACCAACTGAGCTGTCTACCATGTCTCACGGCCACGGGAGTTAGTCTGTTTCTTAATAAACGTTTACATTTAATAAGCTTACATGTGCTAAGACTTAGTCAAAACATATAAAAATCAAATTAATGACATTAACTTGACTGTATTATAAAGAACATTATCTGTCTAGAAATATATTGATAGACCCTTATACGAAATGGAATAAAAGAATTATACAATTTACCATTTATTTAAATAAAAAAATAAAATACAATACAAATTAAATTGCATAACAGTACACAACAGCTTAGACATTACTGTTACTTTATATTAATTCTTTTGACCAAGAATTAATACAAAGTAACCATCTGGCTGACTCATCACTTAACCTATTTCTATGTTTTCTAATTACTAATGATGCTTTGGAAAATAATCTCTCAGCAGGTACTAAAGTTGCAGGTATTGAAAGAAAATCACGGGCCATCTTCGATAAAGTCGGATATTCTGTCTCATGCGTCCTCCACCCCTCTAAAATGTCTTCGAACTGGCGGCTCTGTGTTTACTTAGGTACTCCTCCAACTCGTCTATAACTAAGCCTTGATGAAAAGATCCAGATCCAGATGACGTCGAGGGACATGCATACAGTTTCTCAAAGTCTATTACGTCTTCATCTTCATCATATTCACATACTTTCTTTTCATTTCTTGGTAATTCTAGAGATGTATTCACTGAGTGTAGACTTTTATATTCTTTATAAAGTAAAGTATTAATATTTAATACGTGCGTAATCAGGTGATCTGGGAGGTCAATGGCCCTTTATAAGGTACTCCAAACTCTGTATTTGTAAAGACTTTAACATACTTGAAATAAGGTTCAATTTTCTTTATTTTGTATTGAATGACGGAATTTGTATTAATACAAATAACACTGCACTTTTAAAAGTCTTATTACCTTGAGTTACGGTCCATTCTGTCTGACTGTAAATTACGTAGTTTCAATTATAACGATATCTCAGGAACTATAAAACATACAAACTTGAAGTTTGTAAGGTAGGTTCCTTTTATGGCATAGAGTTTAGTTAAGAAACAGTTTTGAGAAAATCTATCCCTAAGGGAATGAAATGGGACTTGGAAGTTTGTATGAAAGTCCTACGTTTTTGAAGTTAGAGATACGAAAATAGGCATTAAAGTTATAAGTTTTTCAATAATAAAATCCTGAATAAGCAGTTTTACGAAATTCTAACCCTAAGGGGGTGAAATTGGGGTAAAATGGTTACATGCAAGTCCTATATTTTTAAAGTATAGATATGAAGATCGTCATTTACTTTATTAGTTTTAAATAATAAATACTTGCATAGTTAAGCTTTACCTATATAGCCTCTTTATACTTAGGTAAGACTTTTGCAGCGGGAAAATTTCAAAATCTCATAGGAAATCAGATATTGTACGCGGACGAAGTCGCGGGCGGCCGCTAGTTACATAATATATGTATTATGTAATTGTGTGATAAGTATATTTTTTCTTACCTGTCCACTTTTTCCGGTGGTTATTAAAAAGCTTGTGATATCTCCACTTAGTTTTGGTTTTTCAGGAAGAAATATTTGTGATTCCTTTTTGTGGAAAGATATTAGATGCTTCCGTAAGCCTGAAGTGTTTCTGTTTTTCATTTTTATTTCAACCTTTTTATGTTGGCATAATTTACACAAAGCAATTTGGGATGCATGAATTATGTCGAAAAACTCATCAAATTTGCTTTTAGGTCTATAACTCCAACTCTCACTACTCCGACTAGAACTATTCGACTCTTCGTCACTCATATCAAATTGTAAACTTATCACTCCGAGAACAACAAGGATTAGAGTAAAAACAATTAATACATTAGACTCGAAGCAAAGCTCAATTGGGAATGACTGGAATTAAAATAAATACTACTATTTGTAAGTACACGCCGAAAGACCGACAAAGGAAAGTTCGGCATTCTTTGATAAAAATAACGATTCTTCAGAAGATTAATAAAGTAGATGCGTTGCCAGATAGGTATAGTGTGCCTACGTAAAAATGAAATGTAAATATGCAAATAAAATTGTGTATATTATGTTCTTCTTGTGATTGAATTAATCTACATTAATTACATTAAATTTGCCTTCACTCGTTCGAAATTCAAAATTCAAATATGTTTTATTCAAGTAGGCATTAAAAATACACTTTTGAATAGTCATATAATCACTGTTTTCCCCAATTTTGTCTTTTCCATGTTCAGGGGTTCTGATTCTACTGAGAAGAATCATGGAAGAAAGTAAGAAACTAAGTAGTTGCTCTTTTTAAAATATTTTTACAATAGTACTATAATTATGTAAAGCGATAAGTCAAACATAAAATGTCAAATGTATATGTAGGTACCAAATCGGTTTAGAAATTTCTAGTTAGTCCTGTGTAGTACGAGAGGTCAGTTCCAAGCATTTTTGTCTGACTTAAATTGAAAAGGTGAAAGATCTAACATTTCTTTTGGAATCTTATTATAAAAGCGTATATCGCTACCCAAGAACGCATTATATACTTTGTGTAACCGGAAAGCAGGTATTGTGATTTTATTTTTATTTCTACTATTAAAATTGTGCAAATCACTATTATTTACATCAATTCGATGCAATCAATTTCTTTAAACGGTTCTCTAAGAGATACTCGGGCTCCTAAAAAGTACATAGATCTTATTTTACGTTTTTTATTTAATATGCACACTTTTTATATTATTCGATTAGCATTTTACAAAATGTTTACACGTTTCAAGTGTGTTAAAAGTGTCTACAATATTTATCAAATGGGTGACGACATATTCGAACACTTTGTGTTCAAAAACACACACTTCCAAAAATCGAGATTTGCAGTGAAATTATTGAACATGTTTATCTATTAGGTAATAATAATAAAAGTAAGTAATTATTATAAACCCATATAGTTAATATTATAATAATTACTTACTAGAATAAATTATTATGGTATCTACCTATCCTTACCATTATCTAATTACAATATTCCTTGCGAGATCAGCATAATAATGTATTCGTGTCCATTCTGAGCACCCGGAAACTTATTTTATTCTTTGGAACATGTACTCTGTGGCGGCATTCAAACAGTGTCAAATGTAGTGCGTGCAGCGCGGCGTGAAGATTGAATGCGATATTAATAGAAGCCGCCGGCTTGTACTTCCGAATAGCTGCAAAATTTCTTTGACAGGTCAGTATTCGACCTTTGATGATGCCGACAACAAGACGACGCGCACTATCAAAGTGTCGATGGTCAAAACTAGGGATGCACTGTTTTTTCTTTTAATGGATACTTTCATCCGCTATGTATGTTTATGGTATTGTTCGTAATGCGGTTAAGTCCAATTTTCCAATTTTTTTTTATATATTTTTGCGTCTCATAGACTCCCTAAGCGTATACCCGAACTCCTATACTCCCTGAAACGACACTCATTCCTAACTGCAAGACGCAAGAGTCTCGCAGGCTTAGTCTTGTTCTTGCTCAAATCTTGCACGGTCAGTCTTGGTCTTGGTCTTGCTAAAATTAGGCGGTCTTGTTCTTGGTCTTGGTCTTGCAAAAATGCAAGAACAAGACCAAGACTGCAAGACCAAGACCGATTTTGGGCAACACTAGGCGTAATATACGCGGGCGATATCGCGAGGAACAGCTAGTTCAGTCTATTTTGCGGACCTATAAAATGATTTTACCTATAGAATAAAATAGACGTCGCTATTAATAAACAATTTTAGTCGAAAGGAAATATTCTTTTGATTTAATACACTAAAATTTAGGCTCTACATGTCTAAAAATAAGGATTGTAACATTTTTATGCTATAAAATTAAACTTTTATCTTATATTTTATACCGCACTTGTGGTTACAATGATAATATTAAATAAATCATTTGCTGTGAAATGTTTTCGTTTTATATTTCATTTCATTTCAATGATTCTACCGCGTGTGAGCTGTTTTTATTTTTTCTAATTTTTCAGACATGCAGGTTTTCTCACGACGAACATGTGGGAAATCAGCACTTAAAATCTTAATTAACATTTCATTGTTGCCGGCGGGGATCGAACCTGAGTTACTCGCGTAACGGAAACAAAAACAGAAACAGAAACTTTTTTATTCAATATAGATTATAAATAATACTTATTGAAAGTCACTGCTTTGTTTAATTACCACTGGTTCAAAAAACACCTCTGTCCTGGGAAGGACCAGCAAGAAACCCAACGGATTTTTTTAAAATAACAGCTTACACAATTGTAATCACAATTAACCACACAAAACTAATTAGAAATATAATTAATAGAATCAGGCGTTACTTTGCGGAAATCCATTATAATGGGGTTGTTATAAACTAATTTGCTTAATTCATTCACTCAATTGCCGGCCAGCCTCCGCAGAGTCTACTTCACCTGAGGATGCCTCGTGTAGAGGCGAAACACGTGTCGTATTTTCGAGAGTGGTGTGTCGTGCCTAGTGTGGTGGTGCTGGAGATGGTAGTGCTGGGATTGACGGCGACGGGTATAGTGCGCGCGATTGAGGGAGGGTGGGAGGTCCCCTTAAACCTGGGTAGGACACATCATTTTCTTTCTTTACGCGGAATTAAGCAAATTAGATTTTTTTATAGGATAGGGTGACAAACGAGCACACAGTCCACCTGATGGTAAGTGGTTCCTGTGACCCATAGACATCTACATCTATCTTCAATAGAGAATCAAAATACAGATGTGTTGTCACCCGTGAGGACTAAGATGGAATGCCTCTTCTCCAGTAAAAAGGGTCTCCGGTTCTCTACACTCACCATACGAAACACAGCAGCACTGAGCTGCTATTTTACGCTGGTATTCTGTGAGAGCGTGGTCCTTCCTCGGTCGAGCCGACCCATTCGTGCTACAACTATACTATATAACTAATTAATATAGCTGCAACATGCCTCTACCACGTATGAAATATATAATATTTTATAACAACCCAATAATAGTTTATAACAACCCAATTAAATTAGAAATAGCTTGGTAGTGATCACTTCCTTCCCAGGGGTTATTATCATCCATAAATTCCTTAATATTATAATAACCCTTTTATAGAAACTTTGTTTAATAAAGATTTTGAACTTTGAGCAGGTTAAATTTTGTATATTTTCTGGGATTTTGTTGTAAAAGCGTATACATCGCCCCAAGAATGAATTACTGACTCTGTGGAGTCGAGTAACTGGTACTACTAGTTTGTGTCTGCTCCTAGTATTTACAGAATTAATATCACTTATTTTTGTATAACTACCTTTATTTTTGTGTACGTACATTACATTTTCATAAATGTATTGAGAGGCCATAGTTAATATATTAATTTCCTTAAATTTTTGTCGCAACTCTTTAGGTTTTAAATCATATATTGCTTTAATGGCCCTCTTCTGTAAAACAAATATAATTTCAGTGTCAGTCGCATGTTCCTATAGCAAAATACCATAGGACATTATGCTATGGAAACAGCTAAAGTAACCGAGGCTGTTTCCACACTGCTAAGATTTCTAATCATTTTTACAGCATATGCTGCAGAACTAAGTCTGCTTGCTAATTTTGATATATGAGGGCTCCATTGAAGCTTCGAGTCTAGTGTTATTCCAAGAAAAATGGTGGTATCGACAAGACTCAGTTCCTCCCCATTTAAAATTACATTAGTATTTAATTGTTTGACATTTGGAGTCATGAATTTAATAAATTTCGTTTTAGTTCCGTTTAAATGCAATTAACATTAAACCAATTTACTAATTTAATGAAGTGTCATCAGCAAATAATACTATATTATGGTTATCACCTACTATGGTACATAATTTTTTTGGTACATAATTTTAAAGGTAAATAATTTGGTACATAATACAGTTCAAAATGGAAAATGTCGCTAATGTACACAACTTGCATAAAGAGCTAGAAGTAAGCTGGACGCAAAGGATGGCTGATTTTGAGGATCGTTTGCAAGCTGCATTGGTTCCGTCCAGCCCGACGTTATTGCAACTTAGTCAAGAATTTTACAACTTTAAGGAGCTTGTGAAAAAAATGCTTAGCCTACTGCAACATCAAGTCCAAAGATGCACAGATTCTATTGATGAAATGGATATGCGGCAGCGGCCGGAAATATTGTTGTTTAATGGCATAGCTGAAACCCCAGAATCTAACATTGAGAATGAGGTACTTTCTTTGATTAAAAACAAGATGGGACTTTCTAATGTAAGTAGCACTTCATTTAAGCGGTGTCATCGTTTGGGATCTCAGGGTAGTGAAGCTGGAGTTAGGCCTGTTCTTGTGCAATTCAATGAGCATAGTGTCAAATCTGAAATCTGGAAGTCCAAGGCCAAATTAAAAGGCACTCCCTTCACGATTACAGAGTTTCTCACGAAGATCCGTCAAAATATTTATAAAAATGCACGTAAACACTTTGGTGGTAAAAACGTTTGGACTTTTGATGGTACCATTTATATTAAATTGCCTGATAATAGCCGTGCCAAGGTTTTCACGGAAATAGAATTTAATAGTCTTTTGAAAAAGTGGTCTCCGACTAGTATCCCTTCGGCGGCCGATTCATCTCCTAAAAGTAATGAAAACAATGTTGTGGAAAATATGACTGTTTCTCAGCTGAGTACATCAAAAACCAGCCCCCAACAGAAAGTGGTTCAGTGCAAGCAGGGAGTCACTGCAGTATCAAGTAACGAGAGCAAGAGAACAAGGCGAGTTATCTACAAGAAGTAAATTACGGTGGTGGTATACTTTTATCCCATAAATATACTGTGCTGATATTATATATAAATTCAGTGGTAGTTACATTTAGCTAATTGATAAGTTGATGCTGTCGTCTTGTGTACCTGTTATATACACTCCATGGAGATATCATGGATAAACAAGCATTGTTGATTTGTTTGTAATATATTCTCGACGTTTTAATTTATCAAGCACAATTTTTTTTTTTTTGTTCTCTCTCTTTATATACATGTAGTTCAGGCTTAGGGTACTGGCTTATTAGATTATTAACGTCAATTAGATATTTGGGTAGGTACCTAATTAATCTCAATATATTTAGGTGTCATAGGCATTGATCATTGGTCATTGACAAAATATGTAGTACTACTGTAGCAAGCTATTGGTTTGATAGTTGATTTTCGTTGTTACAAATCGTCATAAGCAGACAAAGACCTCAGACCATACAGCCTATATTGGCTACATAGCTTATACTTTATAATTATTTTATTAATTTCGGTAGTTCGTACCACTAGTACTTTTGCCATTGTTAAGGTAGTTCATTTGTTAAATTTCGGTCACTTTTATAATTATGTACTCGAACCAAAATATCCTTCTTTTAATATTTTTGTTAAACTTTATTTTAAATATTCCTTTTTGTTGTGTTTCTTAAGTTTAGTTTTATAAGCCCTAGATGTATATAACGGTATTGTGAGTTGGTATAAATGCTTAGTGTTATGTAAATTATTATGTCATAAGTTACATATTTTTGGATTGTGCCCAATTCATTTGAATTGTGTTTAGCTGTTAATTTTGCCTTCTTCATTCGTTTTAACCTGATAAGTATATTTCTTTTTCTGTTTTTCTTTACCCTATTGTAAACCGTCAACTCGTGACTGATGGGATAATGTAAGGTGAAATAATAATAATACTTGCAAATTAATTATTAGTATTTTATTTGGCTTTACAATTTGTTTTATAGATTTTTTATTTTAAGTTGTATTTAATTATATTATTTAGGTAATTTATTATATATACTTTACTTAATAATTTTGTAATGTCTGGCGATGAATCATTTTATTCTGCTCAAGAATCAGAAACTTCGTTTACCTCTTGTTATGATACGTCTGTTGATAATTTGCCATCACTTCGTGATGATTTAAATAATATTTTTTTGTCTTGTGGTAAATTCCTTAACGTCTGCCACATAAACGCCCAGAGCATTCCGGGTCATTTTTCTGAATTTGAACAATCATTCTCACTTGATTTAATTCATGCTATATTAGTATCGGAAAGCTGGCTAAAGCCATCATTATTGTCTAGCCTGTATCCACTCAGAGATTTCGTGCTTATTCGTAACGACAGGATAGGAAGGGGAGGTGGAGGTGTTGCAATATATCTACGAGCAACAATACCTTATAAGATTGTTCTATATTCTCCATTCCCCTATTCTGCCTCTGCAGAGTTCTTATTTCTTGAAATTGACATCAGGGGCGTTAAGGCGATACTAGGGGTAGTGTACTGTCCGCCGGCTGTAGATTATTTCCTTGATCTCGAAACTGCTCTTGACAAGATTGGGTCCGAATATACACACCACTTAATAATGGGTGACTTCAACACCAATTTATTATTAAATAACTCTCGCGTCCAAAAACTTCGGTCAATCTTGGAATCAGTCAATTTCTGCATTCTTCCATTAAAGGAAACCCACCACAACATCGACAGTGATGATTCATGGATTGACCTTATTATTACCTCTTCTCCCGACCGTGTGGTTAAGCATGGACAACTTTCTGCTCCGTGTTTTTCACGTCATGACTTAATTTACCTTTCTTATAGATTGAAACCTCCAAAACATAAACCCTCTATTTTGCATTTGCGCAACTTTTCCAAATTGAACATTGATCAACTTAAGAGCGACGCTTCCCGTGTTGATTTAGAACCTCTTGGCTTAGCATGTACAATAGATGATAAAATCTCAATCCTTAATAGTATTGTTCTCAATTTATATAATGTTCATGCTCCTGTACACCAAATAAGAGTAAAGCGTCCTCTTGCACCTTGGATGACCAGAGGCGTAAGGCTGGCAATAGCTAGACGAAACCGAGCTTTTCAGAAGTTTAAGAAGCAACGCACTATGGAAAATTGGACTAGTTTTAAGGCTTGCAGAAACAGATGTAATCAGATGGTGCGAAACGCTAAACGCCGCTACATTCACGATAATATCCTTAATAATTCGACCGCAGGTATGTGGAAATTCCTTGGATCCCTAGGTATTACCAAGCCTCCGTTAGCAGAGCTATGTCCTTCGCTTAATTTAGATGACATTAATCGTCATTTTTCTGTCATTGTTCCTATTGATCCTAGTATTAAATCCCAAACGATACATTCTATCGTTTCTATGGAATCACTCTCCATTCCCTTTTTTGAATTCTCTCCTTTGACCCAAGATGATGTTGCTAAGGCGTTATCAGCTATTAATTCCAAGGCTCTGGGTTGTGATGACATAAGCAAGACTATGGTGAATATGTTACTCGAGTTTCTTCTCCCAGCAATAACACATATTGTAAATTACTCCTTGGACTCAGGTCAATACCCAACTTTGTGGAAACAAGCTTATGTTCGACCTCTTCCCAAAATTCCTAATCCTACACTTCCCTCTCACTATCGACCAATTTCTGTTCTCCCATTCCTGTCCAAAGTTCTTGAAGCCTGTGTGTATAAGCAAATCTCTTGTTTCATAAAAGAACATAACCTATTGAATGTTTTTCAATCAGGGTTTCGGTCTGGTCACAGTACCACCACTGCACTAATTAAGGTCACCGATGACATAAGAAGAGGTATGGATGAACAGAAAGTGACAGTGCTGGTGCTTGTTGACTTTTCAAATGCTTTCAACACAGTTGATCACGACATCCTCCTCTCTATTCTGACTCATCTTAGATTTTCATCCTCAGCTTTGGAGTGGATCTCATCCTATCTTCGCGGCCGCCAACAGTCCGTCCGCCTTGGAGAACAGTTCTCTGGCTGGGCTGACATCGAATAAGCCTTTTACACGATTTCTCGGGCCCTGCCCGCAGGGACAGGGTAGTGTAATAAGAAACAGGGAGTCAGGGTCCCTAAACAGGGCGACCGAGTGGTTCCGACCGCCCTCCTTCCCTGCCGCGCTGTGGATCGTGTAGTGTAATAAGAGACAGGGAGGCAGGGAGCTCAGTTGCGTGGCCGCATGCGCACAGTCTACACGTTTGTTTATTTAAAGTTCTACTATATCGATCTACTCTCTAAATCATTACTCGTATTTATGTCATGCGCTAAAGAAAAAAATCCTTCTCAATGTCATCGACATCTACAAATATATGCCTTATCAAATCTTGATAGGAGTTTCCAGTGGCCAAAATCGTAAAGCGACAACCAATCTCTCTTAAAAAAGTATTCTTTTGAATAAAACTTCGTTTAATTTTATTTTTATTCATTCCCGACGTTTCGGGTGCTTTACCACCCATGGTCACGGGGGACTGGTTGCTGTAAAGCATCCGAAACGTCGGGAATTAATAAAAAAAATTAAACGCGATAGAATCCATACAAGTAGTTTTATTCAATGTGTAGTGTTCGCGTAAATATAAAAAATCATTAAAGTATTTTTTTTTCTATTAAAGGCATTACTAAGCTTAATAACTCGTCGAATTGGTTTTCACCTACTCTTTAAAATAGTTTCGTAGGTCTGTTGGGTCCAAAACGCTGACTATTTGCATATTCGATAGTTTTTCTCTTAGGAGCAAATATTTTTTCATCCACATTTAACTTTCCTTCCTTTTTTTAGCTTGGCCTTGCACGTTACCGCCAGCCAGTTTTTTTTTTTATAGGATAGGGTGACGAACGAGCACACAGTCCACCCGATGGTAAGTGTTTGCTGTGGCCCATAGACACCTACATTTATCCTCGTATGCGAATCAAAATGCAGATGCGTTTTCACCCGTGAGGACTGAGATGGAATGCCTCTTTTCCAGTAAAAAGGGTCTCCGGTTCCCTACACTCACCATACGAAACACAGCAGTGTTAAGCTGCTATTTTACGCTGGTATTCTGTGAAAGCGTGGTCCTTCCCCGGTCGAGCCGACCCATTCGTGCTACAAATATACTACTAATATAGCTGTAGCATGGCTCTACCACGTAAAAAAACAATAAAGCAATTTTTTGACGTATAGATAAAGTCTGCGCCATAATGCTAGACGTGCAATCATTTCCACGTTCGAGTAACAACTGAGGCAGGAAGCGATTTCTAGCGTAGTGTAACGGCGGCTCTTCACGTTGGCCAACACACTGGCGAATGTGTTGGCCAACAACGATGGCCATCGTGTAGAGCGGGTGTTTAAGCTACGTTGGTACGTATTGGAACGATGGCCCACAAGTTGGCGCGAGACGGCGGCTCTTCACGTTGGCCAACACACTGGCGAATGTGATGGCCAACAACGATGGCCATCGTGTAGAGCGGGTGTTTAATCTACGTTGGTATGTACTGGAACGATGGCCCACAAGTTGGCGCGAGATCCGTGTGGTGTCGGTTTTTGCAAAAGATCAAAGGGTTGTGGTTGAGTATTGGCCGTCGCGTCCACACGTTGGGCGCACGTTCAGTTTGCTGCGAGCTCCCAGAGTGATTGCACGCACCTGATTTAAATTTTATATGCACGCATCGTAACTAGTGTCTACATAACGGCAGTAACAATGACCAATGAAAAAACTTTTCGCTTTATAGAGCCCTACCAAGCCGAAAATTGTTTGTAAAACACAAGTCTTTTAAAAAAAATGTTATTATACACTAGGATTTTCTCCTGTATCGTAGAGGCAGTTTAGAAACATAAATTGCATAAGGACAAACATCCAGACCCGGAGAAATTATGTGCAGGCTATACAAATACTTGTTCCGTGCGGGATTCGAACCCGCGGCCCCCAGGGCAGCAACTCATTGCTAAGCCACTACGCCACGGAGCCGTCAAGAAATAAAATTTCTTTTTTCCATTTCTTTTTGATCACCCTTATCTTATACACATTCACGTTGTAGTGATTAATTGTGTATTAATTTATTTATTGATGTATTAATTGATTTATTAAATATCTTAAAATCTATAATATATAATTTATATTAAAATCAAATTAAAAAGTAGGATACTAAAATCATGTTTTTACTGTCTTTATTATTCCCTATTAGTTACTTTATTTCGTTAATAATACTGTAACTTTTAGCTATGGAAGAGCGAAGTCACCTGTTACAGGCATTATTTTGCTTACTAGGTGACCTCGATCACTGATCATATAATGTAACTTTAATGTTTGACGAAATAAATTATTTATTATTATTATTAAGTTTTATTCTATAATTATATAATAAGAATAACCCTTTTTAAAAAGGTTTTGTTTAATAAAATTTGACAACAGTTTCATAGACAGGCTTCGAATATTTTCCAGGCCTTAGTTGTAAAAGTGTTAATTATACCTATGCCTAGGTGTGTTAATGTTTATATAGTTCACTTATCTGTATAACGTTAGTGTATAATAAAGAAATATTAAAAATATTAAATATAAAAAATAGTGAAAATTAAATAAAAAAATAGTGGTATGCTGTGAATAAATAAACCGCAGCAGTCGTTAGCGCATCAATAATCATTTTAATAAATTCGTCCGCACATTGGCCTGAACCGAAGCAAACTGAACGACCTTCCAACGTGTGGACGCGATCACAATTTCTTGGCCAATAACTCTGCCAACACATTCGCCACTGTGTTGGCCAACGTGAAGAGGCGCCATAATAAGCAGCGCCCTGTCTGGTAGGCAGGGCACACGATGGACAGGGCCCGATAAATCGTGTAATGTAATAAGCCTTTAAGATTGCGTGAGAAATAGCTTTTGGCTATATTTCTGAGCTAATAAAAGCTCAATCATGTACTTCTAATAAGGCGGGGTAAGGTATGCCTTAATACTACATAAACGTTAAACGTTATTAAATAATTTTTATTGAGGTTACTTACAGTTTTAAAATAATATATTCAATTACAAGTAAAAAGTTTTAAAATTCCTTTTTGCGTAATTTTCTATTCGTAAAATAATCATCAATCGTCGGATGAAATCTTGTTCATTAATTTTGAGTTCTGAGTCTATGCACAAAATAGTTATGGTGTTTAGCTTTTCTTGACTTTATATTAATATCTATACATATAATAAATCTGTAGAAAAGTCGTGTCTGTAATTCTAATATATTCTTGAAAAAACAAGTCCAGGGGACTAAATAAATGGTTCTGAAGCCAAATTAGTGGTTTTTAGAATTTTTGTCTGTCTGTCTGTCTGTCTTTCTGTCTGTCTGTCTGTCTGTCTGTCGTCTGTCTGTGTATTCCGGATTCACGCAAAAACTACTGAACCGATTTACATGAAATTTTGTATGTAGGTAGTCAGTAACCCGGGGCAACTTATAGGCTACTTTTTATCCGATTACGGAACTTCAAAAAAGAATGGTTAAGTATATTAATTTCCTTTAGATGTTAATTTTCTGTTGTATCTTAGTTATAGGCGGAATGACGGGTGTTTTTCAAATAAATACCATATTACCATATTTGTAAATAAAGTTTAAAATATAGTTATAATCATGAAGCAAATACAAAGAGGAGACGTTGTAATTAAATTTCACTATGTAACAACGCGTGACAATTTGCGGGGTGAGGGGATGCAAAGCCCCGCCCACTACACTATCTACATCTACCGATAAATAGTAAAACTACTCGAATCTTTCCATATCTATGTTGCAATGTAGCTTAGCTACCTTGACGGTAGATGGCGGCATGGCCACAAAATGTTATAAACTTTAAAAATAACACTTTGGCGATTAAAATTTCTTTATGTCTGAATGCAAAGAAATTTCAGCACCTTCGTATGCTTATTTTATCATTACTGAGCTCTACGTACCTTTATATTTTTAGTTCACAGGACACAAAGTGTCACCATCTAGTGTGGAATATATTTAATTATATTTGAAAGCCGACACAAAGAGAATTTTCTAGAACTATTTTAATAAATTAGGTGTAAAATTACTTACAAATGAAATGTGATGCCATCCATAGCATCGGAGCGTCTATCTCATGAAGCAAATACATTCAGACAAAGAAATTTTAATCGCCAAAATAATATTTTCATAGTTTTCATAATAATCTTGGGAACAGGCCGCCATCTATCGTCAAGTAAACCTCATAAAAAATAACAAACAGACAGGGCCGCAATTAGAATTCAATTATTTTACCCAGTAACCCAACATTCAATATTAAAATGAAGGAAATTGTACATGGCTGATTTTTACGAAATGTTTAAGTTATATTTAAGTGACATATATGCAAAGAATCACTTAAATACAATTTAAATATGTTTATCATTTCGTGAAAGTCAACCAAGAAATATTTATTTTATCCATAAAATAAAGTCTCTTTGAAACTAGATATTCTATGTTCAATATTAAGTAGGATATTTAATTTGGAACTAAATATCCTACTTATCTCACTAATACTATAAACGCGAAATTTTGTGTGCTCTTTCTGTCTCCTTGAGCTTATTCCACACTAAGTATGTGTAATTTTTTCACGCAGAAACGGCTGGATTATTATTTATGTGTGAGTTATACTACTTAATATCTCTGAGGGAGAACAAATAATAGACAAATTATTATAATTAATATAATTTTATTTACAAATCAATTAAAATATAAATATTTTATTCCAAACTAGGCATCCGAATGCACTTTTTGAATGCCAATCTAAGAACATTAAATTGTATTTAAGTGATTCTTTGCATATAGAATGGCACTTAAATATAACTTAAACATTTCGTAAAAATCAGCCTAAGTACAATTTCTTGCATTTAATATTAAAAGTTGGATTACTGGGAAAAATAATTGAATTCTAATTAGGGCCCTGTCTTTTTGTCATTTTTATGAGGTTTACTTGATGAGAATACGGCCTGTTCTCAAAATGATTATAAACTATAAAAATGATATTTTGCGATTAAAATTTCTTTATGTCTGAATGCAAAACAAATTTCAGCACCTTCGTATGATTATTTTACCAATACTGAGCTCTACCTTTACATTTTTAGTTCACATGACACAAAGTGTCGCCATCTAGTGTCGAATATATTTAATTATATTTGAAAGCCGACGCAGAGATTTTTCTAGAACTATTTTAATAAATTAGGTGTAAAAATATTTACAAATGAAATGTGATGCCATCCATACTATCTGAGTAGTATTTACACAATAAAACACAACACTTCATCCTTTTCTTCTTAATACTACGAAAATACACCGATTTGCGATTTTTTCAACACATAAGCGCACAGGACGAATGCTGACAGTATACTAACTAAAGCCACGCCCACTATGATGACGTCAGGACCTACTTAGAATCACAGTGCACAGTTGCTTATGCCGTCTCCCCTTTGTATTAGCTTCATGGTTATAATCTTGGTAAAATAATTTGAAACTACACCGATTTCGTATTCAAAACAGCGCCATCTATCATCAAATGGAAAAAGTTGTATATTTTGCCTTCAATTACTAATAAATGAAATAATATAAATAACTTACATTTATATGATTAAATTATTAGATTTTTAAAATTATTAAAAAATTGTAACGTTAAGTTTTTTAGTATTTATGTTATTTTATTTTAAAAGTGTAATAATTTCAATAGATAATAGTGACGTCTATCAAAAATATGAAAATTGATAAGGTATTTATTTCAATTACTAATATATATGTAAAGTGATAAAAATTGGTCTGTCTGCAATTGATGCAAAATTTTCATTATCATCATAGTTTTATTAAAGGGATTTTTATGTATGTCGTGGCCAAATCGTAGAATTGATCATATATCTTAAAGTAGTCTATCATTTCGTGAAAACACTAAACAATGACTGAAATGAATGTGTATTTAACACTATTTGATGACTGTGTCATTATATAGCTTGACCAAATCAATGAATAGAAATTTTTTGAAGTTATTAGTAACTAAACACAACGTTGCTATTTCATAATATGGTCATATGACGATATCATTATCGTTTTTCACCGCTAGCGGCGCTGATACGAGTAGCTTATTTTTAACAGAAACAGAACTTTTAAGAGAATTGACATAATTTTATCCCTTATTGATATGATAAATAAATGTTCGTTTCTATTGCTGATATTACTAGATGGTATAGTTTTGGCTTTCATTATATCATGTAATATTAGCGCCACCTACTTACTTCTAAATAAATTAAAATGGCAAGACATTGATAAAATTAAATAATACAATGCAACTGAATATACGATGTAAATAATTGAATCGTTTACATTACGTTCATCCCGCGTTGGAATCAGTGCAGCGAACTCTTTTTTGGCCAAAAACTCTACAGCCTGTGCTCAGTAGTAGCATGTATGTAAGCTGCTTTTTTACTTTTCATGGGGCAATATATGCAGTTTTTATTTCATTCGTGTTTTCGGGTATGATAATTTATGTTTTCACTCTACCGTAAATATTAAGGCTTGCAAAGATGAGTAGAACTCATTATCGTCAGCCTATCAAAAGGCCACTGAAATGAACATAGGCCTTGTATATTGACCATAAATTGTCAAGTAGCTGGATATTTGCTATAGTGGCGGGTTGGCAACCGCAGCTATTATTATTTTGATCTGTTGTTAAGAAGATGATGCAGATCATACCATCTACTATTTTTTCCTATGTCGCCTCTTACGACGGGACGATATGATGTGTTGGATTTTCTTTCACCGCCACAACAGTCCGAACATTTTTCTATTCCCGTTCATGAGTATAGTGTTCCTCACGTTCACTGTGTATAAAATTTATAAGAAATAAAAGTAATTTTAAGGATTTTATCGCGTTTAATTTTAACTTTTTAAATTCCCGATGGTTTGGGCAATTTACAGCACCCATGGTCACGGGAGGGGTGGCAGAACTGAGGTGTTTGACGACCTGATGTCATAGTTAAAATAGAATAGTTAAAATGCAGTAGTAGTTTGAATTTAATTTTATTAATCATGGAGTCCTTAGCAGATAGTAGCACTCAGCCATCTTCCCTATTAAAATTAGGATATTTTTAATTTCAATAGCCTCGCGAATCATCATTGGTAGGATTCGGTGTTCTATTGCAAGGATTTGTTGTACATAATGGTTGGGACGATACTAAACATGTTTACATACTTTATACTTCCCGGAACTTCGGTGCTTTCATTCGGTGAGGAGTCAAGATGCGTAAAAACCCGTAACATTAGTTTTAATCCATGTGTGGTATTCATTATTATAGAACTGTATTTATGAAATTTTCAAGTCTACTCGAAGTAAATAAATATATCTATATCTTTTTATGGTGCCAATCAATATTAAATAGGACCAACGATATGAATAAAATGTCTCAAATAAACATTATATTACTTTGTTAAAACTAAATTTACTTTAACTATGAATATATATATATATATATATGTAAAGAGTAAAATGTAAATAATAATAATACATTTTGATTTCAAAACTATTTATCTTTCTTATGGATACATCGGATTCGGAAGAGACGCCATATATAAAAAATAGTAGGAGTTTCTAGACATATTATAAGTATATTCACGTGTTTCTGTAGCATGTTACCAATCATCTACGTCTAATAGTATTTTAGAATGAAAAAAAATCTCTGACAGACATAGAGACATAGACACCAAGATGACTCTAAAAGTGATCGAATATTTCTAAATTTGACACGGAACAGCATTTAATGATGTCCCTAAATTCAAGCGCACGCGAGCGAAGCCGCGGGTAAAAAGCTAGTTGTAATATAAAATAATACAATATACTTATAGCAATATTGTAACAATTTTTATCTAATAATAAATTTAAAAAAAAAAGGTATTTTAGTTAACGACGGGCTGTTTTCCGCAACTCCACGTACTCGTATAAGCGCGAATTTTGCGTGTGGACAGGTATAATATAATTATTCGAGCCATGAAATCTCCCCGAAGAAGTTCAACAGTCTGATGTTGTAAGTAACTTCGGGGAGATCCCGGCATGCCGCGATGTTGACTTTAAGTAGATCTTAGATACTTTTTAGACATTTTAAGTAAGAAAAGCGAGAAGCTTTTTTACTTAAAATTAAGCACCCGAAAAATTTGTCACTAGTGTACATAAAACCATGTGGACATAACATTTTGAGATAAACATTTTGAAAATTATGGTTCCGCAGGAACGAAGATAAAATTTTCAATGATCCAGAATCTGGTTTCACCAAAATTCTTTCGAAAGAAAGGTGGCTTTAAAAATGTATAAATTCTTGAACTAAGTCAGTCTCTAAATCATTAGGATACATTTCTTCCAAGAAAAGGGCTTTTTCTGTAAGGTTTGAACTTGATGGTGTTGTTGATTTTGGTCCGAAATCAAAAGATTTTTTGAACCAACATCTACCGTTTTTCTAATTCAGATATGAGTCTATCAATGAGAACGAGAAATGTATTAGCTCTGAAAGTATCACTCGAAGTCATTCTCATTTCTTTATCAGGTGTCTCATCTTGTATTTTTTTCCTTTCCTGTTGTATTTTCCCCCACGCCTTTTGCATCCTGCTTCGACACGCTTAATTCGATCACTTTTTCTTGGAAATACTTAAAAATTTCTCTTTCAGCTACAAAGAACTGAAGAAGCGACTAGCGTCTGTGCAACATTCAGCAGCCGCAGTTGCCACTAAATTTTAAGAGAGGACAGAGCAAGGAACGAAAAAAGCAAAAGGTGCTTGGCTTTGAATTTTCGCCATTGTACACACACCAGACATGTTTGCGGCATTATCATACTACGGCAAGAACCCTCTTCAGAACGTTTTTAAAATAAGTAATTTTCTAAAAAATTGTGCCAGAGAAATATTAGTGCGTATTAGAAATCGCCCCAGGATTCAACCGAGGCAGCTTTTCTTTTGGTTTTGAAGTAAATACATCTATCTGTTTCGAACTCAATGCCAACACGCAGCGTACGCCTTCGACAGTATGATCCTGCTGCTGCTCCCACGGCGGCCGCGCCTCGCTCGTTCAGTCAATTCATCAGCATTTCCATAGATATACTACATAGAACAGGCATTTCGATCAAACACACTTAGCGAACGGTCATGTCACTAGTTTCCGCGCCACAACGAAACGCAAATTGTAGGAAAATTTATTAACCAAGTGAAAAATGAAAAAGTTTTAGCCCCAAATTCGCCGCCCTTAAAATCTGCCGCCCTAGGCTCCAGCCTACTCAGCCTGCTGGTAAATCCGCCACTGATCCACAGGCTCCATCTTTATTACCTACTAGCTGATACCCGCTCGTTTTGCTGGGCCCACGATAATATTTTATTGCGGAACCTATTAATTTTTTTATGGGAATATCGTAAAATCCGTTCTTAGCGAGCGTGTACATTGAAAAATGAGTAACTATACTAAATTTCAAGCCAATCGGGTGTATAGTTTTAGAGATTTCGTGATGAGTCAGTCAGTGGTATTTCGCTTATAAGTGTTTTTCAAAATAATTGTACGTATCGAAATTGTAGTTACGAAAAAAGTAACGAAATCGTTGTAATTGTTACTAAATTGTAACTATTAAGCCACGTGTACACTGACTATTGAAGTATTCCGCATTACTGATTATCCTACTACGTATAGCAAAAAAGGGTTGTGATAAATACTTCTAGAATTATATTGTCAGTTTGTGGTCAAGTGACATTATGTGTACCTATGTGTCTGAATTACGACTCTACCAACATAACTCCCAAATTATCAATAAAACACCATTACTTGATTAATTATACTCTTTTTATTTAAATTTATCCAATTTTTTACGTTATATTATTAAAAATAAATCAGATCTTCGTCGCAATATAATACATATTCAACGGAGTTTTCCGATATTTGAAGCATTTTAATATGTTTTAGAATTAAATCTTTGGGTACCGTGTCCTTATTTATCCTCACGGATTGTTGTACGGAATATAATTAATAGAATCAGGCGTTACTTTGCGGAAATCCATTATATAAAAGATTTTAAAAAATTTTTACTTTTAGCGCGGATGTTTGCGTAGTAAATTTTTTAAAAGCTTTTGTTTTACGGAACTTTAATTTGTCTTTTTTACCGATAGTTTAAAAAAAAGATATTGTGTATAATGTTTCTGCTACATTGATATGTTCAATTATGCCAACATAATATTTCCAAGAATGTCCCATATAATTTCGTAATAGTACAGTATCTTCTATATTAAATATTTCATTTTCCGCAGTATCAGATTATTACCGCTTTGTTCCCTTTTCTTCATTACTCATCTCTGGCTCTTTTTGTAAATCATAAATCTGTATTTCTTCCCCTCTATTACCCTTATTTGCTAGTACCTCTTTATCTGTCTCGCCAATCTGAATTTCATCCTGCTCTTTATCATTCTTAATCTGTAACTCTTCCTCCATCCCATTAATTTTCATCTACTCACCTTTTACATAGTTGAGTAAACGTCGTGTCTAAGCAAGACGTCTTGTGTAGGAGCGACATCGAACGTGCTGCCGACAAAATGACTAGAGTGCGTGTGTCTGATCATCTGATGCGACATAAGAAAAAAATCTTATAGTATGTGTGGTCTCATATAACAACCAATGTCACTGAATTTCTTATAAGACATTTCTCATAAGACACAAGAAATTTTCTTATAATGTGCAAAAGGGCTTAATTTACTCACCTACCTTATAATGCTTATCACTACTACTATACCAGTGTATACGTTACTTAAGACTATTCAATTTCGTAACAAAACGAAAAGTTACGAAATTGTTAATGAAAAGTAACGTTAAATTAGTTTTTACATCAAACCGTCAAGTTTATCGTTTAAATGAAAGCATATGTTACGATATATCAGTCTGTTGTACATATGAAGCATTAAATATATAAAAAATTTAAAATACCCATAAGAAAAGTCAACCGTTACTAAATTGTTAGAATATTATTTAAGCACAAGGCGTAAGCTTCAAGTCTTGTTTTCTTTTAAATTCAATATGGCAGGTACAGCTAAAAATTGACCAGTCAGAGATGGCCGAGTGCTGCTAGTATATTAAGATCAGAATGTGTTCAGAAAGTGAATACACGATTAAGCAATTAGTGTTACTAAGCTTGTATAACGAAATTGTAAAAAAGTTGTGACATGTTATTATTGCAATTTCTTGTTTTTTTTTAATTAGTAAATCTTAAAAATTTGTTATTATACCGAATAGATTAGAATTTACTATAAAAGATGAATATTGTAAAAAATAAAACAACGTAAAAGAACTTTATGTAGTGAGGCGGGAATCTTGTGGGGAGTAGCATTGACATTTCATATTTGTATAAAGATTAAAAGGCAAGGTGTAAGAAAAAAATGCTAATAAATAATTAGGACGAAGTAGAACATTCTAATATCGTTTTGATAATGAATGAAGTGCTAAGCTATTTTTATTGATAAGAAAAAATGGAAGACCACCACCTACACATTTTAAAATAATGTTTAAATGTTAGTGAAATACTTTATTTCGAAAAGGTACAATTATTTTGAAAAATACTCTTATATATATATTTTAAGTCCAGACCAAATTTTAGTCAGGTCGGTCAGTATGAACATCTTGTTAGAGAGTAGTATCTCTATTCCTTTGGCTCAACGGAGGCTGGCCATCTGCACAGAACAGGATTTTATAGTGCATTACTTTCTGCACAAACACAGGTGCACTCTCTATTCCTCCACTTTCATTATCCGATGGGACCTACCGGCAGTGTTTCGACTTTTAAGGATTTCGCCCTTTTTTAGGGCGAAACCGCTCATTTAAAATACGGTTTAGGGCAATTTTATATTTTTACGGATTTAGGGTAATTTGGCGTAAAATTGAATAATAAAAATAATGTAAAGGTGGTAACACTATTTTAACATGACTTCGCCGTTCCGAAGTTCCTAACACATTATTATTCGACAAATTACTATAAGTTAATACTCATTATTTTTTTACATTATAAATTAACTGTAATTGATTTCTTTTGTCATCTTATCTTGTGACCTCTCACACCGACAAAGGACCATCAATTAAAGAAAAAAATACATGCAAAAAATAAAAGTTCATGGTTTGAGAATCCAGATTTCAAGAATTGGCTGAAAACGATCAGATTAAAGTGAAACTAAAGCCTATGAAACCTAATGAAACTAATTTTTACGGATTCTATCGTTTCATTTAACTTTTTAATTCCCGTCGTTGTGGGTACTTTACAGCACCCATGGTCTTTAATTTTTGAATACTAATTTTTGGTCCTATCTACCCAGAATGAGCTTACAGTATCTTGAAGTCTTACAGTGGTATATTTGGGCTTGGATTTAATTTTATTAATTATAGGATCCCAAGCAGATGGCAGCGCCCATCTATCTTGTCTATTGAAATTAAGATGTTTTTTAAATTTCAATAGCCTCACGAAACATCCTTGGTAGGAATCGGTGTTCTTTTGTGAGGATTTGTGGTCTATCAAATCTAATGTAATGGTGGGGACGATCTGGAACATGTTTACAAACTGCAGACTTCCCGAAACATCGGTGCTTGAAGCCAGCTGTATGTTCTTTTATAGATCTTTTTGTTTGTCCTATGTAAGAGAGACCAAATTCACAATCCACCTTCTTCGGTGGCTTGAAGTAAGTTTTAATAGAAGCTCGCTTTAAGATATACATATACAATCTTGTCTGTGACTTCTCTGACATAGGGTAGTACAGCAGGCACACGCTCGACTGTGGCCGGCTTCACTCGGTCAGCCTATGATTAACTCTGCGATATTATGTCTGAATTATTAAGAACTCAAAAAAAAAAATGCCAAATACGTTAAACAAATTGCCATTATATCAAAATGTGGCAATAAATCATAGTTCTTAAATAGACGCCTGAACTATACTAATAAGGTTTTAGAAATGATATACATTCATAATAAAATGAGTAGTCTTTTTAATTTGTAATATGTGTTTTTATTATGAGGTACATACATGCGCTATGATCCATTTTAATGTCTGAGTCACTGTTCAACCAAGTTCAACACGTTTTTTTATCCTTTGATAGTCAACCTACTTAATGTTTCATAGACATATATTACAATATCATCTCTAAGGTTTCATAAATTTAAAACTGCCGCGCATTTTTGGAATGTCATGTTAATTTTTGATGCTTCATCATATAATATAGACATTATGATTATAGTGTTATATAATCATCATAAATATGTTAAATACATTAATAAAAATAACTTATTGCAATGTTTGATTGTATTAAAAATTGAACCAGTCGTTTCAATACTCATTAAATACATATACTTACAGCCAAGTGTTGCTATAAAAAAACTTTTTCCAATTTTATACAAACATTTGTATACATTGTGCCGATGTTTACTTATGCATAAAATAATTTTCATTCATAGACTACTTCGTAATTACGAGTTACAGAAAGTTGCATATATTTAAATGTATACTAATATACAAATGAGCCGATGATACTATCAATAATAGTAATAATATGTTAAATAATGATATGATATTAAGTATAAAAAATGATATACTCAATTTATCGCCAGATAATTATTTTAATAGTACATTTGAAATCTGAAAGGAGCCTTTTAAATTACCTTAGTTTTAATAGTATTGATTGTTTAAATAACAACAATGAACATGAAGTTTCATGATACAATTTCTCATTTGTTTGATTTAACTAAAAACTTCATATTGGGGTACTTGAATCATCTAATTATAATATTATGTAAACCTGTCATAATAATATTATAACTCATACGATGTAAACATTTGGGAGGCAGTTTTCTCGAAAGTGGCAACTTTGCCGCTTTGTTACGATCGTTGCCGAACGTTTTCTATTAGGGCCGAGAATAACCGAACGTATGATTAGGTCACGTGGTACTTTTGGAGTCTTCGTGGCGTAGCTTGTTCAGCTGCTCGTCGAAGCGGCTGTCGGACGGTTGCCTCTCAGCGAGTCTGCGTACAATGTAGCGGCCATTTTTGTTCTTAGTTCATAATAGCGTGCACATATTTTAATGTATTTAGGATATTTAGCGAATATTTCACGATGACTATAATAGTCTTTTTAATAGATACATCAGCTTCTATGAACCAAAGAGCTTATTTGGGGGGACGCCCAACGTTGCTCGATGTAGCCAAGGGCGCTGTGGAAACGTTCGTAAAGGTACGTGCAGTGTCATCGACTCTTTCTACAACCGTTTCATTTTTGTGATCGATTTGTTTATCGCAGGTTAGTGTGTTAAGATGAAATATTTTATTTCTTAGGTTCGGCAACGTTCTCCTGAAAGCAGAGGCGATAGATATATGCTTCTAACTTTCGAAGAGCCACCCGCGAACATCAAGGTTAGTTATATTAGATTTGAACACATTTTCGAAGATTTTCTTCTTATTGGTGCATCAACCAATCATTAACGCCGGTTTGGTGGAGTCCATACCTCGGGCACTGTTATCTGCTACCCAGAACATTTACATACTTTGAATGTGCGAAATTTACTGTGAAATATACTGAACGACGTAAACAGGACGATACAGATACACCGCCGTTGCTGCCTTCGCGATAGCGCTCGCGACTGCGTTCTCGGCGCTCTTCTATTGGTCGACACAAATTACAACGAAATGGCGAATTGGGGGGAAATATGAAATTATTGATAATACTATTGTTATGATAAATGTGTTTGCAATTGTCAATTGTGATAATTTACATTAAAAACTAACGAAAGAAAACACCACGAACAACTTCTCTATGTTTATTAAACATTGAACAAATAATTTCTAATTATGCTTACAGGCTGGTTGGAAAGAAAACTTAGCAACTTTTATCAATGAATTGAAAAATTTACAATGCCTTGGATTGACTACTATGGGTGCAGCACTAAAACATGCTTTTGATGTCCTAAACATAAACCGAATGCAAACTGGTATTGATACATATGGCCAAGGTAGATGTCCATTTTACCTTGAGCCTTCTGTAATAGTTGTTATTACTGATGGAGGAAAACTTTCTAGCAATGCTGGTATTCATGAGGAAGTAAGTATGTTTTATATCCATTGCTAAAATATTAGATAATTGGTAAATGTATGTACATTTTATTGTTATTCAATATATTATTTAGTTCTATTTAGTTTTCAAATTCACAATAAGAATTCATTTAATATATAATAATAGATATTTAAATTTTGAATATTCATGTTAAGTAGATTTGCTATTTTTAGCAAAAAGTAATAACCTATGTACTTTATTTCTTAATATGGATACATGAATATGTTAAATATGCACTGTTAAGGACTACAATGTTACAGTGTTGAAAATATTTTTTAACAATTCTTAATCATATCAAATGATTTCTTTATTTTTAACTTTTCTAAAAGCAGCTAACACTGTGATCATTTAGCTGGCCTCTTCTTGCAACATTAAAATACTTGCCATATCTTATCTCAAATGTTGTTTTTGTTGTAGTTGATACAGTTTTGTGTTTAAACTTCTTGTGAGTTTGTTATCCTTAATTTTTAAGGTGTTATATAAACATAAATGTTTCCACTCCAGACTGTTCAGGAAGCAGTCCCAGTGGTGCTATATATGATTTTATTTGGTTCAATAATTATTGTAATTGGCAATTATAGCAGATCCTCCTTATTATGGAAGATTTTAACGTCTAGCATATGACTTTTATGGGTTAATGACAATGAGGATTGTTCTCGATATTAAAAATTGAAAACATTAAAGAAAAGTTAATTTGAGTACTTTATTTATTTACTTCCCATTTTTAATTTGTTTTATAATAAATAAATTATTAGATTCTCCAATAACACAATAGATTTGAATAAAAAATACAAGTTACAATATGTCTTAAACTAAGTGCAAAACTGCTTATAGGAGAACACATCATGCATTTAAGAATAATAATTCACTTATATGTAAAAGAAAAGTCATTAAACCTATTAAGTAATTTTTTTAACAAACTACAGAGGTAGCCAATTACCGTTGTAATGACCCTTTCATTATTATCTCCATATTTTGAGATACATAGCTTGATTCTACTGTTTTATAGGGTATCAGTGGGTTTGTGTGCTTACATTCCTATGATATGTAACTTTATGTATTGCATATTTCGATTTCAAAATAATTGTAATGTCTTGCAACTGATTTCATCTGATACTTATTGCATTTGGGATCTAATAGATAGAGAGTATATACCAAATAAATTTCTGTTTGAATTTTTTCTAATATCGATTGCGATTTTTTAAATAAAAATATTTTTCTATATTTTTATTCACCAAATGGGAAATTGATGACACATGAAGGCTAAGCAAGATGCACAGCTATTTATTTCTTCTAATTTAAGGAAGTTCTGTTGGATTTAGAAGTGGATTATTACTTTCCTAATAAAGGTGATTAATTTTCATGTACATTTTTAGTTTAATCTGCCAATGAATTGCCCTATTCCTGGATCTGAATTAACCCGAGAACCTTTCCGATGGGACCAAAGATTATTCTCCTTGGTGCTAAGACTATCAGGTACACCTGCAGTGGAGAGGGACACAGGTCTAGTACCCTCTGATTCGTCACCTATAGATGCCATGTGTGAAGTTACTGGAGGTAAGTTACATACATACATAGTTTCACTCCTGTTATCTCCAAAGGGCTAGTCAGAGTTCAAAAGCAGCAAGATATTCCAACTAAAGCCAAAATATATGGAAAAATTTACAGAAGTGATAGGTGACTAGCCCATTGCCTACACCATCACAAGCCTAATTTAATCATCTTTTACGACTTGCTAGGCAAATAAAAGAGTTGGCTTAGTGTAATGGGATTTATAAGTCACAGAACAACATTGGTCTGCAGGTAAGTTATAGTAATATAAAAGTAAATATGAACAGTCAAGTCTCAAACATACTTATGCCCATATTCACAAACATTTTTTTTTTTGAAATGAAATGAAATACATTTATTTCTTCGACGTATTTTTTTTTATAGGATAAGGGTGACAAACAAGCACACAGTCCACCTGATGGTAAGTGGTTGTTGTGGCCCATAGACATCTACATTTTTTATCCTCGATTATGAATCAAAATGCAGATGCGTTGTCACCCGTGAGGACTAAGATGTAATGCCTCGTTTCCAGTAAAAAGGGTCTCCGGTTCTCTACACTCACCATACCATAGCTTAAAGCTATTTTACCAGCGTAAAATAGCATTAAGCTGCTATTTTACGCTGGTATTCTGTGAGAGCGTGTTCCTTCCCCGGTCGAGCTGACCCATTTGTGTTACAACTATACCAGAAATATAGCTGCAGCATGGGTCAACCACATATAAAATAAAATAAAATTTATTTTTTCAAATTAACAACAGTTTCGAAACGAGGTTCCCCTGACCGGAGAAGAAACTGCGAAAAAACCCAGTTATCTTTATTGTCAATTTTTTTTGTCTTTCATAAGTATAGGAGCAAAGCTATGATTAGTAACATGTTACTCCATGCTTTCGGTATTGCAAGCTTTTCATTTCATGTATTATGCGTATGCATAGCTAACAAATGGGGCGCTGTGATGAAACTTCACTAGAGTTCACAGAGAGTCTGACAAATAAACTAACGTCAAAACCATTTTCAAAGCCACATTTCACTTTTCTTGTAGCGAAAATAAAAAAATATGATGAATATATCCCTCAAGGATATATTTATCATATTTGTTCTGCATTGTAACCCATCACAATTTTTTAAACAAAACAAATTAGAAGGAAATATGACAAGAATTCAATTCAAATCATTGAAGCAATCAACATAATAACCAACATATTCCCGTTCTAATTTGAATTTTGTGTTGATTTGGGACACTAGACAGAGTTCCTGGTAATAAGGCATTTTATCCTAATCCTTAGGGGTGACAATGCATATGCATTTTAGTTTTTAATCAAGGATAGATGTAGGTGCCTATGGCCCACAGCATACACATACCGACGTTGACCGTGGCTTTTCAGTCACCATTACTTGAACAATACTTGAAAAAAGGGTCAATTTGAAAATTATGCATATTGATGACCCCACCAATCCATCATTATAGCCACAAGAACATTATCATCATGTTTTCATCTCATTATCAGAATTAAAGAAATGTATTTGCATAGGAATAGTAATAAGGGCCTTTCTTAAAAGCTTAAAACCTGTTTTAAGTTTGTAAATAAAATTTACATATTACCTTGGAAAACTTTAAATACATTCATAGTTATACTGACAATTGTATAGAATAGTGGTTACCCTAGTAGCTTGATTGAATCATTTTATTATTATTTTTATTCACAAAGCTAAGTAGATAAGCAAGTTTTATAAGCGACTTTTGGTCACAATATTTTTGAACATTTATATTATAAAAGTAAATGTAAAGTAGTTATGAGCCCTTATAACTTCATTCTCTTCGGCTTTTCGAATGCATCACAGCATCATATGTTCTAATGTTTGACAAAATTAAATACAAATTTGGGGCCATAATTTTGTTTGAATTCATTGGTACTAAATTAAATAAATATTTGTGGCCATAATTTTGTTTGAATTCATCGGTACCAAATGAATTAAAATTTGGGGCCATAATTTTGTTTTAATGTTGATGTCGAAGATGATCATCAATAGATTGGGCTACGTGGCGTACCTTGGGGGAACCCTATGTCCTACTGTGGACTTTGCAAGGCTGATAACGATTATAATGATTGATGTCACTCGTAAAATAAGTAAAAAAAACCAAATATATTTTAATGTATATCTGCTGAATATGAAAATCAAATGCAATTTTCGTTCGACTTTCAAATCAAAGTGCATTTTTAGAAAGAAAGCTAATTTTTCAATGCACGTTAATTCAGTTCAATCTGAGTATATATAAAGCACATATAACGGGAAAATTAAGTTTGAGTATTAACTTTGATGAAATATGTTTCTGATATAAAAGGTGATGCACATAATAAATGATATGGTTTGGTATACTACAATGGCAATTCTTTAAACAATGATTAGTCTATTTGTAATAATTTTTATAAGTAAATTACTTTGTAATGTAGTAATCTTATATTGTATTTATTTTATCTCAATATAATACGCTGTGTAGTGGTAGTTAAGAATATCCACTACCCCATATCTTCCCGTGGGTGTCGTAAGAGGCGACAGTGGGAAACAGGCAGGAGATGGGCAGCGGCTTCTTCGTGATAACAGAAATATTACAATACAAAAAACTGCGGTTGCCAACCCGCTCGCCAACCGTGGCAACTATGGCAATTATCCTCCCATGATGAAAGTTACGAAGAGACGGCCCCCAGTCCCCGGCGGCCCTGCTATTCCTGGCTACAGTGGCGACTATAGTAACGGCGGGGCAGGGGGTGCTAAGAATCTCCGGTGGAGGTTCTGTTGCCACCTAAGACAACTCGACCAGGCAACATACAACGAACGCACCTTGAGAATTGACGATAAGATTCTGGAGCTGGAAGAAGAGATTATCCGAGGTCCGAAGAGGGAGGGACACGGTAATTCTCGAATCCAGCAACTTGTTCTATCACCGGGAGGGCGACCATCTGTCCCAAGGAGGTGTCGGATTTATCGTCCACAAGTCACTCGTTAACAATGTTGTAAAGATTGTGAGTGTGTCGACGAGGGTTGTGTACCTTATACTCAGAATCACCAAACGGTATGTATGACCTTAAACAAATACGTTGAACGTCATACAAGTTAACGCACCAACCTCCTCACATCCCGATGAGGAGGTGGAGGAAATGTATGAGGATATCTCTAAAGCTATGCATTCCTCCAAAACTCACTATACAGTGTTAATGGGAGACTTCAATGCAATATTAGGCACAAAAGAGCGGTGAGCTGAAAGTAGGGAAATTTGGAATAGGGCAGCGGAACCCAAGGGGCCAGCAGCTGGCCGACTTCATGGAGAAAGAGGGACTCTTTATGATGAACTCTTTCTTTCAGAAGCGGACCCGCAGGAAGTGGACCTGGTTGAGCCCCGACGGTTCGACAAAAAATGAGACTGACTTCATTATGACGACCAGACGACAACTGTTCAGTGATCGTGAGGGTGAAAACTGGTAGCGATCACCGAATGGTTAGAGGCACACTGAACCTAAACGTTAAGTTGGAGAGGTCTCGTCTATGAAGTCAACGCTCCGTCCCCCTCGTGCTCTAGGCTGAAGTCCCGAAACCTTTCAGCTCGAGTTACAAAACCATTTTCAGTTCCTAGAAGACTGCAATGAAGTGGACGATATGAATGATAAGCTCTTGGAAACTGTTAATGCGGTCGGAGCTCAGTTCTGCAATACCCGCCGCAGAAGAACACAAAAACTCTCCGATCACACTCTTAATCTCATGGCTGTTAGACGGGAGATGAAGCTACATTCTTCAACAGACTTGACAGCATACAGGCATCTGAACAGACAGATCTCCAAATGCATGCGGTGGGACTTACGCAATTCAATACAGCTTGTATTGAAGAAGCGATCGAGCGGAACCAAGGCTCCAAAGTCTTTGCCAGAGATCTATCTGCCAGAAAGAGCCAACTGTCAAAGCTGAAGGCCGAGTGTGCCAGCATCGTTTTCCGGACACCTGCGATTTTGAGTGAGATTGAGAGGTTTTATGGGCTGTACACGTCAACGTTAGAGCCACACGCAAGTGTGAGTAACGACCGTATACTATTTCGATGATATCCTGGATATCAGTCTGAGCGAAATTAGAATGGCTCTCCAGCACCTTAAAAACGGCAAGGCCCCAGGTGAGGATGGAATCACAGCGGAGCTTCTGAAAGCGGGTGAAAAACCGGTATTTGAAGTCCTTCAGAAGCTCCGAGGTTCACAGGGTGACGTTATATCCCTGAAACTCTTCACCGCTGCATTGAAAGACGTTTTCAAGCTACTGGACTGGAAAGGATACGGTATTAACATTAATGGCGAGTACATCACTCACCTTCGATTTGCCGACGATATAGTCCTTATGGCAAAATCGCTGCAGGACCTAAGCACAATGCTCTATGACATCAGTAGTATCTTCCAACGGATAGGTCTTAAGATGAACATGGACAAAACAAAGATCAGGTTTAATGTCCGATTCGACAAATATGCCGACTAGGTAAGTCCAACTTCGACGAGGAGGTCAGTGTTCGGGAAACTACGATCTACGACACATCTTCTCCTCAGGTATACCTCAAAACCTGAAAATGAGACTACAACCAGTGCGTTTAGCCAGTGATAACTTATGTAATTGAAACGTGGTTCTTCACTGCTGGCCCTACGAGGACACTCAAGGTCGCTCAGCGAGCTATGGAGGGGGCTATGCTCGGGGTTTCTCTGCGTGATAAATTTAGAAATGAGGATATCCGCAGTTATAGTTATAGAAATGAGGATTAGTAAGCTGAAGTGGCAATGGGCCGGCCATATAGCTCGAAGAACCGACAACCAATGGGGAAAAAGTTACTCGAGTGGCAGCCTCGTACCGGTAGGCGAAGTGTAGGGCAACCCCCACTAGATGGAATGACGACCTGGTAAGACATGCAGGAAGTCGATGGATGCCGGTGGCTCAGGACCGTGCTTTGTGGCATTCCTTTGGGGAAGCATATGTTAAGCAGTGGACTTGTAAAGGCCTGTTATGTATTATAATGAATATGTTACCAAATACTATATAATATTTTATAGAAAAGTACATAGAGTATAAATATGCACTTCTCTTATATATAATTACGTCTAATATTAGTACATAAATAATAAACTTAAGATTAGTGTGCTAAATTTATGTTTAGTTATGTGTTATTCTATTTGTTATATAAAATGTTCGCGACTTTGACGCACCTTAACCTACTGGCGGTTGGTGATACCTTGTTTTACAAAAACTGAAATTACTCACTACTTGCTTAAATTTAGGTGTATTCAATTAACAAAATATTAACGACATATAAACATGACAAATACCTCAACTTTCCACTTACACCGTATTTAGCGGTTGACTTAATTTAGTTCCGTCATCTTTAAATTTTTAATGATGCAGATAAAAATCTGAAAAAGCTCTTCTTGCATACATATCCATTTGCAAACTCACACCTGACACAAAGAGGGATAAGTGTAGACTACGAACTGCCATTTGACACGATTCTGACCTCTCACTTCTTTCACATCCATATCTATGTATACATGCTTGTCTGTTAAGGGTACTGTAAATTTGGCCCATCTTCACCAATTTTGATGATAAACTTCCATCATCTCTTGTCGACAGCACTGCATGTATGTTTATACAACAAAGAACATTCTTTTCTTAATCCTGTTTACAACATCTTGCAAATCATACAATTTCTAACCAGGTATGTACCGAAATGGTTACGGTCGTGATGTAGTGGGAACCTGTGGTGATATAAAATTTTGTGACTTATATTCAGTTTTGGCTAAAATTTGCGAGGCATCAGCATATCTCTGCCGATGATGATGTGCAGGTGTTAGGTGTGTGAAGATCTACTAAGAACTAGTCCATTCTTCTAACTGATTCACTGTCACACACAATTTTTTGTACTAGCTGGTGACCTAATAATGGTAGCGTCACACCTGTAATCCACGAGGAGGTATGCAGAGTCCAAAGAGCAGTAGCTACTTGGACCATGTTTAGCAAAAAAATGTGGGTATAGATAAAAATTGTGAAAGAACGTTGCTAGCCCATCGCCTACAGTAGCACAAAGGCAACATCCCATTGGTCGCATTTTAGGACATGCTAGGCAAATAACACAGTTTGCGCATTCTTTTTTTATTTTAGTCTCGTCAAGTTTGCGCGTTTACCGCTAAAAAGAACCCCTTTGTCGTATCTCCTCAGTTTCAAGGCACTCCTCTTCTTGCCTCAGCCAGTATCGGTATCCTCGGAGTCGACATATCGAGTGACGTGCAGTTTCGTGGTCACTTGGAAGAGAAGGCCAAATTGGCCTCTAAAAAGCTTGGCGTGCTCAGCAGAGCGGGACAGTATTTCATGCCGGCACACCGCCTGCAACTTTACAAGGCGCAGGTTCGGCCTCACATGGAATACTGTTCCCATCTCTGGGCAGGGGCTCCCCAGTGCCAGCTCCTTCCACTTGACCGCATCCAGCGCAGAGCGGCTCGAATCGTCGACGACCGAGCCCTTTCCGATCGGCTCGATTCATTGGCACTGCGAAGAGATGTTGCATCTCTTTGCATTTTCTTTCGCATCTACCATGGGGAGTGCTCTGAGGAATTGTTCGGATTAATCCCAGCCGCCAAATTTCATGAACGCACATCGCGGCAGAACTCCCTATACCATCCACACCATCTGGATGATTGGCGGTCCACCACTGTGCGATTTGGAAGATGTTTTCTTCCTCGCACGACTTCCTTGTGGAATCGATTACCATCAGCGATTTTTCCGGACCGATACGACTTAGGGACCTTCAAGAAAAGAGCCTACTCCTTTTTAAAAGGCCGGCAACGCATCTGCAATTCCCCTGGTGTTGCGGTTGTTCATGGGCGGCGGTAGTCACTTACCATCAGGTGAGCCGCATGCTCGTTTGCCCCCTCTCCTATAAAAAAAAAAAAAAAAAAAAATAAACATGGGACCTATTAGTTGAGACCAACATAATAAGTGGTAGCTTCCTTCGTAAGAAATTCACATATGTTTGAAAATATCTTTTACATTAAATGTCACTTCTTATTACTAAAGTGTATATTGTCTGGGTTATCTATTTTATCTTACATTTTTACTATTTGGCATTGCAATTTAATTTCAACTTTTAGGTCGATCTTACTGCATTACATCCCATCGCATGCTTATGCAATGCATTGATAGCTTGGTACAGAAGGTGCAAAGTGGAGTGGTTATTAACTTCGAAAAAATTGGCCCCGATCCACCACCCATTGATGGTAGCACCAACAGAGATGGAACTGAACAAACTGAAGATATAAGTCATGAAGCAGATAAAGATATTGAGGGGGAAGGAGATAGGAATGGAGTGAGTGTAAATATAAGTAATAAAATATAAAATGGCCTTAATAATTTTTAGAATCTGTTAAATTTGTTCTAGTAAGAAGTATGTGATTTTTTTGAATTAATATTCTAATGGCACAGAACTATGTAATTTTATTTCATTTAAAGAAGTTATTTAAAAATTAGTTCAAAAATTAATATTGCCATACTACTTTAGTATATGTTTTGTTAAAGTATTTTTGGGGCTTTTTTGGAACAACTTTTAATATAAAGTGACTTAATAATTAATTAAAAGGCAATTATTTCTACATCCTTTCTATGTTTTAATTTCTATTTTTTTTTATTTTAGAGATGGAATGGTGGTCCATATCAGTCTAATATCGCATCTACCCAAGGTTCTACTACACCACAGGCATGGCATTCATGTCGCCGGCTGATCTATGTGCCGCGCACGGTTTCTCAAAAAGGTTTTGCTGTTGGTTTTTGGCCCATTCCAGAGTCATTTCGACCAGATCCCAATGCTCCATCACTAGTAAGTATAGTGTACTTTATAAAGTATTTTTAAATAAAATTATGTTGAGTGGTTACAAACTAAAGAAATACTACTTAATTTAGTATGACTATTCCAGAAACTAAAATTTTGACAACAGAAAAGGTCATACGCAATCATAATTTACATAAACTTATCACTTATCTGATAATAAACAAAGGTAACATAATTGTATTTAATTTAAAAAGAAGTATATTCTTGTTGAAAATTACTAAAAAAATTGCAATTTTATAATAAATGTTCTCTTCTCACTCATCTATGGCATTATTTATGGAATAGTCTGTTCTCACTTAACAGTAATTTGTATTTAATATTAAAATGAAGACACAAAGACAAAAAGCAATAAAACTATGATTTAATAAAATGCACTAGTAAGCATTTATCTGTTTCATTTTCTAAAGGCAGTAATTTTTCTTTAAATCAAGTGACAATCGACTTCCAGTCCACCTGATGGTAGGTAGCTATTGTAGTCCATGGACACTTACAGACAATTTGAAACATACAAGGCTACAGATGCGTTGTTACCTCTAAGGACTAAGAAGTAATTTCTCACAGCCTGTAGTTATCCTTGGTCACTGCTTTTACTGGTAGGCGACAGGAATGAGTATGAGAGTGGTGCCCTGCCCAGATTCTAGTACATATATAGTAAGTAAGTAATATGATTGTGTTTGTTACTTTTCAGCCGCCACGATCAGCACATCCTGTTGTAAAATTTACATGTTCGAGTCAGGAACCCATGGTGATAGACAATTTACCTTTTGATAAATATGAGTTAGAACCCAGTCCACTCACACAGTTTATATTAGCAAGGAAACAACCTACTATATGCTGGCAGGTGGGTACAATATTTAAATGTAATATGTTTACCTTTACTATCAAAACATTTGATGAATGTCAAGTTTGATTCAAATGGCTTACTTTTAATTTTGTGCAAAACACCTTAATATTTAAAATTAACTTCCTTTTAAGGTATTTGTAGCGAACAGTGGCTGCAAAAACTCTGAAATCAGTCATCCATTTGGTTACCTTAAGGCATCTACAAACCTAACATGTGTTAATTTGTTTGTTCTACCATACAATTATCCAGTGCTTTTGCCATTACTTGATGACTTGTTTAAAGTGCATAGATGTAAACCTACACCTGAATGGAAAATGGCGTTTCAACAGTATTTGGATAGAATGCCATCATACTATGTTGCAGTAAGTAATTATTATTATATTAATAAAAAAAGTAGCTTTCTTTGTAAACTCAAAATATTTTAGAGTTGGTTGTGTTTATCAGTTTCAAGGTATAGTAATCTGCCACCAGGGTGGTGGCACTAGAAAGTGAGGTATAATATTTGACAGATTTCATAGTGTGGAAGTTAATTTATTCGGAAAATATAAAGTTGTTGTCTCTTTCTGTACTCCTAGCTATATTTTATATTAATAAGATTAAAAATAAATAATCCAAACAACATATATTCATAAAAGTAGAAAAATTAAAAAAAAAGTTAAATGTGCAAAAAAATTAAAGAGCAAACTACTGACACATCGTTTTGTGTTTTAATTTAATACTCTAGAAACTGATAAACTTTTATTAAAAACCAACTTCTCAATTAAATTACACCGTATAACAAAAAACTTGTACCTCAGTGTCAACTAGCGACATCTGGTGAGTAGAAAATTATTAGCCCTCATTTCTGTTAAATCACATAATATTCTGCATAAAAACATCCTTAACTAATCAATTATGTAGCTATAATATGTTAATCAGTGCATTTCTAAAACAAAAATTAAAAGAAAAGATTATTCAACATATGATTTGATTGATTTAATACATTTTTATTATAATTAATTCATCATCATCATCATCATTGTAACAACCTTTCCTAGTCCACTGCTGAACATAGGCCTCGGCCATGGATTGTCTCTCAGGGAGGATATTTGCCAGAGTTACCAAGCTTTGGAGGCTGACTGCCATCTACAGTTTTTTTTATTGAGTTCTTATCAGATTTCGCATGTCCTCCAACAATGTTTAATTACTTACACATAGGTTTCCTCATTGTTGAACACATAGTAAAGCGGCACTTAATTTTGCAATTCACCATATTATCTATGATTCCGGCGGGTATCAGATGAAAACCTGATTGCTCGTGTGCTGTAAAAGTCGGTAACTGCTAAGCCTGAGCTTATCAGGCATTGGATAGTTAAATATATTTTTTATAATTAATAGAATCAGGCGTTACTTTGCGGAAATCCATTATATAAAAGCTTTTACAAAAATTTACTTCGCAAATATCCGCGTTATAAAATAAAATGATGTGTCTTACCTAGTATGAAGAAGCACCTCCCGCCCTCCCTCAATTGCGTGCACTAACCCCGTCACCACTAATCCCAGCACCGCTACTTCCAACACCACTACACTAGGCAAGACACACCACTGACGATAATACGACACGTGTTTCGCCTCTACACGAGGCATCCTCAGGTGATATAGACTCTACGGTGGCTAACCGCTAAGTGAGCGGCGAGCCAAAACAAGTGCCTTTTATACAAACCGATGATGCAACCGCTCTCTACCTAACGAGCGAGCGATTGCGTCATGCGATAAAACATGCGACCAATCACCGCTGGACTTACGCAGCCGTTTGTAAAATTAAAAACAAACCGCCGCGCAACGCCCACATTATTAGTGAGCAGGCTTGAAGATATTTAAGAGAGGTGAGTTAGTAACATTTGTTTGTTCATTCAGCAATGCAACGGTATTATTATTACTTTTTAATATCTCTAACTGTTCCAGCACACACAGACGCAGCCCTTTATTACACGTATGTAAGACTTTAAAGGAGTGGTCGTTGGCTAGGTTGTGTCCAGTGTCCAAAAGATGTTTGGCAAAATGGGATTTATCGGGATTGCAATTCCTGTACGCGGCTAAATGCTCTTTATAACGTGTCTCGAAATTGCGACCAGTCTGACCCACGTAAACGGCGTGGCATTCGTCACAAACAAGTTTGTAAACACCTGACTTTTGACGAATATCTAACTTATCTTTACTATTACAGATATTTCTAAGAGAATTGTTTGTTTTGAACGCCACATGAACGCCGTTTTGTCGAAGAGTATTAGCTACTTTTTCAGATATGGGGCCTAAGTAGGTCAAACTGCTCACATATCGATGAACGGTTTTTCAAAAAATCTCATTAACAATTTAATTAAAAAGAAACAAAAGCATGTTATTCGCAACTCTCTGTACGCGGTTCAACCTCAAAGTGTTCATCGATATGTGAGCAGTTTGACCTACTTAGGCCCCATATCTGAAAAAGTAGCTAATACTCTTCGACAAAACGGCGTTCATGTTTCGTTCAAAACAAACAATTCTCTTAGAAATATCTGTAATAGTAAAGATAAGTTAGATATTCGTCAAAAGTCAGGTGTTTACAAACTTGTTTGTGACGAATGCCACGCCGTTTACGTGGGTCAGACTGGTCGCAATTTCGAGACACGTTATAAAGAGCATTTAGCCGCGTACAGGAATTGCAATCCCGATAAATCCCATTTTGCCAAACATCTTTTGGACACTGGACACAACCTAGCCAACGACCACTCCTTTAAAGTCTTACATACGTGTAATAAAGGGCTGCGTCTGTGTGTGCTGGAACAGTTAGAGATATTAAAAAGTAATAATAATACCGTTGCATTGCTGAATGAACAAACAAATGTTACTAACTCACCTCTCTTAAATATCTTCAAGCCTGCTCACTAATAATGTGGGCGTTGCGCGGCGGTTTGTTTTTAATTTTACAAACGGCTGCGTAAGTCCAGCGGTGATTGGTCGCATGTTTTATCGCATGACGCAATCGCTCGCTCGTTAGGTAGAGAGCGGTTGCATCATCGGTTTGTATAAAAGGCACTTGTTTTGGCTCGCCGCTCACTTAGCGGTTAGCCACCGTAGAGTCTATATCACCTGAGGATGCCTCGTGTAGAGGCGAAACACGTGTCGTATTATCGTCAGTGGTGTGTCTTGCCTAGTGTAGTGGTGTTGGAAGTAGCGGTGCTGGGATTAGTGGTGACGGGGTTAGTGCACGCAATTGAGGGAGGGCGGGAGGTGCTTCTTCATACTAGGTAAGACACATCATTTTATTTTATAACGCGGATATTTGCGAAGTAAATTTTTGTAAAAGCTTTTAAATATATTTTTATCTGAAAACCATATAATTTTCCAAAGACTTCAAAAAGGATGAGGTATTCAATTCGACTGTATGTTTTTTTAATGTGTGTTATCTCATAACTCTTTTCTTGATGAACCGATTTCGAAGGTTCTTTTTTATTTGAAAGCTGGTGCTTCCCATGTGATCCCATATAAATTTGATCAAGGTCTGACCTTTTGAGTTTTATCCTTCATAATTTATATTCTGTTGTACAAAAATTTTAATTTTACCTCTTTTTGTTTTGAGTAAATGTGACTTCAATTGTCATTGAATTCAAAACTTCAACACCTTTATTTTAAGCCCATTATCGTCTAACAAAATTCCAATAAGAAAAAAGTAACTAATTTGTAAAATTTCAGCCTTTACGTAGAGCACTGACAAAAATGGGTGCATCTGCGCCACTAGTTCAAAGCCTAATTCCTGACACGCAAGATAATTCTCTCAGCTTCTCTGTTCTGAATTATTTAAAAAGGATGAAAAATCAAGCTAAAATGGAATTTGAGAAACTTTGTGCTGATGTTATTAACAAAGCTTCTTCTGGAAATAGTCAAAAGGTAATTATAATTAAATAATATAACATTATTTCAATGCAAATGTATCTAAGTATCCAAGCTTAGGCTAGTTTTTAATTAATATACTTAATAAAATTATTATGCCACTTATTATACTTTGATGTACTTAATTTTCAGGTGACAGAAAGTGTTCGTGTAATGCCTAGATCACCATTGAAGAAGGATTTGACATCTCATCCATGTTTACAAGATAAGTTTACGGCATTGCGGGATCAGCTCAATGAGTTTGGTGGTTTTGTAGTGGGATTATCGCGAGGCAGACACAAGGCGCAGGCGCATACATACAGAAATCCTTTCGATATACAAAGGCGGGATCTATTGGATCAGGTGAGATATATTTAATTGTAGTTAGTATTATATTCATTAATAATTTAAGCGCTTTTCGTTCCTTGATTGCTCAGGGAATGCTGAACATACTGAATCAAATAGTTAAGACCGAGAAAATAGAATGCATAAAATTAAAAAAAAAAAACTTTTTTTTTAACATTCAGATTATATTACATACTATTGTCGTGTAAAGGCGGCGTAGAGGAGTATCCACTTCTCCATATTGCCCAATGGGTATCGTAAAAGAAGATCGAGGAAAACTGAAATCTCTACAATATCATCTGAATAAAACTGCGGTTTAACCAAGCCAAACATGGCAGGCAAATATATAGGCAGCTGTGGACTTGTTCAAATTCCCGTTATGTAAATCCTTATGCTTATGTCATCATAAAATAAAATAAAATTATATATATATATATATATATATATATATATATATATATATATATATATATATATATATATATATATATAAAAAAACGTTACCTCAACACTATAATTTTCTCCTATATCGTGACGGTAGTTTATATACATAAATTTCACAAGGACAAATATCCAAACCCGGAAGAATTATTTGTAGGACATACAAATGTTTGTTCTGTACGGGATTCGAACCGGCGATCCTTAACGCTGCATCTCATTGCTAAGCCACTGCGTCACGGAGCCGCCGAATATTTTAATTACCTTTAGAAACAATATTAATGAATACTTACTAAAACTAAAAGGATGTTCAAATAGATTAGGAGCCTGAACTGTAAATCTTCTGTACGCTTTATATTTTTTACATGCACAAACCGTTATTTTACGCAATGTTGTATATAAATAAAATTGTGTTGCACAGACAATACAATTTAATTTTTATTTGAGGTCCCCTTATACCTTTTACGATAAACTAGAAGAGACGGGGGTCTGGGTGTGATGTATTTACTTACACCATAAGGCCACTATGTAAATCACTATTTTAAATTTTTATTTAACATTTCCAGGTGGTGCGTATGCGCGCAAACTTCCTTCAACCATCCCTAGCGCATACGCGTCTTGTTGACGAGGATAGTGTGCATTCAATGCCGGTGGCACAAATGGGCAATTATCAAGAGTACTTAAAGAGAATGACGCCTCAGTTGCGAGAGATCGAGTCTCAACCCGTCAGGCAGCATATGTTTGGCAATCCATTCAAAATTGATAAGGTACTTAATATTTTTGTTTTTACTACCTTGTAAGGCCTGAAGACAAAACATTTTACGAAATCTACTTCATTATGGATTATTCTGGTTGAAATATATATGACACTACCCCAGAAAATATACTTTCGATAAAAATCAGTAAAATCGAAAAGATTAATAACTTGATAGGCATAGTGTTACTGTTAAGAAGTTCAATACACGTTAACACGAACTCAAGAAAGTACATCTATAAGCAACAATCTCTTTTAGTCAAATGTGTAGTTGCTAATTTGGAGTATCTATTGTAATATTTAATTCATATCTACAAACTTTAATACTATGCAAGTACAGGCAAAGTACATAAAAATATAAATCTCCTTTACAAGTATTATCATTTGATATCCGCATTTTATTTTAGCGACGAATAGACAATTGAGCTAGTAAATAAATAGGCCTGCATTTATCTTGATAACATATTTTGCGTAAATTAATTATTTCAGTAATGTTATATAACAAGAAATCGTTTGAAACCCTGATTAACCAATTTAAATCTAAAAGTGTTTTTAATAAATGTAACTTATATTATTTATACTCACTCATTTATATTAATATATATGATATAAGATAAAATTAATACTCATATTTATTAATAATCTATATTAATCTAATTAAATTACAATTTTTTAAATAGGAGGCAGAAAGGGATGTATGCAACCTGAACTTGCTTATGACCTGAAAATTTTGCATGTAATTTTGTATAAATTACTTGTACTATAATTATTGTAATATTGTATATTATTGAATACCTATATTGTGTGAATAAAATAGCACACTTAAAATGAAATAAGAATACATGTTTACGTGATCACAAAAACAGCTCTGTATTGATCAGTTGTCCCAAGATACTCTATTATTAGCAAACCCTGTGGGAGGTAGAGTCCTAATATTCGTAATAGAAATAACATAGCTGACATGTAACATGTTAGCATATTGTACTTTGCTTTTATATGATTTTGTTAACAATTTATGTAGTTTTTAAAAGTTATACCAAATGAAAGTAAATGAAACTGTGGAAATAATTTTATTTATATATTATCACATTAATGTTTATTTTATCATAAAGTGCAATAACTGTAAATATTCTTTTATACGAAGTAATTTAGTAAGCAATGGAGACTACCAACCATTAAATTTTTGTCCAATCTACATAATATTATAAATTATCATTTATTCTGTAAAATGATATTATAAATTTTTTCAACATTTTTTTGTGCAAATCTTTATATTTTCCGGTGTGTTCTGTAACTGGTAGAAAGTACCTTGTGGCATTATGTTTTTTTGTATATAGTGTAAAAATAAAGCTTATGTTATATAACTGACATAACTAATAAATGCCTAAATTCTTATGGTCTTCAAGCCTTGTAGTATTGTACTGTCATTATGTAAATGATAAATGTTTATAGAAAAAGGACATTTTAATGTATATAAAGGATTTAGATTAAGATTAATTTTAAATAAGGCTTTTATAAGTTACTAGGAATAAATTAATGAATGCTCATTTCAAACAAAACGTCAACTCTGCGAAATCTGCTACTGCAACAGATTAGTTTGTATCAATTTGTATAAATCTCAATGATCTCAATTTACCTACCTGTATAGATAATTTAATATCCTTGCTTATTAATTTTCGATAACAGCATCATTACTCCATTGCTGACACTCACAACTATTCTGATCAGCGGCACATGTGTGGGCAAGCCGCTCAAATGTGGAGCTATGTCCACTTGTGTGTGCAGAAAAACCGATATTGTATCGCAAACTGCAAATGTGTGTTAAACTTCTGCCACACCTAGAAGACTTGTAGCAATTTCAATCTAAGTCTGTGCGCCAGCCTATATACAAGTGATAATAACACAGATTCTTGTCATTTTCAGCGTATGATGGTGGACGAGGCGGATATTGACCCGATGGGAGCAGTTCGCGGCGGCGCCGGCGGCGGGGCAGGGGGGAAGCGCGGTGTGGAGAGTCCCCGCACGGTGCCGCCCAAGCGCAAGGCCGGCCCGCTGCCGCAGCACGTGGTGGCGCGCCGGCCCTCGTCCCCCGCGCCGCAGCCCGCGCCGCAGCCCGCCCCGCTGCCCGCGCCGCCGCCCGCCGCCCCGCCCGCCGCGCCGCTTTCGCCCATCACCGCGCGTCGCCCGGCCTCGCCGCTCGCGCCCGTACCCTCGGATATGCCGTCTGGACGCCCGCCTGAGGTATGATTTTCAATATCTGTTTATAATAGCACTGCTGGGCACACAGGCCTCATCTCATTTGGGTTTTAGGGCAAGGCTTTGTTATATTATACTCTATTATATATAGAAAACTATAATAATAATAATTTTATTAAAAACTTTAAACATGTAGTACATACAGAAAAAAATATATATTAATTGTGAATGCTGACTGTCTCGTATTATGTTTGGGGCTCTCATGCAATCCCAACTTCCTGATTGATTTGTACAAGCACTATACAAGTTCGACGAATATAAACATGTAATTGACTAAAAAATAAACTTACTCTAAGAAGCCAAAGAAAACTGTCAAACGTCCAAAACTTGTACCAACTCCTATATCTTGCAGTTATTAACAGAAATTTCTGTATGGCAGAAGTGTTACAGAAATATCCATTATTATATTTCATTCTTAGAATTTTCGAAGTGTTAACTAAGAAAAAAGAAATATTGATGGCTATTAAAAGTCATGAAAATAAATTCTCCCAATTCAGATACCTTTGTCTAACAATGGAATATTAGACACTGTTGAGTGTGGAAGGTTTTTATTTTTGTGAAAAACTTAGTTTGTATCAAACAATGTAGAATCCAAGAAAACAACAGACAAAAAGTCATTTAGATAGCGTAGATTGTGTTATAAATAAATTTGCTGTGTAGTGTAGTGGCTTAAGAATGCAAAGTATAACCGTCTGTCTCGTTTACGTCAGGCGTAAAATATCAGACCGGCGAAGAGGACCTGTGTCAAGATGTGAGACGTCTACAGTTATATTGTCTATCCACCTGCTAAGCATGATATTTAGGCAAATTCTCCCAACAATGGGAGCGGCCCTTCTCAGCAGTGGACGTTTACAGGCTGATTATGAAGAAGGAAAAGAATAAGTTACCAATAAATAGGTATTTTAATCACTACTCCAAAATACTGTTTCCTTTCACTGGTCTACGCATTTTGGACAAGGATTTTTTTTATTGCTGGTTTATCGGCATCTGTCAAATTCTACAAAAAAAGTATTATGAGATATTAGGTTATTTTACAATAACCGGCCAAATTTGCAGAGTAGGTTCAGAATAAGTAATATATAGGCAAATGGTGAAGAAAATTTGGGATAATTTCTGGCAAAAGTCAGAAGCCTTATTTACTCGTATTTCCAAAAACTGCAATAACGGTATATCATTATATATATATTTGAACTTAAGTTTAAAATTTGGCTACTTTTTGAAAAATAACCCTGTATGATAAAGTAAATATCTGAATGCCAATTTCTGAATAGGACTGACATCAATACTATGTTGTTTACCTAGCCATAGGGTGTATAGGAGTAATACAGTTATCTGTATTTTCAACTTAATCTTTTTCCAGGACCCACCAAATATGGATACTGGGGGACCTACTATAAATCTACCGGTGGCAACGGCTCCACCAGTTACACCTACTAATTTACCACCTGTTGTCAAGCCTTTTCTCAATGGAGGTTAGTATCATTATCTTCATTTTTATATTATCAGCCTCCGTCAAGGAGGAAGTGGCGTGTAGTGACGGCGTAAGGAATTCCACTACCCCCTTCATTCCATGGGTATTGTAAGCACCGACGGAGGGAATCTAAGCCAAGAAGTGGGCAACAGCACCTTCCTGCTAATCATTTATGATAAAATCTACTTCTACCCAGTCAAAGTAGTAAATACTATGGAGTTTTGTTACTGAATTTTGAATGTCTTTTGTAATGGAGGTTTTAAAATAAAACTAGTGCTAAAATTAAAAATTTTGTACAACCGTCTTTAATATAAATAAAATGAGACATCATCAATGTAGTCCAAGTCAAGATAACTCAAAAACTACTAGTCAGATCTTGATCAAATTTATATGGGATAAGGCTTGGTAAAAAATATCGGATATATCGAAATAGCGATATTTTCTCACAAAATTATCGATTTTTGTTGTCGATATTTTTAATCGCGATATATCCTTATTCGATATTTGTTTTTAAGTATCAATTTCGATATATTTATGTTATAGACAATGTAATTTAACAGCAGACAAAACAAGTAAGCAACAAAAGCAACTACAAAAGCATTCATGTGCTGTTTCTTTTCGTCGTCAAAACGTCCATTAATAACATTTTGACCCTCATCCTACTACATCATGCAAAACATGACGATATATCGATACGATAAATCTCGATATAATTCTTTTCATATGAGACCACATGAGAAGCAACAGCTTTTAAATAAAAAAAGTCATCAAAATTGGTTCACTTAGAAAAAAGTCCAGTTGTAACACATAAAAAAATACAGTCGAATGAAGAACCTCCTCCTTTTTTGAAGTAGGTTGAAAAATATTTCATTTTTTTAAATTTAAAATTAAGACTGGCCACACTTATTGACTGCAATTATTTTACCGAAAAAGGTAATGCTTCATTAGAGGTGACAGAGGGAAATGAAACAGTTGTGGGCAGCAGCATCTTTTTAATAGCATCCCATCCGTATGCCAAGTGTGGCAACTTTGACATATTTCTCCCCTATGAGGCAATCTAGGGGGGAGGTCTTTGTTTAGCTGTTTTTTGATTTAACTTTTGATAGGCTGTAATGTATCAATGAGCATTGTTAGTTAGTACTCTTGAAAAAAATACTTCAAAGAACATTATACCAAATTAAGAAAAAAAAACAATGAAACATTATTTTTACAACTATTTCAGATGCGTATACAACAATGGGCAGCAAGATGCCTCGTTCACCATCACCTCCGCCGGATAGTCCTAGCAACGTAGTTGCAAGCCGAGCCGAGACCAGCGTCGCCGCATTGCCCTTGCACGACTCACAAGAACTACAGATAAACGCCATCATACAAGGCATCGCCGCGGAGAACGATTCCAACTCGAGGGGCAAGAAGAGGAAACGAAAGGTGCGTTTTTATAACGGCTATACATGTTAGCCAAGCGGAGGCGAGTACCAACATATGGACAGAACATTTGCCTAGCCTCGCCAATGCTCATCTCTCGCCTAGCTAGCCTAGTGCCAGGCGAGAGCCAACGTATACGGTTCATTTGGCGTGCCTCGCCACCACTAGGGATCGCTTATTACGTCCCGTTTCACTTCGGAACAGTGTCGGTCGGTCGGCCAATATGTATTTAGATGATAAAGAATATGGCTTTAGATTGATAAAGATACGGCCTATAAACTATGTATTATTGTTGAGACTGTTATCTATTCTTTAGAGGGTTATAAATCAGGAGAGGCCGCCGTTGTTCACATGGTGAATTCACGTTTCTTTTAATTATATTTTAAATGTCACAGGTGTGTTCGTTTTCTTCACTTAGACATGGTAAATTAACACTGAAATGGTGCTATCATGGATCAAACGTAGGTTGCTCTCGGCAAAACGACATTAAGGTTAAATACCCAGCTGCGGATGAGCTTCTCTGTTGTAAAAAATTGACAAATGTAATGATAATAATATTAATGTACTTCAGACCGAATTTCGGTCACGGTGGCCAACCTCAACGGAGACTAGCCATCGGCACAGGACAGGATTATAGTGCCTAAGTGTATGTGCAAGCAAAGGTTAAATCTCTATTGCCGCACTCTCATAGTCCGATGGGATGCTAAACCGACACGACCGGAGAAAGATCAGGCGCAGGACCACAACGGCTTTACGTGTTTTCCGAGACACAGGGGTGAGACACCGCCAACTTCCAGACTCCGGGCAGATACTGATAATTTCTTGACGGCAAAACTGAATAACTGTTTTTTTTATTCTTAGATTTGGTGGAGCATAATTAAACATATTTTTCGTAAATTAGTATTTGTTAGATAAAGAAAAATTGTCAGAGTAATTTTGTCACCGTTGTTACCGCGGTTCGAATACTGCATATTATGGACTACGCATTATTTGTCATTATTTGTGTATGTAAACTGACCGCACAATACAGAAGAAAACCCCAGTAAAATAATAATTTTCGTCAATAATTTCTTATTGAACAAAGCATCAACAAAAAAGATAAAACATGTATTTGTTTTCCATATTATAAACATTAACAACAACTTCAAGAGAAAAACGTTGTGAAAAAAGAAATGCCAGAGTACTTTTATTATGTAATGTATGTTTTGTATTGAGTAATGTATTTATTTTCAGAACGAAAAGCCGCAAGTGCAATTTCTATTGCCGCCTCAGCCTTCGCGAAAAGAGATCGCGGACATCACAAAGCATAATCTTAACGTTCGCTCCGAAGTCTATCGTGCTGTACGACGACCAGGGAGAGGTTGGTACAATCATTTACAATTTATTATTATTATACCACTACAACAATTTAATGATTCATTTAATAGGCCAGATTACTAATAGTAATTGGTAATTTTAATAATACACCAAAGTATTAATCTCTATTATAAAAATCAATTGCTGTCCGTTAGTCTCGCAAAAACTCGAAACTGGCTCGACCGGGGACCGGGCGGGTCGCTAATAATTTATAAAAACAAATGTTATTCTGTTATGTTTCGTATGGTGAGTGTAGAGAACCGGAGACTCTTTGTACTAGAAACGAGGCATTCCATCTTAGTCCTTAAGGGTGGCAACGCATACTTATTTTGATTATAAATAGAGTATTATTGCAGATGTCTATGAGCAACAGCATCCACTTACCGTCAGGTGGACTGTGTGCTCGTTTGTCACTCGTATTCTATAAAACAAATGAACAGTCCACTGTCGGGCATGAACCTCTCTCATTGTAGGAATGATTCATATTCTTTTCTTTTGACGCTGTTGGTTGTCGACGGTTTGGATATTTAATCGGGTATGAATATCAGATGGATGGTTAAAATCCTATCGGACGCTACGTGCTCTTTCGGGCTTTTCCCTAAGCCCCCATCTTGCGACACCCACCTCTTCCGATACGGGATGAGGTGGGGAGAAACATCACTCTTATACTACGGAGATCATATGTCATAGTAGTATAAACAAAATGTTGAATATTAAACAACACTGATGTAAGATAAAATTAAAACAAAAAACCGTACTATATAAATATTATATTTTCTTACACAAGCACTGCAAACATGCTAAAGGATCTATAAGACATTTGTCAAAAATATTAATTAAAGAAATATTTTTATGACAATGCTGTATTTTTTTTCAACCGACTTTAAAAAAGGAGAAGGTTCTCAATTAACTGTATTTCTTTATGTTAATGTGCGTTATTATTTGATTTGAAAGCTGGTGCTTCTCATGTGATCCCATATAAATTTGATCAAGATCTGACCATTAGTTTTTGAGTTATCCGTAATAATGCGTATTTGATTGACTTCGACTACATTGATAATGTTCTCATTTTATTTATATTGAAGTCGGTTGTACAAAATTTTTAATTTTACCACTTGTATTATTAAAATGGATAATTATATTAAAAAAATTCTGGCGTGGTGAGGTATTTTAGTTTGTTTTTAATCTCGAAAATATAGTTAAAAATGGAATGTAAAGTGAAAGTGAAGACAGAGGCTAATTTAAATATGAAATTCGTAAACATCTTCATTAGGCATGAAGAGAGGACTATCCTACTTTATATTATTACTATTCAGAAAATGCTTTTGTTTTGTATTAATTATACATACATCGTATAATAAATATTTTTACCGAATAATGTATGTCTTTATAAATATACATCTACAAATGATTCACTTCCAGACAAAGACTTCTCCCAAGTGTAATGGGGTGTCAGTGAGTTCAAATTGTCAGCATTGGCATATGTAGAGTTATTTTTTAGGGTGAGCCAGTGAAAGCAATGGCCAATGAAGCTGAAGTCCAATGTATACAATACAAGGGGTAAAATAAAAAAATGTACAAACGACTTCGATTTAAATAAAATGAAAAAAACATCAATGTAGTCGAAGTCAATTAAATACGCATTATTAAGGATATAACTCAAAAACTACTGCTCAGATCTTGATCAAATTTGTATGGGAACACATGTGAAGCACCAACTTTCAAATAAAAAAGAACCATCAAAATTGGTTTGCATACAAAAATTTCTGAGGTTACACACATAAAAAATACAGTCAAATTGAGTACCTCCTTTTTTTTAAGTCGATTAAAATTAATCTAGTAGAATTTGTCTCTGGACTCTTTCGACATACCTGGGATGGGGTTGACTCTTGCGACATCATCATCATTCATCATCAGTCTTTCACATACATTGCTACAAAGCACGGTCATAAGCCACCTGCATATCTTACTGGGTTGTCACTCCATTTAGTGAGGGTACACCCTACACTTAGTTTACCGCTACGAGGCTGCCACTAGAGAACCTAAGCTCTAAGCCGGCCCAATGCCATTCAGCTTACTAATTCGACGTACAGGAAGGAGATAGAATATACATATATAGCTCGAGCAACTGATTTGTTATGTAACAAATATTTTTTTGTTTCAGATTTTACGAAATTATTCGAATGTTTAAAGCAATTAAAGGGTAGTGTGGAAATTAAAAAGGAAGTGATACGTGATGTTATAAGTGAGTCCTTGAGGTTCAAAAGGAAGGGACTCGCGAAATTGTTAGAAGACTTTTTGTTAAGCCTAGAAAAAAACGGAAACAGTGCCTCAATTAGTATGAAGAGAATAGCGAACTCTGTGTATAGTAATACTAATAACCACAGCTAGTGTCAGCGCAATGAAATGTGAAAAAAAGACTTTCTACAATAAAAATAGCTATTTACCACAATTGCAGTACTAATTTTAATTAAAGAAATAAATTAAAAGATGTCTAGAATTCTACTAGTGAATTTTATTAGCTTTTAAATGTTGTTACCTCTTAATATAAATATCTTTTAAAAGCCTAATTGTTGCATATTCATTCATGATTGATATATTTTATTTAGAATTCATCCTTTAGCATTCAGAACTTCTTATATTAATATTGGGATAAAATCCTAACAGTATTAATTATATTTATGTTTATTAAAAAACAATGTATTATTTGTTATATTATAGGTCGATCTAAATAACAACTGCATTATAAGTGGACATGGTTATTTTACCGCGGATCATCATGTCTTAGAATCTTCTCACACATGATCCGCTTGCGCAATGTTGTAATTATTCCTGTCTAAAACTGCATCTAAACCGACCTCACGGATCTTAACACAGGTGTGTCGCATAGACCACACAATTTTTTAATTTCTGATAGTGTTCGGATTTAGTTGCTCTAGTCGGCCAGGAAATCATTATCATCATCATCATCACCACCATCCCACCACCATCCCACCACCATCACCATCATCATAATCACCAACAACAATAACAACAACAGCATCATCAGCTTAAATTTTATATTACAATTTTTTTTAAATAGTTTATATTACAATGTTCTCCTTTTGTGAAATAATACCACGTCTTAATGCTAAAGGATCTATAAGGCATTTACTGTTGCAGTTTAATTTCCCAGGATAGCGTAACTATTGAAATTTTATTAAATTTCAACAAATATGTGTATTAAATTTTATGTGCATTATTAATATATTATATGCTCAAGTTGCATTATTTTCTGTCATTTTGTCTTGATCAAATTGTGGTAAATGGAAACAAAGCAATATGAGTCGTTAGAATAAATTGGAAATGTTTTACTGCAAAATGACAGTGAATTTATTTTATAATTTTGTAAATAGCACACTGTACATATTAGATTTTATTAAAACTACCAATGAACATAAATTTATGTGTAGGATGTTCTAATGCATCATAAAATACGGCCCTGGAAGTCATCATAGGTCATTATAGAATCCTGGATTGTATCAATTCAAATTTTAAAATATTGTTTTAATATTTGAAAATTTTATCTGTGTGATATAGAAATATTTATGAAATTCACCACACTTGAAAGGCTTTAAAATGCTTTTATAAGTAATACAAAACAGATTCTGTAATGGACCTTTTGTGTTCGGAGTTGTTCGGTCAATTGTAAAGTGTATATATCATTTTATAAATAAATTATGATCCTTTTTGGATTTTTAACATTGCGTATTATTTTAGTAACCTTTATTAAAGTTTTTATGATAAAGAACTAAATAGTAAAGATGACAACAGTAAACAAGTTTAAAGAAAACAACAGTACAGTGAACGAGAGTGCGGAAACTGTAGTCGAACCTTGATTCGACGTATACCGAATGGCTAGGCCAGGATTAGGGTTGGCATAATAAGTTATTATAAATTGAAATCCGACCAGTTTTAGAAGCTACTATTAAATTTAATAACTTATTATATTGTGGGTGTAAAATATTACATACCTATATTACCGTTACCAGCCAATACAAAAATCCAAAGTCCATGTCTGAACATAGGCCCCTTCCCTTAGATTGCCGTATAAGGAAGACGCTTAGGTAGGTTGGGCACCACGCAGTTTTTTTAAGTTATTCTTGAGCTCCGTACTATGCCATCTCATAATAAGCGAGGGCCTGCCTGGATATTACAACTTGGACGTGGGTAAAACCGCTGAGTGGTAAGTTAGTAGTAATAAGTCACAATTTGTTCATTTATTTATTATTATCACACCAAGTCTCTTCTGTAAAACAAATATAATTTCAGTGTCAGTCGCGTGTCCCCATAGCAAAATACCATACGACATTATGCTATGGAAATAGCTAAAGTAAATAACTAGATGTTTCCACACTAGTAAGATAGACTTTTTACAGCATATGCTGCAGAACTAGGTCTGCTTGCTAATTTTGATATATGGTGGCTCCATTGAAGCTTCGCGTGTAGTGTTATTCCAAGAAAAATGGTGGTATCGACAAGACTCAGTTCCTCCTCATTTAATATTACATTATTATTTAAATGTTTGACATTTGGAGTCATGAATTTCATACATCTCGTTTATGTGCCATTTAAATGGAAGTTATTAACATTAAACCAATTTACTAATTTAGATATAGCATTATTTATTTCGTAATATTTTAATAATTGTTGTTTTAATTTGAAAATTAATGAAGTGTCATCAGCAAATCATGGTTATCCCCTACTATTTAAGGTAAGTCATTAATATATACAAGAAACAGAAAGGGGCCGAGAATTGAGTCTTGAGGCACGCCTCAAGACTCAATTCTCGGCCCCTTCCTGTTTCTTGTATACATTTGTACTATCGACCCGGAAGAGCTAACTTTTGTGTTCTGTTACTTAAATATGAAACAAATATTAATTAAATATATCTTTACATTATCAGGAAGATGCTGATTTTCAGGTCATATAATTGTGATAATGTTTGAATTATTTCAGCAATTTTTCTGTCTATTATCATATTAAATTATTGATGTGATTAATTATATCTTACGATATGTTTCGGATGCTAGAAAGTCAAAATCGTCAGTAGATTTTAATGACTAAAATATGATTTCATTGACAGTAATTTTTTCCAATCCAAATCCAAAAAAAAATCCAGATTTTTAAGCTGATAAGCATAATAATTTGTATGGTGGTAATGCAGTAATTGTGTTCTGAAGTTATATTATTTACTCTGTGGTTGTAGTAGTTAAAACGGCATTGGAGTGTATTAAAACAGGTTATTTAATAAACCAGTTAAACTTCTATACTTTTTTCATCTAACATACATACTGGTTCTAAAAATAAAGAATAACATTAAAACTGTTGATAATTCACAGTTTTTAGTGCAGAATCTATATTATTTAATTGAATTTATATTGTTACAGACATTTAAAGGCTTTGCTTTATTTTTATTAACCGTGTAATGGCGGTGTAAGAATATCGACTACCCCATATCGTCCCGTGGGTGCGTAAAAAAACTATGGTTAATTTTAAATCATTTAAAGAAATGATGTAAAATGTCTCAATTGTCATTGCCATAAAGATGGCACGTAATAAATTTTATCTTACAGAGTTACTTACTTGAGATATAAATAAAACTTTTATTTGCTCGAAAATAATTAGCAGGTTAAACATTTGGTCTGCTTCTCTTTTATTATGTTTTTATACCTAAATCGCGAATGAAATAAAAAATTTTGTGTGAGACTAGATTAAATGGTTAATAAAATATAATATCAAACCTCAATCTGCTGGTTGTCTTGGCACTAAGTAGTAACCTAAATAGTCACGATACAAGCTTTTGTTAGAAATATGAAGTACTGTTAAATGCATTTAACATAGCTTTGATTCATTTGGTATGACCAAAACAGCTTCAGTGGCTGGAGGTTTGAGGAATATTCAAAAGTGTATCCTCAAGGAACATTTGTTTTTCATCCTAACTATAACAGTAACTATAAATAATAATGTCCTCCAGACCGAATTTTGAATTTTGAAAATATTCGGTACGGTTTTAACAAAATCTGTACTCGAATCTAAGAAGTTTGGTTTTAACAAAATTAAGATCATCATTAACAAGATCATCATTAACACTTACGGATTCGCTAATGGGTCCAACAGACCCAGCCCTTAATATACGAGGGCTGCACTAAAAGTATCGGGAATAGAATATTTCCACTGTTCCTGTCATATTAAAATCTTTTTAATTGAAAACCCCTTGGTTTTAAAAATCGAATACCATTTATTTATTTAAAAAAGATTCTCGGTCTTCCCACAAGGTTTTATCAAACTTGTTTAGTCGTTGAGAAAATGGAATTGACTCGAGAAAATTCAAGAACGATGATTTATTATGACTTTCGAAGTGGTTTAAAACAAAAACAGGTGTGTTGACCGGATGATTTCTGCATTTGGTGATGAAGCCCCATCCAAAACCACAATTTATCGCTGGTTTGCTGAATTTCAACGTGGACGTGTCAAGCTCAGTGATGATCCCCGTCAAGGTCGTCCAAAAACTGCAGTCACCCAAGAAAACGTTGATGCTGTGAGTAAGCTGATTGAGGAAGATCGACATGTGACATACCGCGAAATTCAGGCAACTTTAGACATTGACATGAGTCAAATACAAATAATCTTGCATGAACAATTAGGTGTAAAAAAGTTGTTTTCCCGATGGATACCGCATTCGCTCTGTGAAGAGCAAAAAGCGGCTCGCATTACTTGGTGCGTCAGAACTCTCAAAAGATTCCACGCAGGATCCTCAAATGCTGTATACAACATCGTATCAGGTGAATCCTGGATATATGCGTACGAACCCGTAACAAAAAAACCAGTCACGAGTTTGGGTGTTCGAAAATGAGTTAAAGCCAACAAAAAATGTTCGTTCACGGAGTGTTGCAAAAACAATGGTGGCCACGTTTGTCTCCAAAACCGGCCATGTTACGACTATTCCTTTTGAGGGACAAAGAACGGTTAATGCAGAATAGTATGCTAGCATTTGTTTGCCACAGGTCGTTTCTGAACTCCGTAAAGAGAACTGCAACCGCCGCATCATCCTCCATCACGACAATGCGAGTTCTCACACCGCACACAGAACAAAAGAGTTTAGAGCAAGAAAACATAGAATTATTAGACCATCCGCCGTACAGCCCCGACCTAAGCCCTAATGATTTCTATACTTTCCCTAAAATAAAGAATAAATTGCGTAGACAGAGATTTTCATCACCTGAAGAAGCTGTGGACAAATCAGCCATTTTATCAACATCAACTTCAAACAGGAATTACTGTTTTAATGATTGGTTGATTTTGCACGAATGGAAAAGTGCATTAAGTTGAACGGAGAATACTTCGAAAACAATATAAAGAAAACAATAAAGAGAATAATTCGAAAGTAAGCCGGGTTTGATCCCCGCCGGCACCAATGAAATTGTTAATTGCAATTTTACGTGCTGATTTACCACGTGCTTGGCGGTGAAAGAAAACATCGTGAGGAAACCTGCATGTCTGAGAAATAAGAAAAAAAATTATTTCGAAAACATGCGAAGTTCGCCAACACGCATTGAGGCAGCGCGGCGGACACTTCCTTGTCCTAAAACACTCTCTGAAATTAGTGGAGGCCTGTGCCCAGTAGTGGGACGTATATAGGCTGTCACTTTTAAGTACATTATTGTGTAAGAAAACACAGAAGTTTTTGTTTGAAATAAGTAATTATAGAAATTATAACGATAAGCCTAAAACTAGTTACAAAACTATGGACAAATTTAGTATATATTTGTAACAGCTTTTGTGTAAGTAAAAACAATCAATATTAGTATTTGATTCAATAATATTTTTCTTTACACATATCGAATCCTTATTAAAAAGTAAACATTTAAGTTTATAAAGCAGTTTTAGAATAAGCTTATGATATTATACTGGGTCCAGTGGACCCCGTAGCGAGTACTTGTGCTATATATCAGGACGCGACTCCCGAAGTATTAACTCCTTTTGGATCTGGTCTAAATGAACCGACCAAATTGTTCAAAGAAATCGCAACACACACCACTTGAAGGTAGCCAATGTAATGAATCTAGGATGTATGTATGAGCAACATACATCTTGGAAATTAGGAGCCAGGGTGAACAAGGGTCATTCATTTTTTGTCGAATGGTCGGGGATCAGACCACTTTCTGTGAGGCCGCTTCTGCAAAAAAGTTAATTTTAAATATTTCCTCCATGAAGTCAGCCAGTTGTTCAAACCTTGGCCCTATTCTAAATTTCTCGTTAAGGTTTTCGTTGAAATCTCCCATCAACACTCTAAAGTGGGTTTCGGAGGATACATGAAACGTGTTAGAGCCATGCTGCAGCTATATTACTGTTATAGTTGTAGCACGAATGGGTCGGCTCGACCGGGGAAGGACCAGGCTCTCACAGAATACCAGCGTAAAATAGCAGCTTAACGCTGCTGTGTTTCGTATAGTGAGTGTAGAGAACCGGAGACCCTTTTTACTGGAAACGAGGCATTCCATCTTAGTCCTCAAGGGTGACAACGCTTCTGCATTTTAATTCGTAATGGAGGATAAAGGAGGATAGATGTAGATGTCTATGGGCCACAGTAACCACTTACCATCAGATGGACTGTGTGCTCGTTTGTCACCCTAATCCTATAAAAAAAACTCTAGAAATAATGCATCTATTATGATACAAATAATCGTTTGAGTTATATGTAGGTACAACTGGTGCGGTTTTGTGAATCAGGTTAGACAAGGAAGTAATGAAACCAGTGCTCCAATGGTGATAAAACTCGTGATATTTCGTGTATATTCATGGTTTTGGTTTGGAGATATCGTCACCATTTGTATGATGGCGTTAAATTCCCACAGAAATTTTAAAATGTGACGCCATATTGTGAAGAACAGTTTTTTCACATTTATCTTATAGATAATACTTTATGTTTTTTTTGCAATGTGATGCCATATTCTCAAGAACAGTGTTTTCACATTTATCTTATAGATAATTCTTTAAGTTTTTTCTGATGTAATAGTTTTGGTTGAAGGAGTTGTAGCCAATGCCACAACGAACAAAAAATAATAATGAACCGTAAACGTACTCGTAGCAGTGAATATATTTGCGTATGTAGGTACTGCCTTCTAAAAAACTAACTCTACACTGAAATTAGGAACCTAGGAATTAGTGAAATAGTAAAAATTTATGAAGGTAAAAAATTTCACCAACAATTGTATTTTATTCTTTAATATATTATAATAATTCAGTCAGTTGCTGGTCAATGGTCATAGGCCTCCTTCAACGCACGCCGTGGCATCTGTTTGTTATTTTCATCAAATAGTCACTTCATCGGGCTTGTGCTGTAGTATATCCCAGGCCGCCAACCCAAGATTTATCAGCTACATAAGATTCCTCACTCCATACGACAGACATGTTGTATTGTATAAAACTACGATCCCATTTACGATTTCCTTATTATGTGGCTAAAATCAAAACCTTCCACAATAACGTAGTACCCCGAAATAGTGTACATTTACCTTAGTAAGCGCCTTATTTTTATCATGGCTGTTACGCGTGAATGACTCGCTATTATATCATAAATTGATGGAGGATTTGAGGAAAGCTTCATCAGGGGAAAATGATAAGTATATTTTTTTAGTTTTATCGTAGTAAATAAGCCTTCTAATATGTGGTCGAAAATACCGATATTTTTAGAAAAATTATAGAAAAAAATCAGAGGTTCACTTGCTAAGAATGTAAAATTTGGATTTAGGTTACTACATAAACCGCAAAATTTTCAATGTAAAGTTTCTTTTTAAACAAAAGAATCTGTGCCCTTTCAGTGGTGGACATACTTATCTCGACTAGTGCATTAGGAAATAAAAGACAAACTTCGCTTGTTCTATATGTCGATTGTTATGTTTAAAATTACTACGTCTGTAATAACTGAATTTAAAAGTACTGAGCTTAAAGTACATATTGTGCCATTAAAATTAAAAATGTATTCAACTATAAAACTTCGTTAGTAACAAAGTATGATAATATCTACGCCTCCATTCGTCTAAAATTTATTTTTATATATATGTTTATTATGTCACATTTGTAGGATTTTTTTTCGTGGGGAAATCCTCATGGATACCTCCGGCTGCGGGGGCAACCGGAAGGTTATGCCGGACTCCTACCAGCTAATACCCCACGTTGATCTCCATCAGCGTGTACGAGGGGTCCCGGGATCTCCGTTCGGAACGCAACCGTGCCCCTTCTCTCGCTTCGCTTTATTGGAAGCACGTCCCAGGGACAGAACTTACTACCCCCAGCACCCTCGCAGTGCTATCATGATGTCTCGGGACCACTTCCGAGCCATCGTCCTCCTCGGGGGTACGTTACTAGGCATTCGAGGCCCCCGCTACGAACGTCTGCAACCCCAGAGGCCCCGTTCCTGGTAGGGGAACACCATCTTCAAAGGGAAGGCCGTGACGAACGCCTTGATGACTTCATCTCCGGGCGCGATCTGTCCTCCTCTGATCCCGCTCAGTAGCCTCCTTCTGGACCATTACGGACTCACAGAAGGTGGCTACCGCCCTCCACGCCGAGTCCCCCCTCAACATCGCCGACACGACTGCTGGCAGGGAGAGGTCCCAACCGACCCGGTTTGCCAGGATCATACGCTCCCGTTCCCACGCTGGACATACCGCCAGCGTATAGGACGTGGAGTCCATATCCTGTCCACCGCAGTGGAAGCAGTTCGCCGTCGCTTCGCGTCCAATCTTACACAGATAATCACCGAAGCACCCATGCCCGGTAATTATCTGTGTATGTCTGTAGGTGAGTCTTCCTACTCGTCGCTGCATCCAGGTTTCGAAAACCGGCAGGATTGCGCCAATAACACGTTTGCGTGCATAGCGCTCCTCGTTAAGTCGAGTGCGCCACATCGCTAAAGCGTTCTGTCGCTCCTGCCGTTTTATAGACTCAAGCGCCTCATCTGGCTCACTGCCACCTCTCTGACGGAGGATGCGGATTCGGTTGTACACCCTCGCATCCATATCCGCCAGTATGTCTAGGGGTGGGAAGCGAGCCAGGACTGTTGCCGCCTGAAAAGATATCGTGCGGTGTCCCCGCACGATCCGTATAGCCATCCTTCGCTGGACACTGTAGATTTTAGATTTACAGCGCCCCCTTTTCGCCCACACAGGTGCCCCGTATAAGGCTATGGACCATACTACCCACGCATAGAGGCGGCGTATTTCCTCCCTCGGTCCCGCTAGATTGGGCAGCAGTCTGTGCATAGCACCCGCCACCCTCTCAATCCGGGGGATTAGGCGCTCAAAGTGCTCTTCAAAGCCCCAGCGACTGTCCAGGTGGAGCCCTAGGTACTTCATGTACCGCCCCACTCTGACTACAGACCCATCCACGTAGACGCACGAGTCGGGTGGTTCCCTGCTCTGAGGTAATTTGTGAAACCATAAGGCCTCGGTCTTATGAGGCGCTATTTCTAGACCCAACTTGTGGATTTTGGTGACGACGACTTCTGTCCCAAGCTCAGCGAGCTCCTTGGTCCCCTCGAAGGTGACCCCGCTGGCGACCACCAGTGTAGCAAGTGTGTAATCGGCATAGCAGCCGATGACACACTTGCCACACAGCGTTGTGGTTGAGCCATACAGCAGCTATATTAATAGTATAGTTGTAGCACGAATGGGTCGGCTCGACCGGGGAAGGACCACGCTCTCTCAGAATACCAGCGTAAAATAGCAGCTTGATGCTGCTGTGTTTCGTATGGTGAGTGTAGAGAACCGGAGACCCATTTCACTGGAAAAAGAGGCATTCTATCTTAGTCCTCACGGCTGACAACGCATCTGCAACGCATTTTAATTCGCAAACGAATATAGATGTAGATGTCTATGGGCCACAGCAACCACTTACCATCAGGTGGACTGTGTGCTCGTTTGTCACCCTTATTCTAAATAAAAAAATAGCATACGATATTTACGCCAGCAGGAAGGTCGACACGCAGAACCGCATCGTACGCGAGGTTCCACAGTAGCGGACCCAGCACTGAGCCCTGCGGAACCCCACGTTTGATCTTCCTCCGTATATTCCTACCATCTTGCCCTTGAACTTTTTGCTGTGGCAACCCTAGTGATAAGTTGTAAAAGTAATTGGTCCCGATAAATTTTAATAATTTAAATGTTGTAAATGCACCATATCCACCACAATTTTACGTTATAGTTAATAATTACTGCCGCTTTGTATTTAATATTTAAGAAAGTTGGTACATAAATATTATAACAACAATTTGGTGTTGGAACAAAAAGTGACAGGTAACAAACATTGTTTTAAAACTTATTGTAATCCTTATTTCATATCATTCCTTTTATAAATTAAAGATTTATTCTATTACTCGGATTACATTCTTTGCGGGTTTTTTTTTCGAATTGTTTTAACGATAATTTGATTTGAGACTTGTAAATAGAAAAAAAAACAATAACTTTACATTAGCTTACTCTGCTCCTTCTGTTTTCGATCTTTGTTTTCTTTTATTACTTATAATAAATAGTAAAATGAATACTCGTAACGCCAAGACGCGCCAGATGGAGAATCAACTCTAGCTTGCGCTCCAAGAACTTAAGGCGTCCAAGGAGCAGTGTGAACTGTTGCTTAAGGAAAGGGATGATAATGAAAGGGAAATAGTTAGCATAATTGCCAAAAATACACAATTGAAATGTGATATGATTAAGTTACATACAGAATACACAAGTGTTATAAAAGAAAGAGATCAGCTACAGGGAACGGTTAATGAGTTTGACCAATGCAGCAAGGAATATGAGGAAGCTCTCAGGTTAATTGCTGCATTCAAGTTACAGTTGAATGAGGCTAATGAGCAAATAACACAATTTAAAGCATATAAAGATAACCTTAAAGCCTCCTAGACTGAAAGCCTGTTCTCTGAGCTTGTGCAATGTGATACTTCAAGAATGTTACAGCAATCTGTAACAATAACCTTGACTGGTGACGACTCTTCCACTTCAGGAAACACAGTAAGGATTAATTGCAGTAAAACCAAATTGAAGAAGTATATAAAAGTTAATAAATACATAAGGAAAGTACAAAAATTAATAAGAAATAAGATTAATACCAAAAATTATGTTAATGTATGTAAAGAAAAGCAAGCGTTGTTATATGAACTTAAGTTGTATTCAATTGAGGTGTATAACATAAAAAAATGTTATGAGACTGAAGTAGAGTGCCTTAAATCAGAAATATTATCACTTATTAACTCCCTTCAAACTGTATCCAATAAATATAAATCAGCCCAAAATGAAATAAAAGAACACATATTATTGGCTATGGATAATCTGGTAAAGACTTGTTAATATAATGAGGAGCGGTTTGACTCCTAAATATCAATGTGAGTGTCAGCGTTCAATGCCAGATTCTTCAGGGTCAGTGTGTGCTGATAATATTATACCACCACCAAAACTCTATGAGAGTGCCATAGCAGAGGATATTAAAATAATAAATACTTAACTCAAAAATTACAAAAAATAATATAATTGTGTATAGCGATGACATGGGAAAAAATCTAGGCATAACTTTAAATAACTCTTTAAAGGGACAAAAAGTTACAAATTGCTGCATGCCTGGAGCATCTTTTAGTGACATCCTAAATAAAATTATTGTTACTAAATTTTGCCCAAATAGTACAATAATAATTTTTGTTGGTAGAAGAGGCAGTGTAAACAACAAACAGTTATTAAGATATATTGATTGTACACAAGATTGTCTTGTTCACACTGCCTTATATACAGGGATTGCCACAGGAAAATAATTTAAGACATTATTTAAATATACAAATGCATAATTTAATATGTAATAATAATTTAAATTTGACATATAATTGTAATGATAATAATCATAAATTTCATGTAATTGACATAAATAATTTAATAATAAAGTTTTGGACAAAAGATAGGTATTACCTAACCAAATATAATTTAAGACTGGTAGCAAATGTGCTATCTTATTATTTACTTTTTAACTCAGCCAAGTTTTTGGCTACCAAGACTGCTTTTATTGAGCATAATAATTTGACATTTAATTTGGATGATCAGTTCCAACTAATTTAAATTAGTGAATGTGACAATAGAGGCAATCTCTAGCAATAATAAGAGTTTAATTAATTTGGAATACAGCCCACAAATAAGTAATAAAAATTGTTTACACCTGGTGCATCAAAATATACAAGGCATGATGGGCAAAGAATTGGAAGTTGAATTGTTTTTAAATAGTAACAATATACACATCCTTTGTATTACTGAACATTGGCTAAAAGATTATAATTTCATGTTTAATTTCAGAAATCATAAGGTGGTCAGTTCCTTCAATAGAGAAAAAAGTTTACGTGTGGCTCCTTAATATTAGCAGATAAGTCATTAGTGTATAAAGAACATAAGGATATTGTGAGCCTCTCTGTTGAGCGAACTGTAGAAATGGCTTGTGTCGAGCTCGAGCACCTCATTGTTGTAAGTACAGACCGCCATGTGGTACTTATGACTATTTTGAAAGGATTGTGGAAGAAGTTTTACTCAAACTTGTAAACAAAACAAGTCTGTTGTAATATGTGGAGACTTTAACATCAATCTCCTTGAAACTTCTTCCATTAGTATTAAGTTTAGCTCATTGTTTAAATCGTATAATCTTGTTAATTTATTCTTAGAACCAACACGTATTGCTGAGCCTAGTGCGACCTGTATAGATAACATTTTTACAGATAATTAAGCCCTTGCATAAATTATTCAAAATTTAAGTTCAGATCACTGTGGACAGTTGGTATCACTACCTTACATACACAAAAAACAGAAAAATAAGAAAGTTGTGTTTGTTCCAATAAATTAACATCGCTTGGAGAGGTTTAGAAGTAATATAATAAAAAGACTTCCATCACGTTCGTTTAAAAATAATGCTAATTATTTGTATGCTACATTATTTAAAATTATAAGTTGTGAATTTAGTAGAATATTTACTTCCAAAACTCTCTCTTTTAACAGTCGCAAATCATTTAATGAATGGGCGACAGCAGGAATTTATAAAAGTAGGCGAAGGTTATACGAGCTTTATGATGAAAGATCATATAATAGTAGTGTTATATTTAGAGATTATGTAAAAACATATTCTAAAATATTTAAAAAAGTGTGCTCCACTGCTAAGGCTCTACATCTAAGCAACAAAATTAAAACTGCATCCGACAAAATTAAAATGACCTGGAGAATAATAAATAGTGAAACGGGCAAGGTCAAACCGTGCAACTCGGATTATCAATTGAATATTAACAATAGTTTAACGCGATCTGATCAAGAAGTTCCTATGGATTTTGAGAAACATTTTACTGATGTTCCTTTTTTGATAACAAAATCATTAAATTCTTCTCCTACTGTCGCCGAATCATTGCTCAAACAAAATGTAAAGGGTTGTTCAAATACTTTTAAATTTCATAGAGTACTGCCAAATGATATCGTTAAATATTTTAAAACTATTGATGTTAAGAAAACGGCAAACTTATGGGGGATTTCCGTTAAAGTTATTTTATCTATAATAGATATATTAACACTTTATCTAGTCACTATATTTAATATAAGCGGCGAATCTGGTGTGTTTCCGGATTTAATGAAACATAGTAAAGTCATACCTATATTTAAGTCTGGTAGTACAGTTTTACTAGACCCCGCCAATTTTAGACCAATTTAGTAAAATTTTTGAAAAAATTATTTTAGATCAGATGTTAAGTTTCTTTAATATTAATAAATTTCTACATAAAAATCAATTCGGTTTTACAAGGGGTCGCTCGACAACTGACGCTGGAGTTGAGCTTATTAAACATATTTTTTGTACATGGGAGAATTCAGAGGATGCTTTGGGTATATTTTGTGACCTTTCCAAGGCCTTCGACTGTGTTCACCATGAGACATTAATCAGGAAGCTACAGTACTATGGTGTCAAGAACACAGCGCTTAAACTTATTATTTTATATTTAAGTAATAGAAAGCAGAAGGTTATTATCAATGGTAAAAGTTCTTCCGGGTCACCTGTACTAATGGGTGTCCCTCAGGACTCGATTCTCGCCCCACTCCTGTTTCTGGTGTATATTAATGATTTACCTGACCTTGTAGGGGATAGTCATGATAAAGTATTATTTGCTGATGATACTTCCTTGATTTTTAAACTTAAACGACAAATGTGACGAAGTGAATAATGCTATATCAAAATTAGTGCATTGGTTTAACGTTAATAATCTGCATTTGAACAGAAATAAAACTAATTGTGTTAAATTTACAACAACGAATGTTAAAAATCTGAATACCAATGTGTTTTTAAATGGGGAGGAATTGAGCCCTGTTGTATCCACTGTTTTTCTTGGCATCACTCTCAAAGCGAAGCTTCAGCGGGGCCCCCATATATCCAAATTAGCAAGCAGACTAAGTTCTGCAGCCTATGCTGTAAAAAAGATTAGAGGTCTCACTAGCGTCGAGACAGCTAGATTAGTTTATTTCAGTTACTTCCATAGCATAATGTCTTATGGGATTTTGCTATGGGGAAATGCGACTGATTCAGAAACTATTTTTGTTTTACAGAAGAAGGCCATTAGAGCTATTTACAATCTAAAACTGAGAGAGTCTCTTAAAGATAAATTAAAAGAAATAAATATATTAACTTTGGCCTCTCAGTATATTTACGAAAATTTAATGTATGTTCACAAAAACAAAGACAGTTTTAGTAAAAAAAGTGATATACATTCTGTAAACACTAGGAACAAACACAAGCTAGTGATGCCAGTATCTCGACTCCACAGAGTCAGTAATTCATTCTCGGGGCAATGTATACGCTATTACAACAAGGTCCCGAAAAGTGTACAGGTTCTTTCTATTACCAAGTTCAAATGTTTTATTAAGCTGAAACTGTATAAAAAGGGTTATTATAGTATAAATGAATACGTGGTTGATAATAACCCCTGGGAATGAGGTGGTCGTTTCCAAGCGGTTTCTAAAATAAATTTTGTAAATAGTTCGTAATTATTTATAATATAAAATTTATTTAAATAAAGTCCCGCTGGGTTTCTTGCTGGTTCTTCCCAGGACAGAGGGTTCTTTTTTCGAACCAGTGGTAAAGTAAAAAATGACTTTCAATAAGAATTACACATGTAATGTATATTGAATAAAAATTATTCTATTCTATTCTATTCTATTCCCCATGTACAGAATGTACCTGTCGCGCAAGTAGTCCCCGATTAAGCCTTTCAGGTAGGCAGGCACCTGATGGTATGCTAATGCCCTCCGTATTGTATCTCAGGGTAGAGAGTTAAAGGCGTTGACAATATCAAGACTTATCACCAACGCCACACCACCCTGGGATACTGCTTGTTCCGACAGGGAGCGGACGCGCATAATGGCATCTATGGTGGAACGCTCCCGTCGGAATCCAAATTGGCTTTCTGCCAAATCGGGACCGATGCGCGACAGATGTCCGTTGAGCCAAGTGGGAACTATGCTTTCGAACAATTTGCCAATTTCGTCCAACAGGAATATGGGACGGTACGCAGAGGGAGAATCGGCGGCCCTACCTTCCTTCTTCAAGAGGACCAACCTTGCTTCTTTCCATGCTGTAAACAGCTGTCTTAGCCTGTCCCCCAAAGCAGCCAGACTCAGAGGCCGAACAGAAATTCCGTCTGGCCCCGGTGCGGTGTTCCGGGCTTTCAAGCGGCTAACGGCTCAGTCCAGCTCCTCCACGGTTACCTCCATCTCATCATGCTACTCCAATGACGACGGCAGGTGACCTGAGGGACTTGACCGTTCCTCTGGGAAAAGCGTGCCGATCACTCTTCCCAGCAGGTCCGGATCGAAAGTTTCCGTCAAGGGCAGCGATCATGGTTGGAGTTTTCCCAGCACCATCATGTACGGTCGACCCCAGGGATTTTCGATAAGTCCCTCTAGGAGCTCTTTCCAGGACCGAGACCTGGCGTTAGATATAGCAATTTGTAACGCCTTTATAGCCGCTCGGTATGCCCCGTAGAGTCCGGCTATCTCCTTAAGTGAAGCTCGCCTTCTTCTTCGGGCTCTTGTGTACTGGCGCCGACTCCGCAAGCAGATCGCACGAAGGTGTGCAATTTCTGCGGACCACCAGTACACCGCCCTGTGCTTGGGACGACTGGTTCTGGGCATCGAAACGTCGCATATTTGCGCCATCGTAGCCCGTAACCAGTTTGCTTTCATTTCTGGATCGAGCAGAAACTCTTCGGCTTTTTCTGGCCAGGCCGCGACGATGGCGGCGGCTTCGAGGTTGTCTCAGTCGAGCCGCTTGAGACACCAACGTCGCGCTGGGCTGCCTTCTGGACGACTGGACTTACTGTCGAAGTGGCGAAGTGCGACATCGAACACGATGTGGCGGTGGTCTGACAGTGTCACCACCTCTGTCGCAACTCGCCATCGCTACAGCATACGCATTTTTGGAGGAATTGCCCACGTAAGGTCTACAATGGACTCCCCCTGCCACCGCACACATGTACTCTCAGACCCCCGATTTAATAGTCGAAGGACCAGACCAGCCGCCCATTCCATTACGGTCTCTCCCTTTGGATCGTCCCTAGAGTTGCCCCTGTTATGGGTGTTAAAATCTCCTAGGACGATCAACGGACGGGGTAAGCACCCGCGCACGCAATCCGCAACCTAGTCCAGGTACTCCTCGTAGTCGGCGAGGGTCCTGTTGGGAGAGACATAGCAGCCCACTATAGCCAGGGTGCCCCATTGCACTGCAACAAAGCTCCACCCCCTTTGCAGGAGGACGCAGGGTGGAGAACCATCACCATCCCCCCCAGTAGATGGCTACGGAGCCCGATTCGTCGCCGATCCAGCGAGGATGGTCGGGGACGGTATAGGGTTCCGCTACTACTGCTAGGGCAACCCGCCACTCCACAATGGTCTGCATAAGCAGATGTTGTGCATTGCAGCAGTGGTTCAGGTTACCCTGAAGGACTTTGAGCGCCGTGAATTCTACGTCTCAGCAACTTCTATTGCCGAGCCGGAACTCGGTGCTAGTCAAACGACAATATACCGCTAGATATTGTCGTTTGACTCGGTGCTTCAACATCATAAGTCGAAACAATTTCGCTGAGACATTTATCTTGAGATAAGCCGCGACGAAAATTGTGATAAATTATGGCACGGAAATGTTCACGCGTGAGCTCCATTTCTTTTAACGACGTGTCAACTTTAAACCAACATAGTTTTTGTTTTTAAACATTTTTTTAATTGTTTGTATGTCGTTAAAATTCTAAGAGGCCATTATTCAAATTCTAAAAAAGGTTTTATTGTAATTCAATCCGAAATATTTTATTCCCGATCATTTCAGTGTGCCCCTCGTATGCGGGATATCGCCAGGAGAATTCTGTAGACCGCTATTTAAAAGACTTGGTATATTAACCCTCCCGTCACTATACATTTATGAAGCTGGCTTGTTTGTTTTTAAAATAAGTCATTATTTGTTAAAGTGATATATATCCTCGAAACCGACGTGACCCAGATAAACTTGTCCTAGATGTTATTCCTAGGCTCGTTAAATATAACAAAAGCTGCCTAAATATGTGTGTAAAAATATATAATAAAATACCTAAAGAATTTAAATTATTAAGCGAAAGACTATATAAGAAACATTTGTGTGATTGGTTAAAAATTGAATGCTTTTATGACTTAAAAGATTTTTTAAATTTAAATGATTATTAATATTGTCTAAACATTTTAAAATTATAATTTGCATGCTATTATTAGCGAAACACGACTGCACTATATAAATTGTAACATCTTTTTATACCGTGATTCTTGCTGCAAGCATTTTAACCGTTAATTTTTCTATATTTTGGTACAAAACAAATAAATGGATTTTTAAATAAGATGAAATATTTGCTGTTGACTGACTAGATTTTAAATTGCTTAAGCTCTCTTCTCTACCTCTTATTTATTTATGGTCTCTTGCCAAGACTGTCCAATGGAACTTGTGTCAGCCATCTCTTCCATCTCTGCATAGGGAGGACGACTTACTGGTCCCTGCCACAAAGGAGAAAGCCTATCTTTTAGGCTCTCTTTTTGCGTCCAACTCGACACCAACCGTTCTGCAGTGTGAGTGCTCCATGCCAAATGTATGGTATATATAAAGCACTCCTTTCTGTGACCGTCAACAAGTCGAGTGGGCCTGATGGAGTCCTTCCTATTATGCTGACCAGGTTTGCTTCGGAGTTTACACCGGTTCTAATGCGTTTTCTGGTACTCCTATTCCCTAGGCGTTGTCCCGATCTCATGGAGGATACTTTTAGTGCATCCGATCCCTAAGTCATATTGCCATCATCTCCTTGCTCTCCTAAATAATCGAATCCATTATAAACTGCCAGTTCTTGAGGTACCTTGAGGACCTACAGCTGATAAGTAACCGCCAACAACGTTTTCGTCGGAGCCGCTCAGCTGGTGATTTTTTAGTTTACCTGACTCATATACGTGAGGTGGCAGTGGCAAGGAGACCTTAGTCGTTAGTTTGTACATAGCGAAGACCTTCAATTCTAAGCTTCCTTCCTATGGGTTTCCCGAAAAATTGTGCATTAGGACCACCAGTTTTCTTCGGAGCGTCAAGGTCGCAGTAGACGGTTCATGCTCTGACTACTAGCCTATTAATGCTGTAGTGTGTTGTGTAAGTATGTTGTTCTACAAGCCTGCAATCACCTACAGTGTTTCTTCTGCATTTCAATTATATGTTGTAAATTTATAATTAATTGCTGTGTGGACCACAGCACTGTTGATGCTTTTTACACCAGCCGTTCCAATGTTTCTCGAAAACACGTCATCGAGGCCAAAACAAACTTGTGTCTGAAATCCAGTCTTTATTAAACAAAGTCTCTTGGGGACGTCAGGTTTGCACGTTTTACGGCTTAAAAAACTGTTTGTCTTATCCCCTTAATTTCAGCTGCTTGCTGCTACAGCCAGCATCAAAATCATCGGCATCGACATTTTTTTTTATAGAATAAGTGTGATAAACGAGCACACAATTCACCTGATGGTAAGTGGATGCTGTCACCCATTGACCCGTAGTCATCTACATGTATCCTCTATTAAGAAACAAAATGCAGATGCGTTGTCACCCCTGAGGACTGAGATGGAATCCCTCGTTTCTAGTAAAAAGGAGGTTTGTATGTGGTAGAGCCATGCTGCAGCTATATTAGTACTATAGTTGTAGCACGAATCGGTCGGCTCGACCGGGGAAGGACCACGGTCTCACAGAATACCTGCGTCAAATAGCAGCTTAACATTGCTGTGTTTCGTATGGTGAGTGTAGAGAACCGGAGACCCTTTTTACTGGAAAAGAGGCATTCGATCTTAATCCTCACGGGTGACAACGCATCTGCATTTTGATTCGCAAACGAGGATAAAAGTAGATGTCTATGGACCACAGCAACCACTTACCATCAGGTGGACTGTGTGCTCGTTTGTCACCCTATTCTATAAAAAAAAATTCTCCGGTTCTCTAGACTCACCATACGAAACACAACAGCTTTAAGCTTGTATTTTAGCCTGGTATTCTGTGAGAGCGTAGTCCTACCCCGGTCGAGCCGACCCATTTGTGCTGCAACCACAATATAGCTGCAGCATGGCAGCAACAAATCAAATCAAATGAGGTATAGTTCTGCGGTCACTTGGAAAGAAAGGCTACATTTGGTCCTAAACGCTTGACGTGGTCAGTATAGTGGGAGAAGGTGGGACAGAATTTCATGCCAGCACATTGCTTGCAACTTTACAAGGTGCAAGTTTGGCCTCACATGGAATACTGCTCTGATCTCTGGGTCAGGGTATCCAAGTGCCACCATATGACCGAACCCAGCTAAGAGCGGAAGAATTTCAGCCGCTAAATTTCACTAGCGTATATCGGGACTAAACTCATGGTACCATCCACACCATCTGGATGCTTGGCGGTCCTCCATGACTGTGTGATTTACTAGGAGTTTTCTTTCTCGCAAATCATCTTTAAGGAATAATCTACACCTTCAGAAAACGGGCTTATTTCTTTTTAAATGGCCGGCAACGTACCTGCGATACCCCTGGTGTAGCAGTTGTTCATGGGCGACGGTTAACACTTACCATTAAGTGAGTCGCAAGCTCGTTTGCCCCTATCTATAGTAAAATTAATTACTACAGACCATAACCGACATACTTAATAATAATAATTAGGTAATATATAATTGAATATTAAAAAAAGGTATATCTATACTCTTACTTTTATTATAATTGCGAAAGAAATTAGTCTTTGTGACAGACTGTTACTTTTTTTACGCCTGCTGAACAGATTACATAAGGCAATAAGACTGACAGCATCCTGAGTAAAACCCTTTTAACACGTAAGAACATTATTTCACGGGAAAATTTAATTTAATGTGGGCGGAATCGTGAGGTGGAAAAGAAGTAAAATATAAAAATGTAGTAAATATATTCGTGGGTTTGGCAGGCAAAGGCCGAATAGGTTATATAATATAATCATAGTTAGATTAGGGATGTCAGAACTATGAATCAGGTACTGGATAATTTTACTTTACATTAAATCGCCGTGTCGTGGTAGCTCAGGGTCTAAGTGCTCGCTGTAAATTTCACAGTACGCGAGCAATACTGTTTAGATCCCCGCCGAAATGAAATTGTTAATTGCAGTTTGAACCCTAATGTAACTGATGCGTGGTTATATTATCATCATCAACATCATAGTAACAGCCCTTCATAAGTTCACTGTTGAACACAGGCTTCCCCCAAGGAATGCCACAAAGCACGGTCCTGGGCCACCTGCATCCATCGACTTCCTGCATGTCTTACCAGGTCGTCACTCCATCTAGTGGGGGATCGATCTACACTTCACCTACCGGTACGAGACAGCCACTCGACAACCTTTCTTCCCCATCGGTTGTCGGTTCTTCGAGCTATATGGCCGGCCCACTGCCACTTCAGCTACTAATCCGTTGGGCTATGTCTGTTACTTTGGTTCTACTGCGGATATCCTCATTTCTAAGTTTATCACGCAGAGAAACCCCGAGCATAGCTCTCTCCATAGCTCGCTGAGCGACCTTGAGCTTCCTCATACGGCCAGCAGTGAAGGACCACGTCTCAGATTCGTAAATCATCACTGGCAACACGCACTGGTTGTACAATTTTGTTTTCAGGTTTTGAGGTATATCTAGAGAGAAGATGTGTCGTAGTTTCCCGAACGCTGCCCAGCCGAGTTGAATCCGTCGATTGACCTCTGGGTCGAAGTTGGAATTACCTAGTCGGACTATTTGTCCCAGGTAAACATACTCGTCAACAACTTCGAGCTTAGTGCTCCCAACAACTACCGGCATAGGTGTGACATGGACGTTAAACATGATTTTTGTTTTATCCATGTTCATCTTAAGACAGTGGTTAAGTGGTTCTATCATGTAAATAATATTTATGTGTATAGACAGTAGTTAACCGACATAGTCCACCAGTAAGTTGAATTGGCAATGGTCCGGCCTTATAGCTCGAAGGACCGACAACCGATGTGGAAGAAATGTTCTTTAGTAGCAGCCTCGTACCAGTAGGCGAAGTGTAGGGCGGCCTCCACTAGATGGAGTGACGACCTGTTAAGACATGCAGGAAGTCAATGGATGCAGGTGGCTGAGTACTGCCCTTTGTGGCGTTCCTTGTGGGAGGCCTATGTTCGGCAGTGGACATGTGAAGGGCTAAAATGAATGAATAAATGAAAATAGAAGGTACATATATTAGAGTTGTCGTATTGCTTTAAAAAAGGGCTTCCCAGTGTCAGCTCCTTCCATAAGTTTCTCACAAAAGAAGTAAAGACACCTAAAACCATTTTTCAAGAGATGTCCTGGGAAAACCATGATTTATAAATGGCACGTCCTTTCCAAACTAGGAAAGGACTTTATTGAAGACGACCACCTGGACGGCCGATTTAGGCTACCACGCCAGAAATAATCCAAAAAGTTGTATCGGAAGATGCCCGGCTAAAGAAAAAACAGCTTCCAGCATTAGTTGGAGTATCGGAAACAACCATTTTAAACATCCTACATCAACACCTTGGCATGAATAAAGTCAAGATGGGTTCTGAGAATGCTTGGAATCTGAGTAAAAGCAAGAGATCGATGCAGTGGCATAAAAAAGGCACACCCCCCTCCTAAGAAGTATAAGGTGTCTCAATCGGCCGGAAAGATACAGAAGGTAACCTTTTGATTGTTTAGAAGGAACGTGGTGTTACCATAACGGGAGAATACTATACTTCTTTACTAGATCGATTAAAAGAAGCTATTAAATAAAAAAGGCGAGGAAAGCTTACTCCTTTTGCACGACAATGCGCCCGTGCACACAAACCATGTTGCGACAGCTGCCTTTCACCGGTGTGGTTTTGAACAACTGCGCCAACCACCCTACAGCCCAGACATGGCCCCATGCGACTATAATTCGTTTCCAAAAATTAAGAAAGAACTGGAAAAAAATTGGCGACGATGATGAAGTGAAGTCGGCAATTTCGGCCTATGATATATATATATATATATACTAGCTGACCAGGCAGACGTCGTTCTGCCCTTTCCGACGACCATTTGCTTTCTTATAAAAAAAAAACTCCTGAAGTTAACAATAAAAAAGAGGGTCACTTATCGGGATAAAAACTATACTATCTCTCAAGTTGGACCAAACTACACACAGTGTGCAAAATTTCATTGAAATTAGTACAGTAGTTTAGTAGTTCATCGCGGACAAACAATGTGACACGTAATTTTTATATATAAAGAATAGTTGGCCAGGCAGACGTCGTACTACCCTCTCCGAATTTCTCCTATAAAAATCCTAAAATTACCAATAAAAAATATTGTGGGTTACTTAACGGGATAAGAACTATCCTATCTCTCAAGTTGGACCAAACTGCACACAGTGTGCAAAATTTCATTGAAATCATTTCAATAGTTTAGGAGTTCAACGCTTATATATAAAGAAGATAAAAGATATAAGTTATTTGACAGATACATTGTTATACATTGAAAAGGAAAAATAGTTTAATATTTCATTTCATTATTATCCTTCCCTGTCATTCGGCGAACTTTTTGACCTCCCCTCGTATGTTAATATTATTTTGACAGATATTTTTAACTTAGCTCTTCGCACTTTGCACCCACAGTATATTTTATGCTTTGCCTGGAGGTATACTGGTAGAGATTGCCTGATGCCTGAATGATTTGTCCACGTGCAATATAGGTATGTCATTATTAAAATATAGTATGTACCTTTTTTCAGTACCTACAGTGAGTACATTCTAAGATATGTAAAAAAATACATACAAAAAAAAACTCAAGTCTTCTCATGAGTGTTGTAAATGTCGACTTAAGGAAAAGTGAAATATTGTGGCATTCAACGGAGAGACAGACGAGGGATGGTTTATAGAAAACATACAAAAATCTATAATAATGAGATCGGTGAAAGGAAGAAAAAAAAGGAATAGTATTATGATATTGTGATTGTCTAAAAAATATAGTAAATAGTTCCGTTTTTGGAGGGTGTTCTGGCATAATAGACGTTATTTAACATGACTTAAAAGTCTTTAAATCGTGCTTTACAGAAGCCACTATCTGGTTAACCTTCATCTTCTTCATCTTCATCAGCCTATAAAAGTCCAATGCTGGACATGGGTCTCTCCTCTCGGATTTGCCATAATCGTCACGCTTTCCAGGCGGATTGACGATCACAGCACCAGACGTCTGGCGTCTTTGTCGCTGTCTTTACTGGTCTGGGTATTTTGCTTGGCGTACACTAAATTGTGATACATACCTATGAGATATGAATTTTTTTGTATTTCCATAGTCGCGTTTTAAGATAACCACAGAACGGAATGGGGTGATGGTGAAGAGTTGGTGAATAGTTTTTCTAATGCCACCACGACACGGCTTATTTTGATTACCTATACAATAAATTATCTAGCAGCCGTTTCTACTTCAGATTATACGTACAATGTAATGTTTCGTAAAAGAATCATTATTAAAAGACGTTTCACATAAATTAGAAATTAAAGTGTGAATTTTAATTATTCAAAGTTTTAAATTTTTTAAAAGTAATGTGTCGTTTTCTGAGCTCAATCAATATAATCATTATTATTAGATCTATAAAAACACAAGAGACGTTTTATTTTTATCGCTTTTTCACAAATGAATGCAGTTGGTCCAATGGTCTATGAGTTGATTGATTGAGAATAAAATTCATCAAAGAGCGAAAGTCGCATTAATTCATATCTACACATATTAGTATACTAGTATGTGACTATGTTATTGTCAATTCCTTGTTATGGAAAACTAACATGTAGCTAACAAAATGGCGCGTTATTTTATAGTATATATTATGCATGCATTTACATATATTATTTCTGGTCGATTAAGAAAGCCTTAAAAGTAAAAAAAAATATCTTCATACTGTTCAGAAACATATTTCTTATGCCTAATTACTTCATTTATTAATTCCTTCGTACAATCATAGACCCCTCGATAGATTGCTACAAAGTCCTGAGCAACCTGCATCAATTAACTTCATGTTTTATCAGTTCCTTACTCTATACAGTAGATGGTCATACAATACTCAGCTTGCTACTATGAGACTACCACCCGAGAACCATTTTTCCCCATCGGTTATCGATTGCTAACCTATTGCCACTTCAGCTTACCATATTTTTTATAGGATAGGGTGACAAACGAGCACACAGTTCACCTGATGGTAAGTGGTTGCTGTTTCCCGTAGACATCTACATCTATCTTTATTAAATAATCGAAATGCAGATGCGTTGTCACCCGTGAGGACTAAGATAGAATGCCTCTTTTCCAGTAAAACGGATCTCCGGTTCTCTACACTCACTATACGAAACACAACAGTGTTAAGCTACTATTTTACACTGGTATTCTGTGAAAGCGTGGTCCTTCCCCGATCGAGCCGACCCATTCATGCTACAACTACACTACTAATATAGCTGCAGAATGGGTCTATCCCGTACAATATACACTACCAACATACCAAACCAACCAACGGAACTATTGTACAATGTACGATAGTTCCGCTGGGCTATGCACGTTAATCTTCTTCATTTCTGGATATCCTCGTTACGGATTTTATCCTGCAAAGATATACCGAATGCAGCCCTTTCCATCGCACGCTTAGTGATTTTGAGCTTCATTATACAGTCAATAGTGAAGGACCGTACCGGACGTTTCGGTGCCGTAAGTCATCACAGGCAACACGCACTTGTTGTAACACTTTCGTCTTCAGACTATAAAGAATATCAGATAATAAGATTTCACGCAATTTTCCGAACGCCGCCCAGCCGAGTTGGATGACTTACCTCATTGGACATTTTGCCCTAAGTACTATATGTCTCGTTTAAAACTTCAAGCGTACCTAGTTTTACCAAGAACTAATTACTATATTTAACATACTATATAGTATGGTTTTATTCTAGTACATATTCACCTTAAGACCTTACTGTTGGGAATCTAAAGTTGTTGTTCATAATGCTAAAGTCCTCCAGGGACTCCATAATGACTAACTATATCGTCGGTGAAACGAGGGTGAGTGATGTATTCACTATTGGTGTAAATATCGTATCCTTTCCAGACCTGTAGCTTAAATAAGTCTTCCAATGCAGCGGTGAAGAGTTTCTGGGATATAACGTCACACTGTCATACATCTCTCTGCGGTTAGATCATTTTCACAATGTGGTTCTGTGGTCGGATAGACATCGTAGGGGCTATACAAGCACTTCAGTACCTCGATATACCGTTTAATCTGCCTGCCTCGTTGGTCTAGTGGTTGTAGTAGTGCGACTGCTGATCATGAGGTCCCGGGTTCGAATCCCGGGTCGGGCCAAAAAAATCAGTTATTGAGTTTTTCTATCAAGAAATTATCAGTAGCTGCCCGGAGTCAGGAAGTTGGCGGTGTCTAACCCCTGTGCCTCGGAAAGCACGTTAAGCCGTTGGTCCTGCGCCTGATCTCTCTCCGGTCGTGTCGGTTTACCGTCCCATCGGACTATGAGAGTGAGGGAATAGAGAGTGCACCTGTGCTTGCGCATACACTTGGGCACTATAATCCTGTCCTGCGCAGATGGCTAGTCTCCGTTTAGGCTGGCCGCCGTGACCGGAATTCGGTCTGGAGGACATTATACCGTTTAAATTTCGACTGAATCGAAGGCCTTCTAATATTTACTAAATTTTGCCTTGTGGAACGATATGATTTGGTAATAAAGCCCGATGGTCTCGTAGATACTGGTGCAGAATGCAGATACTTTGACAACCACTTACCTCAAGAATACTTTTAATAACGATTGAAACTGACTGCCGATTAATGCTGAGCGAAGGCAGTAGAACCTCATGGAGCTGAACTGGTGCTTTGTGATGAATGTGACCCTTAACTATATCAATAAAGTGAAGGAGAGAAGAAAACAAGAAATTAGGAGTCTATTTGCCATTATATCTTTTAATAATATTTTAAAATCAGTTGCCGCAGTGGAAAAGCACTCAAGCTAGTAACAAAAGCAAAGTATAAAGTTAGTCCTACAAACTTAAGTGACTTACAAGGCAAGAATAAGAAGGTAAGGTATTGCGACTTTAAACCTCCAGTGAAGAGTTAAAGCTTATTCTTTGATTTAAAGAACTGCGACCAAACATTTATTTTTTATTGCATGCCGAGCGCAAAGCGCATAGGTATGTTCTACTAGCGCCTGAAAATCAAGATTCCAACGTTTTGTCGCATGAAATCGTATCTAGCAATCATATTATACATATGAATGATATAAAAAGCACATTGTCAGAAAGATAAATGATTGTTGAACTTATTAATATTTTTTTTTTAAATCGATTAATTGATATTTTTACATAAAAAGGGGTTTTAGTAGCTTATGGTGTGGATTTATCAAGTCCGCAAGGCTTGTATATGTAAACACTCTAACTTTCGAAAATATCAATTGTTTAACTCAATCTATTTTTAATCTCTTCATCTATCATGTCGGAAGCCACTGAATGTAAATGGCAGTGTAATTTTGTTTTGTTTAGCTATAATTAATTTCTTTCGGCTCCAAAATGGCGAAATTTTCGTTGATTTGGTAGCCTTGTGTTAGAATTTATTTCAGTAAATGGAGACTGCCTGTGCCTCACTCGCGTCGCTTAGTTCAGCGTCAACCGCCGTTGTGAGTGGATACTGTGTCGGTTGTTTGCAGCGGCTCAAAAAGATCGCTGTACAAATAATTACAATATATTCGAAAAACTAATTTCATACATACTTGATTATTATAATAATCAGAGATTTTTATTACAATATTTTAAAATCACAGAATAAATAATAGGTGTACGTACTAAAAGTAAGTAGGATGTAATATTTATCCTTGAATACGTCTTGAACTTTTTGGATATTTTGACATGAATGATGATATGAGCATTATTTTCTAAACTTTTTCAAATTGAAGTTTGACATAAAGTTATCGGAAAATTGGAAGTATAATAAGGTTATTAGTGAAAACTTGTGTGTATTTAAACTACATTAAAAAAATCATGCTATATATTTTTTTAATGCGAAGGCATGCTCAATTTGATTTACCAATATATTTTTTATTTTATAGTTTAAAGGCGACAGACAAGACACATGCCATCTGACGATAAGTAGATGCTGCGCCCTACATCTACCTTTACATCCGTCTTTGATTAAGAATAAATGAGAATGAAACGAAGAAAATGAGTTGTCGCTTCTGAAGACGAAGATGTAATGTCTCGTTTCCTGTAAAAAGGGTCTCCAGTTTTCTAACTCACCATGCGAGGCACAGCAGCGTTAAGCTGCTATTCTGTGAGAACGTAGTACCTCCAGGTCGAGCTGATACATTCGTGCTACAACCATTAGCTCCGCTCTCGTTTAAATACAAGCCGACTAATTATTTTATAACTGAAATTATTTTAAAAATTTCCTAGGGACCATAGACCCATGTTCAGCAGTGGACTTGTGAAGGACTTTAATGAATTAATGAATGAAAATAGTTGCAGAACGCTCTACTGCAATACACTTCTAATTTGTTAATGTTAATACTTTTTTAAACGCAAATTTTTATTCTTTTTTTTAACTAAGCAGTTTTGTTATTAATCTATGAGAAATATACCGAACTGCGGAATGTTTTGAACATGGAGAACCTTTTTTATATAATTGAAGAGACAAACGAACTTACATACTATCTGATGGTAAGTGGCTACTGCAGTCCATGGACATCTGTAGAACCTAACTCTGAGGACTAAATTGCAATGAATTTTTGGAATTTTTGAAAGGAATTTTTTCGAACCAGTGGTAAAATTAAATATTTTTGTTAAGAATGATTTGTAATCTATATTGAATAATACTGATTGTATACTATATGTACTATTCTACATGCCTCACAGTCTATAAATATACTGGCTCTATAACCTTCTGACCGGAACATAGCAGTGCAAGCACTATTTGGCAGCAGAAATAGGTAAGGGAGTGGCACCTGCTCAGACTGCCTCCTTGGCTCAAATGGTGTACCACCACAAAAGCCACCACCATAAAAGAGTCCTATTACTTAGCACAAACCAAGAAATAAAATTTTATGGGGAAATTATTTAATTTAAAAATATTTTATTATTAGTAAATTAGTTTTTTACTAACGAATTTAGTTTCGTACTTACGAAATTTGTTTCGTACTTACGAATTTTGTTTTGTACTTACAAATTTTGTTTTGTACTTACGAATATAGTTTGGTACTCACGAATTTAGTTTCGTAACTACGAATTTAGTTTTGTACTCAAGAATTTAGTTTCGTACTTACGAAATTCTTTTCATACTCGTTACGGGAGAAATTAGTTTTGTACTAACGAATTTAGTTTTGTACTAACGAATTTAGTTTCGTACTTACGAAATTCGTTTCGTACTTACGAATTTTGTATTGTACTTACAAATTATGTTTTGTACTTACGAATATAGATTGGTACTCGTTCCGTAAGAGTTTTGAAACACAGATGAGTCCCCAGCGCCGTCCCAATGCCTGTTGTCGGATTTCATGCGCCTTCAGTTATTTTTTATCTTTTAGGTATGCACTATGTTAACTGTTTATGTATAATCAAACATTTTATTGTAATTTAAGTTAGGATGGAAAGGTTCCTTCACAACGGTAAAATAATTTTGGTTAATACTACATAAACTTAGTTCTTAATCAACTGGATAAAAACAACGAGAACAGAGAGAATATAATCACTATGTTTAATCGATAGAAGCAATGTCGATAATGCAATATAATATCTACATATTATAAACCTCAGAGTGTTTACTTATAAATACTCTATGGTTTAAACTAAAGTCGTTTCCCGCTCTCTGTAGGCTTAGATCAGTTAAACAACGCAACGGATTTTGATGTGGTTTTCATCAATAGACAGAATGATTTAAGAGAGAAAGTTTATATGTAAAATATATGCATTATACAGGGTTATTTTTCAGAGTAGCCAAAGTTTAAACTTAAGTTCAAATATATAAATAATGATATACCGTATATGCAATAGCAGTTTTTGAAAATACGAGTAAATAAGGCTTCTGCTTTTATTTGAAATTATCCCAAATTGAATGTGATTTATGGGCAACAACGTTTTTGCCTACCAACCGACCCTTACGAATGTGAAAACTGAAAAAATGTGAAAACCCTAACATGCGCAGTAAAAATCATTTAAAATAATGCATTACCACGCATTTTGAATTTAAAAGATAAAATCGGTCAAGTGCGAATCGGACTTGCTCATGAAGGGTTCCGTAGCAGCAAGTAATATGATACAAAATATCTTGTAGTTCGTTGTAACTTTGATCGATGTTTAAAACGCTATTACTAATAGCGTATTTTTTTTAAATTAAGTTATTGATAAAAAATATTATAATTAGGTACCTAAATGATAGGATTTAGATCTAACTATATGCGAGCCCATATAGGCTTGTGGTAGATAAACAAGCTAATATATATTCCAGTTTGACAAGAAATATTTTAAAAAATATTATCAATTTGTATGCCTCCTCGTGTAGTTGGACAAGGTGGTAATAACGTCCTGTATCCAGCGTTCTGCATGAATTACAATTATCTTTTAAAAAATCTTTGTTGAAGTGTCCAAAAAGTAATGTTGCCAATTGTTGTTGCAAAAACATTTTTGTTTATGAACTCCATAAAAGTTATGTTTGTACATCTGGGCAATTTGTATAATGCAAATATTCTATAATTATTATATTCAAATGAAACTGCTTCAACGTGACTAAAGTACTAGATTGTTGGCAGTAACTTCTGGGATACGTGATGTGTAAGTCTTGTTTGACCCACGCTGAGATTCAGAAACTAGGATTACACTGTCATGGGCCCATTGGTTTTAACGATTTCTATGAAATCTGGTAGAGAGAATGAATCCTCCGTGCAACTTCAAGTTTCTGATGTAAAATATATGTCTGATGCTAATATTTGTGGGTCACTGGCTAAATCCGGTATGTGTTTTTTCACAGACTATACATTATGGTACTTAATCTGTGTGAAATTATGGCACTTTCAAAGAAATTTAAAAATTGGTACTATTGATTTCTCACGTAACTTTGCCATTTCTTTTACCATAGCATCTTTACTAGTTGGAAGGCGGGGTGCTTTGAATGATTTAGTTACTATAAATATACACCTTGAGCTGTAGTTGCTTGAGAACAAGCGACGTATAGTATAGACCTTTGAATCGTCGGTTTTAAATGGACAACATACTCGTTCTAATGTTGTACACTGACTTTTGTGAATGGTAATGGCTTCTGCTGGAACTGATGGGTATTGACTTCTGCAAACTTGTAAATGTGATGAGTTATATATTTTTATTGTGTATGTGACCGGTTCTAACGGAGTTCAATTTCTATTTAATCTATTTTTATATCTACTTAGTGAACTAGCAGCCTTATTTCTTTTAATTTAACCAATAATAGCTTCATCTAAGTTACACCAAATCCGCAACGGCCGTTTTTCACCAGATTTTTTGTTAATAGAAAAATCAATAGCTGTTAATACTCCAATAGAACCGATAGTTAGCCCAGTGTCTATGTTAATTATCATTATATATTTTGCCTCCACCTTCAATATTAAACTTTTTAGGAAGTCCATAAATATGTTTGTTGAGTTGACAACCTAGAAACAGTTTCTAAGGCTTTCTCCTTCATAGTGAAATTTGGTTCTCCTGAGACAGAATCGATTGCTAATGACAAAGCACCTTCACTATCCATAGTCGACAGAACTCTACTGTTATGGTCGTCTACTTCTCGGTTGCTAGCGTACAAATTAACAGCGCCTCGCCTCTGGTAACGTAGAACGACTAGGACAACCACTTCTAAACAGTTCTATATCGTCACTCGTCATGGTTCCACTTGCTAAATTATTTAAAGCCCTAGCAAAGGGAACATCGTCACGCTGTCGCATTATTTGGTTTAACTCTACTGAATTAGGAACACCCAATTATCACCAACTGGTGGTAACTGTCTTAAGTCACCTACAACTATAACTGATATTCCAGCAAATAGAACTGATGTATGAAAAATTTGCTGCAACAGGTGGTTTATTTGGTGAAAAGTTCTAGACCCTAGTATTGAAATTTCGTCAATAATGATTAATCGCAATTTTGATTATTTTGTTGCAAGTGTATTGGCAACACTTGGTGAAAGTTCTGGTAAAATACTTCCTGCTTGTGAAATTGGTAAACCTAATGCACTGTGAACGGTTTGGCCACCTATGCCAAAAGCAACTTTTCCAGTAAAAGCCTTAAGTAATATCTTTAAGTCATCTGGGTTAGAACCAGTTTCTCTATTAAAACTAACCGTCAATGTTTGAAACAAAGCTCAACGTTGTGATCGTCCGGCGAGAAACAAACCCGCCCCCAAGGGTAAGATGCAAGGAAAGATCGCATCCCATCCCAATCGGCCGACCTATAGTGCCAACCACGGCGGCAGCCTGCAGAAAGCAACGGCGATTTCAGCGTGAGTGACACCATACTCCGGACTAGACAATGGTCCGAGAAGACAAGAGGGGCGTCGACGGAGACTTGATATCTGTCCGGATGAGAGGTGAGCAGAAGGTTCAACAGGGAAGGTGCATGATCCTCCACATCTGGAATCCGCGTAGGCGTAGTAACTAGTTGCGTCAGACCATATGCCAAGGCAAAATTATGAACAGATCTTCACGCATGATCCGGTTAAACGTGAACCGAGCCAATCGGCGTGATGGCCGTTAACATCGCCAAGGATCATGATATCTGCGGATGGGACCTGTTGTAGCAAGGAATCTGTAGCCATTTGGACGTGGTCAATGAGTCGGTCTGTTTCGGCATTACCGCTATGGAACCTATAAGAGGCGCCCGTAGACACGCGGATGGATGTCGTTGTCTACGCGTAGCTGTAGATGGTTAGGTCTGAACGTTCAAGAACTGAATGTCGAGAACAGATGTCCTCTCTGACGTATACGCAAACTCTAGCCCGAGGCACAAAGGAGTAGGGGTAGAAGAGATACGAAGAGCAAGGCCGGCTTCGCCGTCTCGAGATGGTAGTAGACGGCGTTTAGATTCGAGTGAAGTCCCCTGATGTTACAGAAATTCACGGATAGCGTGGCAGGGGTCGCCTTGGTCTTGTTGCTCAGTTTGCTCCGCGCAGTTATTGTTATGAGCGGAATTTTTAAATTTATCCTTGGTTCAGATTCAAAATGCAGTCATCCCTGAGGATTAAGATGGAGTGACTTTCTCGGACTTTAAACTATTCCCAAATCTCAAAAAAGCTCATGTCTGGAAAATATAAAAAGAAATAAAAATTTTATTCTAAGGGAACTATAATATTTCTTTAGTATAATAGTAACCCTAGCAGAATCAATTTATTTGAGAACCGTTACCGTTCCTTCATTGGCAATCAAAGTCCACTACTGTACGAGGGCCTCCCCCGTAGATTACCTCATAGGAGGGGGGGGGGGATATATGCCATAGCTACCACGCTTGGCAGGCAACCGCAGTTTTTAATTTTTAGTTATTATTAGGAAGATGATTCTGACGATCTCCTGGTTTGTTTCCCTCTGTCGTTTCTTACGACAGCCAGAAAACAATATTGGGTAGTGGATATTCTGACACCGCCACTACACGGTTAAACTCTCTTTGGTTATCTCGGTTGTTAGAGAAACTTTAAGTTGTTTGGACAAAATGTATTGAATTAAAGGGTGACGTATGAACATTTTGTTAAGAAATACTAGTATAATTAAAAATTAAAAATTTTGTACAGCCGACTTCAATATAAGCGACTTTAATATAGGTTATTTAAGAATAACTCAATAACCATTGGTCTGACCTTGATCAAATTTATATGGGACCTCACGAAAACTATCAGCTTTCATATAAAAAAAGAATGATCAAAATCGGTTTGCCCAGTACAAAGTTATGAGGTAACACACAAAAAAAAACCTACAGTCGAATTGAGTACCGTCTCCTTTTTGGAAGTCGTCAGAAAATATGTACTTATATCGTACCCATTACAAAAAAATTCTGAAGGGAAGTCAGTAGATGCAAATAATGACATGTGACAAGTAGGTATATTAACTTTTAATTCATTAAGTAAATATGTTTAGCAGTTCTCGTACAATGTTATTATTATGCCGACCCAGAAACGATTTACTAGAAGTGTTCAATAAATTTAACCTCCTCATGGCAAAACGCGTGGGTCGAAAACGTTAAACTAGTATATAACTATAACTATAAAGACAAAATAAGCAATGCCAATATACATATTTGTAGTGTTAAGGGTTTTTAAGATGGTAAGTGTTAGCAAAAGGTATTTTTTGCATTATTAATTTCAGGCTGTAGCCCTAGATTTTCTTCCATTATCTATTACATCCATTACTGCCTAAAAAAGTTTACTTTTGAACATAGGTCTCCCGCTAGGTTTCCTCACAGAGGGAATTTTGCCATAATTGACACGCTTGGCAGGCGTTTTTGTAAACACAGTTTTTTTTGTAATATTGAGTTGTTATCAGGAAGATGTTGCGTTCGGGGAATTAAGACACACCTTCTCGTCAAGTATACCTTAAAACTTGAAAACGAGACTGTACAACCAGTGCGTGTTGCCAGTGATGACTTATGGATCTGAGACGTGGTACTTCACTGCCGGCCGTATGGGGAGCTATGGAGAGGGCTATGCTCGGGGTTTCTCTGAGTGATAAACTTAGAAATGAGGATATCCATAGTAGAACCAGAGTGACGGAAACGGATTAGTAAGCTAAAGTGACAATGGGCTGGCCATATAGCTCGAAGAACCGACCATCGATGGGGAAAAAGGGTTCTCGAGTGGCAGCCTCAAACCGGTAGGCGAAGTGTAGGGCGACCCTACTAGATGGAGTGACGACCTGGTAAAACATGCAGGAAATCGATGAATGCAGGTGGCCCAGGACCGTGCTTTGTGGCATTCCTTGGGGGAGGCCTATGTTCAGCAGTGGACTTGTGAAGGGCTGTAATGATAATGATCAGGAAAATGCTGCCCATCTCCTGTTTCAGTTTCTTCTGTCGCCACTTCTGACATCCACGGGATGATATGGTATAGAAGATATTATTACATTGTCAGTATTGTTTTTGCAAATTTAATTACTTTATATAGCATCTAGATTATAAGGGGTATAATCATGTTATTTATTAATAATTTATTTTATATGATACATAGTAAATTAAAAAAATCGTGTCATTATTAATTGAACTATTGTTCACTAAACAAGTAAATCGAATTTTACGCCATCCATAGTTCTTTACTAAGCAAGGAAAACTTCTTCAAACCATTTTAGAGGAAATGTTCTCGGAGTTCTTGTAAGTGGCGCAACCTCTTGAAGCAAGGTAGAGCTCTAACTCGTTTTAAAACGATCCCAGGGCGGGGCGTCTAGTAGAGGCAGCCTGTGGAAAAAAATATATTAAAAGATGCCGATTTAAAAAAGAAATCATTTGTTGAAGCACACAATGAACAGAACACAATGGTTGAAGTATTTTTTGCAATTTTTTTATAGGAATACGAGCACACAGTCCACCTATGGGCCACAGCAAGGGTTGTTGTGGCCCATAGACATCTACATCTACCCTCGATTACGAATCAAAATGCATATGCGTTGTCACCCGTGAAGACTAAGATAGAGTGCATCGTTTCCAGTAAAAAAGGTATCCGGTTCTCTACACTCACCATACGAAACAGCAGCGTTAAGCTGGTATTTTACGCTGGTGTTCTGTGGGAGCGTGGTCCTTCCTCGGTCGAGCCTACCCGTCCGTACTACAACTATTCTACTAATACAGCTGCAGCATGGCTCTACCACGTAAAAACATTAAAACATTGACAAGTGACGATAATACCAATATCATCGTATTTTGATTTTTTTATTTTCGATGGCATACACATGTTAATTTATATGAAAAATTCCAATAGGAATATATTAAGGTGAAGGAAAAATAATTTTGATTATAATTTTTAAATAGTATTTGGCCTTACTTTTAACATTAATAACTAACTGCGATTTAAAGAAATTCTTCAGCAACAATATATATTTAACGAAATAAAAAATCAATATCTTATTCTAGAAAGAATAATGTTATATAGCATTATTAATATTTTAGTTTTATATTATGGAAATAAATTAAAGCACCTAGTATACATATATCGTGATTGTATCATTTATAAAGAGTATGAATGCATAATTAGGTGCGCTTTACCCAGGCTTAAATTCATAACTAAAACCTTACTCTCGGTGGAAATAAACAGGAGTTCATTTGAAACAAGAGCAATTAATATCTATTTAGGCTCCCTTGTACGGCTCTCTTAGGATAGCTAGTTTTGTGCCAAAATATAATAGGTACGTTGTTTATACATAAGCACATAAATACTAAAAGTACTGACTCCTTTTTAGTGGCCTTTTTTCGTGTTTACACCTCGAGTCGATATAAAATAAACTTGAGGCAAGCAAATGTATTCATGTCCTTAATCAATGTATTATAAAATGTTACAGTCTCTATACGTCTCACTGCTGGGCACATGCCTCTAATTTCTGAGAAGGTTTTAGGGCAATTAAATGTCCGCCGCACTGACTCAATGCGTGATAGCGAACTTTAGATGTCTTCGAAATACTTTTTTTTCTTATTTCTCAAACATGCCGGTTTCCTCACGATATTTTCCTCCATCACCGAGTACTTAGCAAATCAGCACTTAAAATTGCAATCAACAGTTTCATTGGTGCCGGCGGGGATCGAATCCGGGATGCTCGCGTACTGTGAAATTTACAGCGAGCACTTAACCGATGAGCTATCACGACTCTCAAGGTATTATTTTATTTGTTAAAAACATAAATATTATGAAATAACTACGTAACATAAAACTTTTAATAAGCTTAAAAAATTGCAAAGAACACCAAAAAGGTTAAATATCATATATCATATCATAATAGGAAAATACAGAGAAATTTTCAGGAATTGTTTTACAAATTTATTAAACGCTAATTAATTAACTCCTTGCTGCGCAAGTACAAGACATTTTAAGATTCACTTTAGGATTTGCTTTAATTTTCTCTCTGTCTGTAGGTAAATCCAAAAAGTTACAAATCTCATGAGAAATTGTTTGAAAAAACACGCCCCCGGAAACGCTCACACACCTAAACGAATATAGAAACATCCTATTATAAAATGTATATTAAATTTTTTTTAAAAATTACAAAAATGACTACATTTAAGTATTCTAGTTCCACCCAGCCATCGTAGAAAATTTTACGCTGATAGTAAAATGAAAACGTATCTTTTGTCGTAATGTTCACTGCAAATCATTAGTAAGATGTTTTACTTTTCCTTTTCAACCGACTTCAAAAGGAAGGAGGATTACAATTCGTCGGAATGTTTGTTTCACACAAGACGCCTGAACCGATTTGAATTTTTTTTTGTTTCAAATGGTGTAATTCCCAGGTGGTCCTATTTAAATTTTATCGAAATCGGTCGAGTGGTTTTAAAAAAAATCAACAATAAATTATTTTTATATTAAAGTGGGTTATACGATATGTTTATTCTTAACACTTCTGCAATCTTAACAGTTCTGCAACTTTTTTTTAATTATAATAAACTAGTGTTTGGTCACAATCCCACCTGGTGGTAAGTGGTGATGTAGTCCTAGATAGTAAATCGCACTGTCTTAGCGTAACAAAAGCCTATTCACTCTTGCCATAAAGACGCCCAGATTGTATTCGTACGGAAAGATAGACGCCGGCAAATTATTCCACTCCTTTGCTGTAAGCGTTACAAAAGACGAAGCAAACCGTTTGGTTCTAATGCGTCGAATATCGAAAACAAAGGGGTGAAGACCTGTCGACAGCTTGGTTGTCCGTTGGTGGAAAGGAGAGGGAGGAATTAAAGCGTGTAATTCCTGCGCACATTCACTGAAATGCATCCTATAGAATACCGAGAGACTGGCTACTCTGCACATGTGCACGAGGCTGACAAGTTTGGTTTCAACCAAATCAAGGTCACCAATGAACCTCTTAGCACGTCTCTTCACTGAGTCCAACGCTGCCAGGTGGCATTTTGCAGCACCAGCCCATATGTGACAGCAGTACTCCTTGCACGGCCGGACTAGCACTTTATAGAAGGTAAGAAGCTGCCTCGTCGTGAAGTACCGCCGCACTCTTGCAAGGACACCAAGTTTCCTTGCGGCTGCTTTGGCCCTGGATGCAATAAACCACCCACAGTTGAGGCTAGGATAAAATTCAACCCTTAACAACTGAAGGCTGTCATTGTATTCCAGGGATACATTCCGGAGAATAGGAGCCGGGGTGAGCAGGCTCCTTTTAGCGGTGAAAAGACACGCTTCTGTTTTGGAGGCGTTAAATCTTACGAGATTAGCATCGCCCCATTCGGAGACTGCCTGTAGTGTGAGATTCACACGCTCAACCATAGCTTCTTTTTCTGACTGGATTTAATCCCGACAGGCCCAGGCACTTGGTTGATATGTCTCCACAACTATGATGTCATCTGCATACCAATAGTTACCGGGTATGAGCAGATAATTTATATGCAGCAGGAAGAGAGTTGCGGAGGGAACGGAGCCCTGAGAAACACCGTCTTTAGTCGCCACAGTATCACAAAGTCCTTCACCCAGACAATCAGGCCAGGGTATAAGCCGTACGCTGAAAGCTTGCCCAATAGGCTAGCGTGCCAAACCCTATCGAAGGCCTTCGAAATATCGAGGGAAACAGCAAGTGCTTCACCATTGTTCTCGAGGGCTTCACCCCATATGTGAGTGGCATACCCTAGAAGGTTCCCAGTTGATAGATTTCGGTGAAACCCGTACTGGCGATCATTGAGGAGATTTTTGCTCTAGGTATGTCATGAGGTGGGCGTTCAATATACACTTCATAATCATGCAGATTATGGAGGTAATTGAAATAGGCCGATTGTTGGCAGGGTCGGTACGTCTACCTTTTTAGGCACAGGCTGCACATTGGCCAGCTTCCAAGATTTGGCTACTATTCCAGTCCTGAATGAGAGGCGGAATAAATGTGTCAACACAGGAGACAACTCAGGTGCACAAACCTTTAGAACTATAGCTGGTATACCATCAGGTCCAATAGCTCACGTTTAGATTTCGCAAGGTTTTAAGAACCTCATTGTTGGTGATACGGACCTCTGACATAGAGGTACCTCAGTGAGATAATTGAGATGGTACGCTGTCGCTATTGACCAGACACGAATTGCTAGCAAAAAGAGAAGCAAATAAGTCCGCTTTTTTCTTAGGTGCATGCATCAGTGAGCCATCTGGTTTTACCAGCGAAGGCAGTGTAGAACGACAGAAGTTCGTCTCGACCGCTTTGGCGAGAGACTAAAAAGCTCTACTGTCGGACGGTTTGACAGAGAGCTTTTAATGCGGTCGAAACTGGATTAGCGTAATGCCTTTTTGCAGGACTTAGCGGCTTGGTTAAAGGCTTTTTTCTTAAGGCTAACATCCGGAGCTTTGCAGTCTCAAGCATCGACCCAGGATAAGTACGCCATATGTTTGTGCTTTTCAGCACGAGCGCACTCGGCGTTGAATCATGAGCGAGCTTTACCACCAATGGGCACATCAGCAAAGGGGATAAAATTCGCTTGACGTATCACATCGGTTATGGCATCCGCGCAGTTCGACCGGTCTTCAGACGAGAAGCAGACCTGCCGCCAGGTATAAGATGCAAAGAAATACCACATCTCATTCCAATTTGTTGACTTGTATGCCACACTCGCCACACACCGTAGAAATCGTAGTTAGGTGGGATATATAACGATAGATTTCACTAGACGGTGGTCAAAAGTTCCCAAGGGTGGGATAACCTGAACATCGTATCTGGATCGTACGTCAGAAGCAGGTCGAGGCTGTTGGCTATGTGCCCATATACATCTGATACCCTAGTCGCTTATTATACCAGCTGGAAGAGCCCCAGCGACAAGGTAAAATTTCACGCCTTTTTCCCAGCGTGGTTGATCTTCTGGTATGGGAACAGTCAGTCCTGATGACAGGCATTTAAGTCCCACAGAAACACCAACTGTGCATTAGGGAGCCGATTTAGAACCACATCAGAGACATCACTGTGGTTTTCAAACAGCCTAGTTGTCTCTTAGTCACAGCTCTGCGATCGGTAGACACAACAATAAATAATTTTATCCATTCCTGTCTCTATCAATACCTAGATCATAGAGAAATTGGGGTCTTCAATGTGACGGAGACGGTTACAGCAGATGTTGTTGCGGATGTAAACACAGACTCCGGCGCGCTGATGGAAATGATGCTCCAATGTGTACCCAGGGTAGCCAAGGTACGCCGCATCTAGAGGACATCTGATCTGCGTGTCAGCCAAGAGAGAAGTGCAGCTTGTCAGTCTCAAGCTGGTTGTGGACTGCATTGCAATTACAGTGCAGGCCTTGGATGTTTGTGAGGTGCACTTTGATGGAGACGGAATCCCCCCAATTGTGCTGAGGACGTGTGCTCCGGAGTTGGCACCGGTTCTAACGCGTCTTTTCCGGTACTCCTACTCCCATGGCGTTGTCCCGAACTCATGGAAGACAGCTTTTGTCCACCCGATCCCTAAAAAAGGCGACCGCTCAGACCCGTCCAACTATAGGCCTATCGCGATCACCTCCTTGTTCTCCAAAATAATGGAATCCATTATTAACTGCCAGCTCATCCGGTACCTTGAGGATCACCAGCTGATCAGTGACCGCCAATACGGTTTTCGTCGGGGTCGATCAGCTGGTGATCTTCTAGTCTACCTGACCCATAGATGGGCGGAGGCAGTAGAGTCCAAGGGGGAGGCGTTGGCCGTTAGTCTGGACATTGCGAAGGCCTTCGATCGGGTTTGGCACAAAGCGCTTCTTTCGAAGCTCCCTTCCTATGGGCTTCCCGAGAAATTGTGCAATTGGATCACCAGCTTCCTTGCAGATCGGAGCATCAAGGTCGTTGTAGACGGTGCATGTTCTGACTACAAGCCTATTAACGCTGGTGTTCCACAAGGCTGTGTGCTATCACCAACGCTGTTTCTTCTGCATATCAATGATATGTTGCTAACTGGTAACATTCATTGCTATGCGGATGACAGCACTGGTGATGCTCTATACACCGGCCGGGCCAATATTTCTCGGGAAAACGTCGCCGAGTACCGGAACAAACTTGTGTCTGAAGTCGAGTCTTTGCTGGACAAAGTCTCGGATTGGGGGCGACTAAATCTAGTCCAGTTTAATCCTCAGAAGACACAAGTTTGCGCGTTTACCGCTAAAAAGAACCCCTTTGTCGTATCTCCTCAGTTTCAAGGCACTCCCCTTCTTGCCTCAGCCAGTATCGGTATCCTCGGAGTCGACATATCGAGTGACGTGCAGTTTCGTGGTCACTTGGAAGAGAAGGCCAAATTGGCCTCTAAAAAGCTTGGCGTGCTCAGCAGAGCGGGACAGTATTTCATGCCGGCACACCGCCTGCAACTTTACAAGGCGCAGGTTCGGCCTCACATGGAATACTGTTCCCATCTCTGGGCAGGGGCTCCCCAGTGCCAGCTCCTTCCACTTGACCGCATCCAGCGCAGAGCGGCTCGAATCGTCGACGACCGAGCCCTTTCCGATCGGCTCGATTCATTGGCACTGCGAAGAGATGTTGCATCTCTTTGCATTTTCTTTCGCATCTACCATGGGGAGTGCTCTGAGGAATTGTTCGGATTAATCCCAGCCGCCAAATTTCATGAACGCACATCGCGGCAGAACTCCCGATACCATCCACACCATCTGGATGATTGGCGGTCCACCACTGTGCGATTTAGAAGATGTTTTCTTCCTCGCACGACTTCCTTGTGGAATCGATTACCATCAGCGATTTTTCCGGACCGATATGACTTAGGGACCTTCAAGAAAAGAGCCTACTCCTTTTTAAAAGGCCGGCAACGCATCTGCAATTCCCCTGGTGTTGCGGTTGTTCATGGGCGGCGGTAGTCACTTACCATCAGGTGAGCCGCATGCTCGTTTGCCCCCTCTCCTATAAAAAAAAAAAAGGGAGTGCTACCGCTGTATAAAATTACTCTTCTTTTTCCTTTTTTCATAAATGGTAGGAGTGAATAGGTTGAGAGAATGGCAGTTGGATGAGGCGTCACACATATAACCTAGGGAGGCAAACAGAGTCACAGCATCGATGGTACCTAGCATGGCGATTGCGGGGACGCCCGAACCCCCCTGGAAATCACCACCAGGCCCTCTCCTCCGGTCACCAACCGACATGGTGGAGCCATCCCAGGATTTTTCGTAAGATGGCGGGGCAGTCTTTCATGAGTGGCTGGCTCATTAATTGGGTCCCCGACTATATACGGTTAGCCAGCGGTGTAACCGTGCTTCGGATCCTGCTAACCTTTATAACCAGGCACCTGGCACTAAGAAACAGCCGTGTGGCAACCGCAACGCAACTGTCCAGACCCATTCTCCCTAAGAAATGGGTTTCACCTAACATCATACCGGAACACAATTTGCTTCATTTGGCGGTATGTCTTTGCCAGATGGATAGTAACTAACCCTCGGCCGGGCCTCTAGTCAGAGACTCTAGAGGACTAAACTACCACCAGTATGTAGTGCTGCACGTTTAGCACTACCCAGGGGATACGTGTAGGGAATCAGAATTCAAGTAATTCCTGACGCGAGCAGCTGTATCCCCCAAAAGCTAACAGAAAAAAAGTAGTATTATCGTCTTTATGAGAAATTGTAGTTCGGAGCTATTCTATATATGATACTTTAACTTCGGAACTTTGTTAGTGCGATTTAGGCTTCGATGTGTTTCGCTTCTTGCGCGACAACAGCGCCGCCACATCACCCCCCTGCTCAGACCGGAGGTCGATAGTGCAGTCTAGATGTCGACGAATTTGCAAGTGCCAATAGTATGCGGTGAATCGAGAAGAAGGCAAGTAATCTGCGAGAGTGCCGTGAAGCAGAGGCGAGCAGTAAGGCTCAGTGCCGTGCCAAACACTGTAGCGCAGAGAGTAGCTTGAAGGAACAGAAAGCATTATTATTCCAGTGCTGCGATGAACCTTTGTAAAGCTAGATGGCTTGCAGAATGTGAACACTGCAGACAATACTGCTCGGGAGCGAATGAATGGGGTACTTGAGTACGATGACGAAGGTTTTGAAGTTGTAGTTTCCAAAGGTTGTTGGTTGCGTGTTCATATCACGTCGGGGTCACCACTGTGGCGGTAGGAAGGAAAAGGGTAGAACTCCCGCCGGGTAAGGTGTGCTGCCCGGGGAGCGACCAACGCTCTGAGTTGTAGTTCGGAGCTATTCTATATATGCTGCTTTAACTTCGGAACTTTGTTAGTGCGATTAAGGTTTCGATGTGTTTCGCTTGTGGCGCGACGACAGCACCGCCACAGTGTGATCCTATCTCTGAAATGTACCTATCTATGTCTCCACGGAATATAAAAAACAAGTATGTCAAAAACGTTTAAAAAACTTTTACATGAAATTTTTCATAAAACATTTTATTGGATTTCACCTTTCAAGGGCACTTTTAAAGAATATTATTTTTAAGAAATATTATGGTTGTAGCACGAATAGGTCGGCTCGACTGGGGATGGACTACGCTCTCGCACGAAAATAGCGTAAAATACTAACTTAATACTACTGTGTTTCGTATAATGAAAGTAGAGAACCGGAGACCCTTTTTACTAGAAACGAGGCATTCCACCTTAGTCCTAAGGGGTGACAACGAATCTGCATTTTGATTCTTAACGGAGGATAAATGTAGATATTCGTGGGCCACAGAATCCACTTACCATCAGGTGGACTGTATGCCCTTTTGTCACCCTTATCCTATAAGAAAATGTCTGTATATAAATAATGTGGAAATGTACAGTGTTACACATTTCCCAACAAATTAAAAAAAGGGAATTTAATCAAGTGGCAACAATCATAAGACTAAACTTTACTATTAAAAATATACATGATCATCGATGGACGTGTTCAGCCTGAGAAGCGGTCAAAGAAAGTACGCTTATATACTTACATAATATTTTATAGCTGTTTTTTGGAAACGTCTCAATTTAGATCTGGTTGCTGATCTAACTTTGTTTATCGTAATATCTGTGATATAAGGAATTGTAGAAAAATATTGATTTGTGTTTATGACAAATCTTTAATATAATACATGTCACCCATGTCAAGCTGTAAACTGCTACGTTCTGATAACACACCGTTGTTTTATTCGTTAAATAACGTCGGGATATACCTATCTTTGTATAATTATAACTATATCCTCCAGACCAAATTTTGATTACGCCGGCCAATCTCAACGGGAACTAGCCGTTTGCGCAAGACAGGATTGTAGCACTCTAGTGTATGCGCAAGCATATGTGCACTCTCTATTCCTTCACAACCATAGTCTGATGACCGACACGACCAGAGAGAGGTCAGACGCAGGACAAACTGATCGCATGCTTTCGTGAAAGGCTCGGGGCTTGAAACACCCCCACTTTACTGACTCCGGTCTGCAATTATTGAGTTTTTCTCATGACAGAAAAAGTCAATAACTGATTTCGGCACCACCCGATCAGCAATCGCGTCTGCGACCACTAGACTAATGAGGCAGTTATCTTTGTTTTTAATCATTTTAATTTTAATTTTCAAAATAAGAGTTTTCAATTCGAATCCATAATCGCATAAACACTTACCATAATGTAAGAAAGCTTAAACATTTTAAGTATTGAACGTCAAAAGATCGAAGTATATAAGCCACACATCATTTCCATCGTGCAATTATTTGTTCAAAAGAATAATAAATTAAAATAAACGTTTTTGTTACTTGCTAATTAAGATAAAATACAATTACGCGTTTCATTGAAGTGTGTTACCAATAATAATTGTGAAATAACGTTTACAGAAACAATTATTCATGAAATTGTCACATCATGTATGCATTAATGAATGCAAAATAGCGAATGTATTTATTGTTGTTTATTTGTAATTTTAAGAAGTTCAAATTATTTTATTAGGAAAGGAATAATAACATAAACATAAACTTTAATGTCTGTTACCCAGAGGGGGTAGGTAAAAATTGTGGTATATATATAGATAACTTGCATTTGGCACGGTTCTGATACTCCTTGCTTACTTCTTTTTCTCACATTCATATATGCATTCATGGTCATCAGTCAAGGGTACTCTTAATTTGGCACGTCTCCAATACATCGCCAATTTGGTCACTAAACTTCCGTCAGGGGTGTAACTTGTTCACTCTGCCAATCTTTCTTTCCTCATCCATTGTTACTACATCAGTTCGTCTACCTGTCCGTCTGTCAAGACCCTTTTGCTCGTGTAGGGAATGGGAGTTAAGTTGAAATTAATTTCAAATACCAATATCTACGGACCCTAAGACGTGTAAAATATAAGCATCTAAGTCAATGCAATCAACGTTGACTTAGAGTAATGAAGTTTGGCAAGAAAGAAGGTCTCATGGCACAAATAAAGAAAACCATCCGTAAATCGTTCTTTTTTTTTTTTTGCGATTTTAAACTTATATTTTCATGCAGATAGAGCATCGACCGCAGTGTGGACGATGCTTGGAAGGATGCATTTTTTCCATTGCAAAAATAAAGTTTGTTCTTCAAGTTAGCAGAAATTTAAGTCCTTCAAGTTCTTCGAGCAATGTACGAAACATTCTTGTTTGCCTCACCTATTACCGGGATTGATGAACTATCTACATACATAATTATATGTTTATTTCATTAGAATTATTAGACGCGACTTGAAAAATAAAAGAAAGAAAATTATTATATTCTTGAATCTTAGCTTAGACATAGCGTCTAGAAATTATTTTAGACAGAAGATGTACAAGAAATGATACTCAGAAATATACATCTGCGCTAATGTCAGAGACAAATCCATTTCGTATCGTAAGCACAAATGGTTAGATCAGTGGCACCCAGGGCGATTTTCTATCAAGCACCCCTCAAATAAAACAAAAAATGTTAAACATGCTTGCCGGACCATCATTATCGTTACAGTCCTTCACAAGTCAGCTGCTGAACAAAAGCCTTCCCCCAAAGAATGCCACAAAGCACGGTCCTGAGCCGGGTGGCATCCATCGACTTCTCTCTTACCACGCCGTCACTCCATCTTGAGAAGAGCCACCCCATTCTTCACTTCTTTAAAACGTGGTAGAGCCATGCTGCAGCTATATTATGGTTGTAGCAGGAATGGGTCGGCTCGACCGGGGAAGGACCACGCTCTCACAGAAAACCAGCGTAAAATAGCAGCTTAACGCTGCTGTGTTTCGTATGGCGAGTGTAGAAAACCGGAGACCCTTTTTACTGGCAAAGAGGCATTCCATCTTAGTCCTCACGGGTGACAACGCATCTGCATCTTGAGTCTTTATTGAGGATAGATGTAGATGTCTATGGGTCACAGTAACCACTTACCATCAGGTGGACTGTGTGCTCGTTTGTCACCCGATCCTATAAAAAAAAACCTACCGATACGAGGCTACCACTCGAGAACCTTGTTTTCCAATCGATTGTTGGTTCTTCGAGCTATATGGCCAGCCCATTGCCACTTCAGCTTACTAATCCCTTGGGTTATGACGGTTACTCTGGTTCTATTGAGTATATTCTCATTCCTAAATTTATCTCGCAGAGAAACTCAGAGCACAGCCCTTTCCATACCTCGCTGAGCGACCTTATACTTCCCCACTGCCAACAAGCACTGGTTGCACAGTCTCGTTTTCAAGTTTTGAGGTATAATTCACGAGAAGACGTGTCTTAATCTCCCGAACGCTGCCCAGCCGAGGTGAATTCGTCGAAGTAGAACCTAGTCGGAATATTTGTCCCAGGTAGACATATTCGTCAACAACTTCGAGCTTAGTGCTGCCAACAACTACCGGCATAGGTTTGACATGAACGTTAGACGGGTCTTCCAAAACTTAGCTCCGATCGCATGGACAGTTTCCACGAGCTTGTCATTCATATTGTCCACTGTATTGCAGTCTTTTAGGCACTTAAAATTAGTTTATTACTCAAGCTGAAAGTTTTTGGGGATTTGGATTAAAGCACGAGGGCGACGGAGCCTTGGCTTCATAAGACGTGAGGTCTCCAGCTTACTGTTTAGGTTCAGTGTGTCTCTCACCATTCGGTAACCGCTGCCATTTTTCACATTCACAATCACGAGTTATTACAGAACCGTCTAGTCGTCGTTATGAAGTAAATCTCATTTTTTGTTGAACCGGCGGAGCTCGAATAGGTTCACTTTCTGTGAGGCCGCTTCTTGAAGAAAAATGTCATAATAAAGAGTCCCTTTTTCGCCATGAAGTCAGTAAGCTGCTGGCCACTTGGGTTCCATTGCCTTATTTTTTTTACCTTCCGCTTATTGTTCTCTCTTGTGTGTAGTTTTGTTGTCTCCCATTAACAACATATAGTGGGTTTTGGAGAAATGCATGGCTCTAGATATATTCTCATACATTTTTCCACCTCCTCATCGGGGTGTGCTGAGGTTGGTTGGTTGGTGCGTAAGCCTGTACCAAATACCGTTTAATTATTCTCAGTACAAAGTACGCAACCCTCGTCGACATACTCCCAAACATTGGTAAAGAGAGACTTGTGGATGATAAATCCGACACCTCCTTGAGATACCATTTTTATGTGGTAGAGTGGCAGCTATATTAGTAGTATAGTTGTAGCACGAATGGGTCGGTTCGACCGGGTAAGGACCACGCTTTTGGAACCGGAGACCCTTTTTACTGGAAATGAGGCATTCCGTCTTAGTCCTCACGGGTGACAACGCATCTGCATTTTGATTTGTAATAGAGGATAGATGTAGATGTCTATGGGCCGCAGCAACCACTTACCATCAGGTGGACTGTGTGTTCGTTTGTCACCCCTATCCTATAAAAAAAGATAGATGGTGGCGTTCCCGGTGATAGAACAAATTGCCAGATTAGAGGATTACTAGGTCCTCCCTCTCTCTTTGGACCTCAGATAGACCTATAATATCCCAGCGCAACTTGTCTATCTCTTCTTCCAGCTCCAGGATCATCTCGTTAGTAATTAGGGTTAGTGCGTTATATGTTGCTAGGTCGAGTCGTATTAGGTGGCAATCGAACCTCCACCGGAGATTCTTAGCACCCCCTGGCCCGCCGTAAACGTGGGTCACCATAGCCAGGAATAGCGGGGCGGCCGGGGACTGGGGCCGTCTAATTGTATTCTCTGCGGCGGGTATGCCATAGTTACCACGCTTGGCAAGCGGCTTGTTGTTATTTACCTGTTATCAGAAAGACGCTGATATCCATATTCTGCCTCATTTTCTCTCTGTCGCCTCTTACGACACCCACGGGAAGTAGGTGGGCTAATGGATATTCTTAACCGCCACTACGCGGGGGTAAAATTTGAGATAAAATATGCTATTTCATTATCAAAATTTACTTTCTTGACCTTTTCGATAGATAAAATGGAAAGATTGCTTAGTCGCGCTTGGCTCATTGTGGACTTTGAGAAAGATTTTATTAACTTGAGTTTGAAAAGATTTTTTCACGTAGAGCACCGAAACAAAAATAGTTAAAAAATCTTAGACACGGCGCTAGATTCGGAACAGACTCAGAATAGCCCCATTTTACGATGAGTCTGATACGCTCCAATGAAGTTCAACGGCACTAAAGAATATGTTATAAAAATAAATCACTGATTGAATGTGTTTGTTGCTACGTGCGGTAACTTCAGCGATCGCTTTACCTACTCACTCAAACAAGCGCTACCTAACCTCAACTCATTTATTTAGGACATTAAATTAAGTTCGAAAGTAAATAAAATAAATTTGCGATACATATTAAGATTTTTTTTATAGGAGAGGGGGCAAACGAGCATGCGGCTCACCTGATGGTAAGTGACTACCGCCGCTCATGGACAACTGCAACACCAGGGGAACCAGGGAAATCGCAGATGCGTTGCCGGCCTTAAATAGATATAATATTTGTGTATGCAAGTAGATACTATATTAGGTAGCGATTTATTTATTGGTATGTCTTTACGGAGTAATTATTCTGTAAGTTTCATCTGGCTGTCCAAGTAAGTTGTCGTTATCACCCCTTGGTGCTTGGCACCCGGGGTGGACCGCCCCCACCGCTACCCCTTTAGTCCCCACTGAGTTAGATCGTCATTAAGTTTTAAGTACTTAATATTACTATAGTAAAGTATATAATATTATAATAATATTATAGTAAAGTCTAATTTTTAACAGAGTTCCAAAAAAGAAAGTTCTATTTACGACGCTTATGTTTTTATGTACGTTCACCGAATCCTTGGGAACTGCTGAAACGACATAATTGATAATTGTTTTATTGAATAGTTTATACTTTAAGAATGTGGTTTCTGTGTGTTAATTTTTTATTGATGGATTTTTTTTTAATAGGGAGTGAGTTTTTTTTTTCTATAGTTTATGACCACTCTAAAGGGTAAAAAGTATACTCGGTGTGTTTTTACTTTTTATTAAACGCATAAATAAGTTGTTAATTTTTATTAAGTTTTTTCATTTTTATCAAACTTGTTATTCTTCACATGTTATATTCCAAAGATATTATCAATGAAGTCATTGTGACACTACATTAATGTTTTACTAGTGATAAATTTTTAAAAAGAGAGAGATTTCTGTAAGTACTACAAGACTAATAATTAAGTCCATATTGTTATCTTTTAACCTCTAAAGTCCCTATTGTTAGCTTTTAACGACTCACTTAAGGCGACTACATTATGAATACATTTGTGTATTTTATCTTTATTACTAGTTTAACGTCTTGTGCTTGTCATTCATATTATGATCAAGTTATTTTAATAAATACCTAAATAATTATATTAAATAAGGGGATTTTTCGTAATAATCTAAAATGATACAAATAGTTTTAAAGGCGACATGACTATTTTATTCTAAAATTAGTCTGGTATTACTAGAATAGTTAAATTTATTTAAATAGTAGTTGTGAGTGCATAACTATTATTTCTTAATAAATAAATGAAGAAAAGAAGAAGATACTAAAGTTTCACTGAATACGTGAGGCACCATTGCACATCTTTTCATACTCTGTTATTTTTGTAATAGTTTAAAATAAAGAATAAATTGCGTGGACAGAGATTTTCATCACCTGAAGAAGCTGTGGACGCCTACAAAACGGCCATTTTGGAGACCCCAACTTCCGAATGGAATGGTTGCTTCAATGATTGGTTCCATCGTATGGAAAAATGTGTCAAATTTCGCGATGAATACTTCGAAAAGCAATAAATACATTTTTAAATAGTAATGTTGTGTCACTTCCTTGATTCCCGAAATTTTCAGTAACCACAAAAGGTAGTCAGTAAGAAAGTAATTTTTTATTTACCACTGGTTCGGAAAACCTCTATGTACCTCTATCCTGGGGAGAAGTAGTAAGAAACCGAGCGAGATTATTTTTTTGGATATATGTAAGTTTACAATAATTTTGCACAATTATTTATATGAATATAGAACCGCTGGCTACATCCGATATAATATATTCTTAATTTTATAATTGATATTTTTACCACAGGCAATTCGTCATATTGTATAATATGGTTTTATACTGCCAGAGTGACATTAAATGTTTTTAAAACTGACAAAGTAACTACGTTAATTATAATTATATATTATATTACTGCCAATTAAAAGTAATTCAAATTTGGAATATGGAGCTCATTGGAAACCTAACGATAACTAACATTAACTTTAAATCAAATGATGAACATTTGTTTTTACAAATTGGTGTTAATTTGAAAGGATTGTGTGACGTGTCATGATGAATAATTAACACTAAACAATTTCACTACATGACTTATTATTTTTAAGATATTCATTGTGGTCTTCCAACTGATCTAATTAATTTCAGCGCGAACGTAAAATTCTTATTGATAATCTGCGTGAAGCATGTCCTGCGATACCATCCTTATCAATTGGATGATTAGCGATCCACCACTGTGCGATTTAGAAGAATTTTTCTTCCTCGCACAACTTCCTTGTGGAATCGATTACCACTAGCGATTTTTCCGGACCGAAACGACTTAGGGAAACTCAAGAAAAGAGCCCACTCCTTTTTAAAAAGGAGTGGGCCCGGCAACGCATCTGCTATTCCCCTGGTGTTGCAGTTGTTCATGGGTGGCGATAGTCACTTAACATCAGGTGAGCCGCATGCTCATTTGGTTCCTCTCCTATAAAAAAAAGTTGTATAAATAAAAAAATTTATGTAATATTTATCAATATCTTTTACAAACAGATAACAAAGTAATGACCGCAATGATAGAATTGGTTATCTACATATGCTAGCTAGTCACTACGTGCAAGTCACAAACTGCCCACGAGACAATCCAGCTGCCTAGACCACATCATGGTAAAATTAAACAAAAACTAATGTTGCCAAATGTTCCAAAGGTCTCTGGAAACAATCAAAACAATAACCTATTTTAAAATATCTAAATCTCATTGCAAAGAACTACTTAATATAGGACCAACACCGCCTGATTCTGTTAATTAAGGTAAATTGTTATTTTTCTAATATTGGCAATAAACTGGCTATGTAAAATTGGATGATGATATGAAAAATATATCTCATGACTCATAAAGTAGCATTACCATTAGCACGCTAAAACGACATAATACATATTTGACCTTTTGGAGACTGACGTCGAGGAAGTTAAAAGTGTTACCATGGGTCTCAAAACAGATAGTGCCCTTGGTTGGGACAATATATCGCCGAATTTCTTAAGATCTGTAGCTCTGTTCTTGCGCCCATAATTAGTCGACTTGTAAACCAATGCTTTAGATTAGGTATATTTTTGCATTCCTAAAAAATCTGTGTTACTACAGTTCATAAGGGTGGGGACAGAGGTGACGTCAATAATTATTGACCAATTTCAGTCTTACCCCCGATATCAAAAGTCATTGAGAAACTCATTAATCCTTGACCACTTAATTATCTAGAAAAAATCAGCATTATCTCTAGCTCACAGTTTGGTTTTAGGTCTGGATTATCTACGGAGGACGCAGTATTGTCTCTCACGTCCCTTATTACAGACCAAGCCGACCGAGGAAATAAATGCCTGTTTTTTTTTACCTGAAAAAGGTTTTTGATACCGTCTCCCTTCCCATCCTTGTACATAAACTGGAGTGCGTTAGTGTCCGAGGCGTACCACCTAAATTACTAAGCAATTACCTACAAGAGCGCACTCAAAGAGTGAATATTGAAGATCACGTCAGTAGAGACATGGACAAAACCTTTGGTATGCCCCAGGGGAGTGTACTTGCCCCAACTCTATTACTAATTTACATAAATTATCACCAATCTAAGCATTGAAGGTGGTAAAATTTATTCTTACGCCGACTACTGCGACAGTTTTTCTGGGACTTCGTGGAACACGATATATGATACAGCCCAAAGTGGTCTCTCTAAAATTACTGACTGGCTAAAACAAACCTAACTAACTAACTTTAAATATTAATAAAACAAATTATAATATGTGCTTCTCACCAAATAATAGAACTCAACCTAAAAACGATCTTACAGTAAAAAATACATGAATGCGATAAACTAGACTACTCAAGTTGTCATTGTAAAATGCTGCAGAAGGTCACATCCACTAAATACCTAGCAGTAATACTGGAACATGGACTATCCTGGCATCCACATATTGAACGAAAGATTATGTCAACTTATTTGGACTTTTAAAACTCTGAGGATCTGTCTTATGCCGGGTTTACACGCTTGCCAAGTCTCGGCAAGCATCCACAAGCACAAGCGTGTAAAGAGGGCGTTTGGCTTGGCTTGCGTGAGCTTGTGGACGCTTGTCCCCAATCCGGTCTAGTGTCGGTTTTTGGACACAGATCAAAGGGCGCTTGCAGCAAACGCTTGCAACGCATTTTCACGTTGGTGCGCGTTTAGTAGAAATTGTGATTTTGCGACGAGCGCATATTTAGTTATTTGTTTATTAATGAGTGGCTGGTCAAACAAAGAGAGTTTATAGTTTCTGCAATATTACCAGAGCTAATCGTCTATCTGGAACCCCAAAGACGTTAATCATAAAAATAAAAAGAAAGTTGCAGATGCTTGGAGTCGTCTTGCCGAGTTAACGGGAAAGCTTTGCTTGTTTTTCAAATAAAAGTATGTTAAACCAAACGCAATAGCCGACACTAGTTCGGTGTTCGCCATGCTTGGGTGTACGTAGCACACTGACGCATTCACAAGCATGAAAACGACTTCCAAACGCCAAACGAGATTTGTGGACGCTTGGGGCTTGAAGACGTTTACCGAGGCTTGGCAAGCATGGAAAGGCACCATTAGGATATTGCATTCCTGTACGGGGTGGGGCAACTAAAACTAAATTCCTGAAGGTAGAACGTGGTCAACGCTGCCTTCTTAAAGTCATGTACCTCATACCACGTCTGTACCCCACTACGACATTATAGGGGGTGGTGATAAAGTTATCACATTAAATGATAATACATATCCTACATAACGTTCTTTGAGCACACACAGTACTAAAAATATATAACAATTAACATTCTAGTTGCGGTAGCCCTTTTTTTCGTATTTTGCCTAATTACATATGGATGGGAAAGTGTAGGTAAATAATTATCTATGTCGATGCCGCACCGTTGCCAACCGTTGCCGCTTTTACCGGTTACTTCAGGTCAGTAAACTAATATTATCAAGGTGATTTATTTCGTGTCAATTTTACGCTATTAATTTTGTTTGAAAGATGCATTTTTTATGTTGTGTAGAAATGTTTATTTTATTATTTTAACAGACATATATGAATTTGTATTTACCGCTGTGTTATTTAATGTGATAACCTAATCGCCACCCACCACAAGCTTTGCGGTGTGCTAACCGTGAAACAGTTATACATTTTACTTACTACTCTAAAAACTCGTCAAACCATACTGTTTGGCTCTACCGTAGGAAATAAAAGAAGAAAAAAAAAAAGATTTAACTAAAACTATTCACACTAAAATAGTGTTTGCCAAACGTCAATATACTGCGAATTCAATCTACCTTTACAACAGCATTAACGGTTTATTGGACGTTCATAACACAACTCACCGCGATTTGAAAAAATCTGTAATAACCTGTTTAAAACACAGAATTATGACGACCTTGAAGCACTCTTACACCGTACTTCATAAATTGTTAATTAATTAATCAGCATACACACATACACACGCACAAGCACACGCACACAAACACAATAAACACGCACGCACACACACGCACACACACACACACACACACGCGCACGCGTGCGCACAAACACATACACACACACACACACACACATACACATACACGCACTCACACACACACACACACGCACACACACACACACACACACACACAAACGCGCGCGCGCACGCACACACACACACACACACACACACACACACACCGTTCATAGCACATACCATTTGAGCTTACATTTAAATACGTACAAATAATACATTAATTACCTTATTTAAATCGCTTATATGAAAGGCGACTTCTAGTTTAATTTATAACAGCATAATTAAAGGCTTTCCTATTTAAGACTGTCATAGATAAGGAAGAGCGGGAACTCCTGACACAGGTTTTCTTTTAAATTTACTAGGAGGACCCATCTACTATATTGTTTGAGTTTGTAATTTAAAAGAAATAAAGCATTTATTATATTATTATATTATATATTATATTAAATATCTGTAATGTTTGCACTAAGTTAAATTAATAAATTCTCTATTTATTGTCCAACGCACATAGTGAATTTACATTATGGCTACTCTATCGGCTTTCGGTAGCCATCTGTTGGTATGGTATGCTATGGTATAGTTCGGTACAATTCGAAAGCGCCTGTCACTTAAATTGATTCAACTAAGAATCGGATGTTTAAAATGTTTTTATCTTAATTGGAAATTTAATCGAATTTTTTTTCTTATTATTTACTATGTATTTAAACTAAAAAATGGTAAACTGATTTAAAAATTATTAAGAATGCCTAAAACCTGTAATTATACTGTCCCTCTATAACCTTAAGACTGGAACACTGCAGTGCAAGCATTACTATTTTGGGACAAAGATAGTTTAGAAGTACAGGTACAGAAGGATCTCCAGACCAGCAGAAAAAGAGTCTTTTGCTGCATACCGGTAGAAAGTTTACGGGAATGCTCACGTATAAGTCCCCAATTACGACAGAGTCAGTTGACTACTGGAAGCTGCTCTGTGAGAGGACAATTTTCCAGTCTTAGCAAGGCGCCCTTAGCAATGTGCGCCTTTCAGAGTAACCGCGGCTACTGATGAGAAAGACAGGTTCTCGAGTGGCAGCTTCGTACTGGTAGGCGAAGTGTAGGGCCGTCTCCCACTAGATGGAGTGACGACTTGGTAAGACATGCGGTAAGTTCATGGATACAGGTGGCTCAGGACCGTGCTTTGTGGTATTCCTTGTGGGAGACCTATGTCCAGCAGTGGACTTGTGAAGGGCTGTAATGATGATGATGATGATGATGATATTAAAACCGCAGTCTCTGTCATTTCTAATTCCCAACTTGGAAAGGTTGTTTTCGACTCCCAACTCTATCCTTATAACACTTTTACTTGTAAGAGACTATTTGTATAACTGCTTCTGTTACTTTACAGTCCATTAAATAGTACCTCTTAACTGTACAACAGTACTTTGATCAACCTGTTGCGGTTTTCTTTATTTAGTAGGACCGTTATGCGTCTCCATTCCCTATTTTTTTGCTTGGATTTCGCTGACGTATGGAATTATTAGACTATGTAGTGGCGGTATAAGAATATACACTACCCCAAATCATCCCGTGGTGTCATAAGAGATAACAGAGGAAAATTGAAACTGGAGATAGGCAGCCACATCTTTCTGATGACAACTCAAAATTATATAAATTGCGGTTGCCAATCCGCCTGCCAAGCGTAGAAACTATGGCAAAACTTTATTTTCTTTTTATAGGATAGCATGACAAACGAGCACACAGTCCACCTGATGGTAAGTGGTTGCTGTGGCCCACAGACATCTACATTTATCCTCGTTTGCGAATCAAAACGCAGATGCGCTGTCACTAGTGAGGACTAAAATGGAATGCCTCTTTTCCAGTAAAAAGGGTCTCCGGTTCTCTACAGTCACCATACGAAACACAGCAGTGTTAAGCTACTATTTTACGCTGGTATTCTGTGAGAGCGTGGTTCTTCCCCGGCCGAACCGACCCATTCGTGCTACAACTATACTACTAATATAGCTGCAGCATGGCTCTACCACGTAAATCTTAAGCGGATGAATGGATACTATTTACGGTTTTTTTAGTATTTTATTAGATACCTATCTACAGTAGGGCCAGAGCAATAGACGTAACATAACGGATCAATAGGCTTTAGTGACAGTGCGTTGCTCACTAACCGACAACCGATGGGGAAAGAAAGGAAAGAAACCGAAGTAGTAACCTCGTGCGGGTAAGCGAAGTGTGAACTGCTTTGTGATATTACTTAGGGCAGGACTATGTGGAGAGAGGCATTCTTATTTATTTGTATCTTATAATGTTCGAAAATGATCCAGTACAAAACCAGAAAAGGATTTACAAAATCGTCGTAGTTCAGTACTTTGAATGTACACTTAAATTTAAAAGGGACGGCGCAGTAGTGCAGTGGCTCTTGCACTGTGGGCCACTGGTGCGAATCCCGACCACAGTTCTGAAAGCTACGTTTTTGAAAGTTTATGTGCAATTTTTGTATGTAAAACACCTCCACGATACGAGCGAAATATCTAATATGAGTATTTACAAAATAGTTATTCGCAAAAAAAAAAAAGACGTAAAATACGTTTCTTTGTACATAATGTGTGTTCAATATTGAAATCGGTTTTGTTTATAAGCGTATATTATTAGTTTACTAGAAACAATGTATATTGAGAAAGTGCTTTACTAAAATTGCAAGCAATATTTTATTTGTTTCTGATTTAGAAAATATTGTAAGGTAGACTTTGTTGAGTGAATTTTAACACAACGAGCAGCTGTGCAGTAGTAAATGCTCTGAAATATAGCGTTCCAGCAGATGGCCGCCGAAAACCGACAGAGTACGACGGCACGAAATGCATAATCTAAATGCCAACGGCTGGACGCTACTGACAACAGAGCGCTATCCTACTATTTGAAATTAAAAATGGCATTGTTCTTGATTTAATTATTATTTTTTTATTCTACTGATTTGTTACGCAACTAGGTACTTATTGTCTAATGTCTTAATCCTCGGTCGCCCCGCTGGTTAATAATCATTCATTTATTGCAGCCTATCGATGTCCACTGTTGAACATAGGTTTAGATAGAACGCTTCATAAAGGGTACATTTACCATAGTCGCCACGCTTGGCAGGCGGGTTGGCAACCGCAGGTTTTTATTTCATAGTTATTAGGAAGACGTTGCTGTTCATCTTCTGGTTTGTCTCCTTCTGTCGCCTCTTAGGAAACCCTCGGCGCGATATGGCGTAGCTTATATTTTTTCATCGAAACTACATCATGTGATAATACGAGTAGTTAAAACATAATTATCTCGAAAGTAAATAGCAATATATTCCAAAATTTTAAATAATTACATTTGAGATTTCGAATTAAGTATTTAACATGTTTATAACCTCAATTTTGTTACAAGGCTTGCAATAAGCAATGTCTGAACCGGTCTTCAATATTTATATTTTGTATCACACGCAATTTACTCACTAATTTTGATAACACTAGACCAAACCCCTTACGTAACTATTAATATATATATATATATATATATAAATCATAGCCCGCAACGTTTTTAGAAATTAAAGTAATTTGTAAATAAAATTAGTCGAAAATAAATTATGTTATACATTAATGACGTTATTTTTATAGTCGGTGGATGCAGGTGGCTCAGAAACGTGCTTTGTGACATTCCTTGCAGGAGGCCTATGTTCAACTGCACTAATATATAAGTTTAAAAATCTTAAATAACACGCATTGGTGATCCTATTCTAGTGAAAATACTAGGTCATAGTATATTTACTAGGATCACTGTATTGTCGCCTGTTCTTAATACGCATGCAAAATATTCCATTGTTTTGATCTGGAAGCGGATGAAATCTGAATTGTAAAATTCTAATACATTCATATATAGATACATATGCAGAGTAAGCTAAAATAAAGTGCACTACCTTATATATTTTTTAGGGTTTCGTAGTTAAACAACAAGGAACGCGTTTCGGCATATCCGTACGTCTGACCATCTGCGGTTTTTCTCAAAGACCCTAGGTACTACAAAGCTGTAATTTGGCATATTAATAGATATAAATAACGTCTACAAAGTATAATATGACGATATAAAGTCTTCAAAAACATTTCTATTCTGGGTAACTCTTGATACTCTACCTGATTTTTTTACCATCGTGTGAGGTACGTTTGCGAAATATTTCGCTATAAAGTGGTATTTTTATTAGCATCATGTGCTTCCTTCCTCTACCAACTAATCCGCTATTTTTGTGTATGTATGTACAGGTGTATGACGTCCCAATGTCATAGTTAACTACGGCTACCACCAGATGTAGAGCTAATAGATGAAGAGCTAATCGTAGTGATAATATGCTTTTAGCACAGAGGAGCGGGAATTACAGTTGAAAACACTAACATTTTCAGAGCGGGTATACAGTTTCAACACAAACAATTTTGAAACTAATGTAAATTTTACCGATTAAATATAGAATATTTATATAAATTTATTTTTAACACGATTTCCGTTGTAAGCTATATTACTATAATAATTAAGTTCAATGAGTTGTGTTCCATTACAGTTTATCAAAAGTTCACTGCTGAACATAGACCTCCTTTATATATTGTCTCATATGAGACATTTGTCATAGTTGCCATGCTTGGCAGGTGGGTTGGTAACTACAGTTTTTTTTATTCAGCTTTTATCAGGAAGATGCATCTCCTGGTTCAGTTTCCATCTGAAGCCTCTTACGATGCCTACGGGATGATATGGGGTAGTGGATATTCTTACCACCGCCAGTACACGGTCAACTAGTTGAGTAGATTTCCACATGTAGCAGTTATTCATATGTTATATAGTATGTATTAGTAATCTATAAATTAACATTTTTATATTATAAATATTAAATAAAATGTTACATTAAATCCATCATAATCATCATCATTATTACGTCCCTTCACAAGTCCACTGCTGAACATAGGCTTCCCCCAGAACCATGGTCCTGAGCTACCTACATCCATCGATTTCCTGCATGTCTTACCAGGTAGTCACTCAATCTAGTAGGGGACCGTCCTACACATCGGTTACCAGTACGAGGCTGCTAACGAGATGAAGCTTTCTTCTTCATCGGTGCAACACCAGAAGTCATTATTGTTTTTTTTTTGTTACGGCTTTACCCATATCTCCCACTACACTACCAAGCAGTTGAAGTGGCAGAAAATGACATTTCGACATTAAGTTTTACAGAATTTTCTATCTATTTAAGTAACATTATGGTGTCAAGTCTTCGGATCGAAGGTCGATTTCTTTTAGGAAAAAAATAGAGATTTATAATATTATTTAGATTTTTACCAATTATGCTTATTTATGTTATATTTATTCTTGAATTTTCTAAGAAATTCGCAAAACACTAAAAAGTTACGTCCAACTCTACTCGTTTCCGAAACATACCCAAAATATTTAAACGATTCAATTGCAATATTATGCCTCTGAATTCCAAAGGTAACAAAAAGCAGCAGTAAAACGTAACATGAGTATGAAAGAATAATTAACTGAGCTTTATTCGGAACTGAATTCACAATTCGAACCTGACTCTCAAAAGATTAAACAGGCCTGAAACGGTAATAATTATTGCCTCTTGTTTGTTTGTTAAAGCCCTTTATCTCGGGGAAACAATTTTAGTATGTACTAAACTGTATCCGTATTCCGTCAGTTTTATCTAACTTTGTAAATTCTAAGATTAATATAAAACTTTTTTTTTAGTTATTTTATCATGACTTAACATTAAAGAATTGTAACTGGCATATACGAGTAGTAGCATATTATTACCGTGACCGTTGCAGTCTATGAAGTCCAATTCTGAATCCCTTTTTCCTTTTGAGGGGGCAAACGAGCATGCGGCTCACCTGATGGTAAGTGACTACCGCCGCCCATGAACAACTGCAACACCAGGGGAATTGCAGATGCGTTGCCGGCCTTTTAAAAAGGAGTAGACTTTTCTTGAAGGTCTCTAAGCCGTATCGGTCCGGAAAAATCGCTGGAAGTAATCGATTCCACAGGGATGTTCTGCAAGGAAGAAAAACATTCAAAATTTAACTTTAAATACAACAGCCTGGAAAAGACTAAACTATCGGTCCGTAGGGTCCATGTGCGGTGAAGTTCATAAAGGAACTGGCATATACGAGTAACTCATTCTGCGTAGATCGAACCAAAAATTAATATTCAAAAATTGAAGGTAGCAGGGCTAACTGTGACATCGGGACGTCAAACACCTCAGTCCCCCCGTGACCACGGTTGCTGGAAAGCAACCGAAACGTCGGGAATATAAAATAAGTTAATTAAACGCGATAAAATCCCTAAAAATAGTTTTATTCAATTCATAAAGGAACTGTATCCACGACTAGTCGTCGCTGCTGGTGATAAGAGGGTTGGTTCTTTTCTCGCTCAAAGGTTAAGTGTCGCCATTCAGCGAGGAAACGCAGTAAGCGTTCTTGTCAAATATCAAGGTGAGTAGGACTGTATGATAATAAAATTTTTATTATTTTTAGTTTTTATTTATTATATATATCTTTTTTAATATTGTGTGTAACCTTATAGTTAGATTTAATTTTACACTATATTTTAACAATGTAAATAAAATATGAATTTTTACGTTAGCAATCATATGATATCAAAATTCCTATAACATATTGAGGAAAAAATAACTGTTTATGTATTATAATTTAGTATACGCTAATTTTTACGTTAGCAATCGTATGATATCAAAATTCCTATAACATATTGAGGAAAAAATAACTGTTTATGTATTATAATTTAGTATACGCTAATTTAGTATACGCGTGAAAAGGACAGGAATTCAATTAAAGTTCAAATGAAACTATTTTTTACGGGTTTTATCGCGTATATAAATTTATTTTCAATTCCCTTTTCGAACTTTTCGAGTACTTTACAGCAATCATGTTCACGGGGGGACTGAGGTGTTTGACGTCCCGATGTCACAGTTAGCCCGGCTACCTTAAATTTTTGAATATTACGAGTAATTTTTGGTTCGATCTACGCAGAATGAGTTTACAGTATATTGAAGTCTTGCAGTTGTATGCTTGGGTTGAGATTTAATATTATTAATTATAGGATCCCAATCAGCTATGTGTTCTTATATACGGGTTTTAATTGAACACATGGCTGTTGTGAAGAATTGACACGTACTGGATCGCCCCCGTCACTACATCAAATTTGATAGACCACAAAGCATCGCTAAAGAACATCGATTCATTCCAAAAATGATTCGCCAGGCTATTAAAAACTAGTTTCAATAGACTAGATGGCTGGGCTCTACCATCTTCTTGGGACTATATAACTACGTTAATAACATAAATTAATCATTTAATTAAATTAAAAACTATTACAAGGGTACGCCCCGACTATTCAAAATTACCTATTTGATAAGCAACTCTATCTAAAGTTTTAGGATAGTACAGTCCATATTATCACGAGTTCGACTTCATCATCATAGGAGGTCAAATGGTCGCCACCTCGAAATCTGTTCAATAGGGATGCCACTCTTTTGCGTCTGGGTGCTTAAAAGTCATCAGTGTGCTTCTCAGTAAACATAATTTTTTCATCAATCTATAAGTTTGTCACTTATTCACAATGTCTCTTTTTATTTAGAAGATCATTGAGTCATTATTGGTGATAATGAAATAACTACTACTATACCAGGATGTAGCATCGTTATCAACCGGGTTTCAGAGCCGAGCACTATAAGGTCTTATGGAGCATTATCGGAGTAATAGTATTAGGGTGTTAGTTGATAAGGTAACATTATATAACAACGTGAACGCTGCCGTCAACGATTAATAATCATTAAATTTACATTTTTAATATTATTAATTTTTCCGAGATATGCTCCATCAAATTCTGGTCAATAAACTTAGCCCTTAAATCGGGTTAACAATCACTTATTAACGTACCATTCGTATAATTTTATAAATTATTTACCTTTTTACGGTTCCGTCAGGGCGTCCGTCCGTTCGTCCGTCCGTAAATCCTCACATACAAGTAAATGGAGGATGTTTTTTTTACCCGTCTATACCATCGTGTGGGGTATCGTAGGATAGGTCTTTCAAAAATATTGAGGGTGTAGTACAACATCATTTTGATTGACGGGTTCGTTTGCGAAATATTTAGCTTTAAAGTGGTATTTTTCATTAAAGTCATGTTCCCCCCCTCTACCAACTAAACCGCTATTTTTGAAAATGTGAAAAGTATACACGATAGTAGTATATATAATATAATGAAGTTAAAAGGAAAACCATCACAGCTAACTAGACTTACGAAGTTAACGAGTGATAGTCGAACAACTTATAAAATAATGCACTTGGATTAGTAAAGCTACAACTCCAAAGAAAATTACCTAAAACTAGCTGTATTATAACTTTGTAATGTATTGTAAACTGTAAAAAATAAACATTTTATGAAGAAAACGATTTATATGAGTTGGTACCATAGCTTTACTTTTTCATTTACGGGATAGGCAGAGAGGATCTTTCTTTGTACTATTTTCACTTATTTGTTAGTTGGTAGTTATTGCCGTCCTCATTCAAAGTATTCATACAATCATATAGCCTCATACAGTTTAATTCGTCACACTCTTGGTTTACGCGGGCCACCTCAGGTAGTGGTAGTTTAGGGGAAGGTTCGTTACGGTCATATATGTATATCTTAAGGTTGCACTGCTGGAAAAATATTAATATATAGTCAACTATGATCATTTATGTTTTTGTACTTATTAGGCATGTGAATGATTTGATATAACTTGTATTATTTTCAAAATCGAAGAGATTTTGTAATCTTTTTTGATTATCATTCCCTATAAGTCTGATTTGAAAATAAGTGCTTCAGTTACCATCCTATCATTTGGGCCCATTTTTAGTCGCCATAGCGGTCAAAACGCACACATTATGCTCATTATTAATAAAGCCCTCGTATTGTGACGGGCAACTACGGAACCCTACCTCTACCTAAGATGTTTTTAAAGTATAGATACGTCATACTCGCTCTTAAATGGCAATACGAAAGTCAGGTAATTGCCCGACTCGCATTCAGTTGGGCACGCTCTCGCGTCGCGGCTATACCTTCGCTACAGCGCGTAAATCTTCTAGTTATTCGTGGTAAAAATGCCTTCCTGTGTTTTTAGGCAGTGCACAAATTACACGACAACTGTTAGAGACAAGAAAAACGTCTCATTAATATTTTGAATATAGATGTTTTGTTCATAATTGGTTTTATTATTTCAACACTAACCGCTAGTGCAAACTTTGACGCTAGCTAGTGTGTTCATTTCCATATCGGTATGTCATGAGCGCGCCAATGAGCGCTCAGCAGCAATCAATACGCAACTAATGATGTATATTCATCTTTTTCTAACGATATGTATGCCGTATCATTTGTCTCTTTTTGTTAGCGCAACGTGTCATAATAAATAACTGTACGTAGATATAGTACTACCTGCACCACTTTAAAATACAATAATGTTAATGGGTAACCTGTCTATCTTTTTAAATACGTCTTTGACATCTACAGTGTGCGTGGCCCGACACGCACGTGACAAACGAGCACACAGTCCACCTGATGGTAAGTGGTTGCTGCAGCCCATAGACACCTACACCTAAAAATACAAATTAGTTGTTACCCGTGAGGACTAAGATAGAATGCCTTGTTGCCAGTAAAAAGTATGTCCCGTTTTCTACACTCACCATACGAAACACAGCAGCGAAAGGGATAGTACGGCCTATACGGCAGTACCTAGTACAGTTATTAGTTTTTTAATGAATTAATAATAAACCTTACGTGTAAATGTAAATTATCAAGGTCTGATTGAATAATTAAAAAGTGTTATCCACAGGAACTGCCTCTGGCTTTAATGACCTTAATTCTCTCTAGTCAAGATTCTATGAATTAAGGAATTGTATTCACAACGAATTAAGCCACCGCTATTTCAGACTAGATGTGGGAGTAAAGTTTTGAGCAGGCCATGTTCTTTAGCACTGACCATTTTTTTTAAATATTCTAAGACTGACAAGCGAGCACACAGTAGATTAAGGTGTAATGCCTCTTTTCTGCCGACTTCCAAAAAGGAGACGGTACTCAATTCGACGCGTATGTTTTTTTTTTTATATGTGTTACCTAACATTTTACATAACTTTTTACTGGGTGGACCGATTTCAATGATTCTTTTTTTATATGAAAGCTGATACTTCTCGTGTGGTCCAAGTCTTGATCAAGGTCAGACCAATAGTTTTTGAGTTATTTGATTTATTCTTAATAACTTATATTGAAGTCAGCTGTACAAAATTTTAATTTTAAATTATCCAGTAAAAAGGTCATTCGGTCTGTGTTTCGTATGGTGAGAGTCTTTACACTCACCATACGAAACACAGCAGCATTACGCTGCTATTTTACTCTAATATTCTGTGAGAACGTGGTCCTTCACCGGTCGAGCCGACCCATTCGTGCTACAACTATACAAGTAATATAGCTGCAGCATGGCTCTACCACGAAGAAAGCCATACGGGTTCAGATCTGAAATTGACGAGGGCCTGTCTTCAGCTTGGGATTAAGTTGTTCGTGCCCTGCGATCAGGAGCAGACTTGTTAGAAAGTTCACAGTACATTTTTGGAACATGGATCACTAGAAGGCTTTACTAATCGTGTAGTGGCAGTGTAAGCATACCCACTACCCCATATTGTCCCGTGGGTGTCATAAGAGGCAGCAGCGTTTTCTTAATAATTAAAAAAAACTGCGGTTGCCTACCCGCCTGCCAAGCGTGGCAAATCTTACTTATGGGGCAATCTATGGAGGAGTTCTATGTTCAGCTGTGGGATTTTGATAGACAGTAACAGTAACTGTAAATGACTTTAATGCACGATCCAAGCAAGTCTGTTGATACACTTGTCATAGCTTTGGAGACTTCTTAAGAGGTTTGAGCAAGTCGTAAAATCATTTGTTAAGATCACATTTCTATATTGCAGGCCTCATAACGCGACACGTTATTAGGTAGTGTATTACTCTCGACACGTCAAGGTCAAGCAATTTTGTGATCTTAAAATGCCTCTATCATAACCATATTGCACTTATACGATATTATGACTAGCTGTATATCAAGAAAATACTCTAATTAATCTCTAATAAAAATCTAATGAAAAACGGTTTGAAAAAAAATTACGTGGACGTCCGGACGTTGATTTTCTATGTAGTCACGATATCTCCCGAAAAATTGACTTACGAGACCGGGTTTTTTATTAGCTACAGAATAACATTATCTGATTCCTTATTTCATATCAATAGCCTAGTATGCGTCGTTTGTTAATAAAATAATTTTCAAGCCTTATACAATTTATTGCTATTAAAAATTTAATGGCGCTTTCATTTTCTTCTTTACTTATTGATAGACAAAGGACAAATGTACCATACAACCTATATCGATTTTATACTTTATGAAATCGATTTAATTTGGTAATTAATTTTTTCATCAAAATTAGATGAAACGCTCATGAGGCGTGCACTTTTGAATTTTCCAAACTATTTATACTTCACTCACTTAAACTACGGAAATCGATTTAGGGAATATCGATGACAAACATCTAGTATGTTATAGCACGCTCAGGTATTGTTTGTTAATTCACGTCAAGGTTCTAGCGCAAATATTCATTTGATAGGCTAGAAATTTATATATATGTATATGTATATAAATTACTACACATATACTACAATACTTATTTTTCTTTGCCCGAATGGACTTCAGTCTTTTCACATTATTTTTATTGCTCAAGTATAGGAAAGGGTGGAAAACTGCAAAGAACACGATTATTGTAAAAAGAAAAGGATACGATTGTAGACAATATTATAGCATAAGTAAAAAAGGAAGTAGTTATTCTAAAGTACCGTGACGCGATGAACTATCCAACTAAGTTTTATTTAACAGTAGAATTTCTTTAATTACCTATTTGAGATAAATTGACAGCAAAAGAGTCCTCGTTATAAGTCACTGCTTATCTACAATTCCACCTGGTGGTAAGCAATCCCTAAATAGAACAAAAACCTATTCCCTCTTGCCTTGAAGACTTCCAGATTGTAATAAGACGGAAAGACCGACGCCAGCAGATTATTCCACTTCTTTGCTGTATTCATTACGAAAGACGAAGCAAACTGTTTGGTTCGAATGCGTGGAATATACACAATAACTGGGTGAGTAGACAAATAATAAATCAACTGGTTGTCCTATGGTGGAAAGGGAAAGGTGCAATTAAGGCATGTAATACCTGAGTACGCTCTCCGAAATGCATCATAAAATACCGAGAGGCTAGCTACTCTGCTATCATATTATTTATAGTTTATGTATTGATTCTATTCTAAAACAATTCTTTATTTTAAGTCGGTGGTAAAATTTCTCAGTAAGTGAATTTAAAAATAATGGTCTATTTTTCATAAGTATTACTAAGTCACTTGGGAAACTTTCCGCTGAAAGTAAATCGAAAACAATTCCAAAGTCTGATTTCTTGCTTCAAGACTTTATTAAGGTATTTTTCTCTTCAATTTTAACATACCAAACAATACTGCTGCTATAATTAATTCATCAACTGTTTTTAAGTACATACATGAATATAGGCTTTTCCATGATTGCTCTAAAGCGCATTCTTTTTTTTTATAGGATAGGATGACAAACGAGCACACAGTCTACATGATGGTTAGTGGTTGCTGTGACCCATTGACATCTACATATATCTTCGTTTGCGAATCAAATGCAGATACGTTGTCACTCGTGAAGACTAAGATGGAATGCCTGTTTTCCAGTAAAAAGGTTCTGGGAAACACAGCAGTGTTAAGCTGCCATTTTACGCTGGTATTCTGTAAAATACTGTTTTTCCTCCTCTCACCACCCTGGACAGGCGGGCTTGTAAGCACTGATCGATATCCTCGCACTGGTAATGCTGCTTCCTTACACAAGTCTGAGATTTTGTTTCAAATAGATTTCCTTCAATTTATGGTCCCTGGATATGAGGAGGGTTGGAGCAGTTCATGTCGCTTCCAAGCAGTTTCTAACATAAATTTTGTAAATAGTTTGTATAACCATAATATAAAATTTACTTTAAAAAGATCCTGCTGGGTTTCTTGCTGATTCTTCTCAGGACAGAGGGGTTTTTCGAATCAATGGTAAAGTAAAAAATGACTTTCAATAAGAATTACACATGTGATCTATATTGAATAGAAATTATTCTATTCTATTCTCTTCTATTCTGCCCTCTATGAACTTACGGGTACTGTAATTATGTTGTATATAAGTATTTACTTACTGACCCAATACGCAAAGGCGTATAGTGCTTTCTTTTTATTATGCATAATATCATTATGCAATTAGCAATTGGCACATCGGTGTGAGTTGACATGGATATAATTTATTTACATGGATATCTGGAGGTAAAAGGTTGGCCTGAGATGGCCGCTTGGAGTGCGCTTGTTGATCCTACTCTGGAGGCGCATTGGTGGAGTTGTTGAAAGAAAAGAGTTGGTATGGCGAGGCACTACTCGTTCTATCTCCCGCAAATCTGAATTTAAGTTGATTGTTGAGTTTCGGTATTATGATGTGCCGCTACACCTACCTTCCGTGATCGATATGTTTTCTGCGGCGGAAACAGATTAGAAGTTATGGCCGTGGTCGAAATGAGTCGGAAACACAACTGTCGTTGATTCTTGGGAGTCCAGAATTTGATTCCCAACTGAAACACCATATTTATTTTACACTGTTTCGGGTCTGGTTGGAAACTAAGAGTGGTAAATAATTACTTTTTCGTTGAAACCGTCTTAACAATTAGCAGCAGGCTATCCGGCTTTAGAATCGCTTCCGGTTTTATTCGAGATGAGAGTTTCCACCAAGCGCCTTAGTGATTTTGAGGAAATACGAAATGCTAATCTCTCTCTTTGAAAGATTTCAAATCACAAAATTCTTTTCTATGAACTTATAGTAGTTAGAAAGATGTTTTAAAAATTTGAGTTGAAATTTTTTAATCCCATTTTTTATAATCTCTTATTGCATGAATAATTTTTTTGTAACGAAGTACTTGAACAAAGACTTATTACATTATCATAGCACTTTTTAATATTTAGAAAAACCGATAGGGTTATGCCTATATAAAATACGTTAAATAATAACCGTTCCGTTGTTTAATATGTTGCAAGAGAAACTGCTCACAGTGTGGTCCTGGGTGCGAGTCCCGGGTCAGCCCAAAATTATTTATTGAATATTTTCTGTCAAGAAATTCTCAGTAGCAGCCTGGATTCAGGAATTTGGCCTTGTTTTGGATGTCGCGTCAAATTTCTGTCCTATGGGAGTATCAGATTGAGGAAATAGAGAGTGTAGATATCCGTGTTTGCGCACACACGTACATTAAATATAATATATTAAAATGTATATAATATAAAGCATGAAAAGAAACGCTGGTACGTTTCACATTTTCCATCAAAAAACAAAAAACAATAAAATTCCAAGTATGAAAATACAAAAACCGCAAGAATGAATTTTGATTTTACAAATTAAGTAAGAACAATAAACTAACAATCTTCCACTTCCCACCGCTGAGCTCTTAATCTTATTCGTGACAGTATTTAAGGTTAAGGAAAAGTCTGGCGCGATGCTTCAGAGCGACGATTCAGTACATTGAATGCTTTTGGCCCTCTCTAAATCTACTGAAATGTCACTATTGCGTAAAAATAAATTTATTTTATAAAGATTGAAATTGAAAAAAAAAAAGTTAATATGACACATAATTGCTATATAAACATGACCTTTGCGGAGACCTTTAATGAAATCGCATATCAAATGAAATGATAAATAATTTTGGGTCATTTTGCGAACACATTTTGTAAATTCGTTTTAATTTTTTTTTAAATAAAATAAACAGAAACAAACAATTTCAACGTTTTATTACATTTATTCATGCTCCATCATGTTAGTACGGCTAAATGAAACGATAATTTAATAAAAAAAATCATGAAAATACTGAAACATAAAACCAGCAGTGGAATTACTGAATTACAATCAGCTGCCTAGAGGTCAATGTACGCGCGTACGCCGAACTCTTATAGGTCCCGTCACATAAAAAGAACGCTGGCCTTGAACCTGGGCACTGAGCGATTTGTCACTGAGTGGTACGAAGGGGGCGCGACGCTATTGGTACTGTGCCCGCATGCTATTGGTTCATGATCCCCGCGCTTTGTTCGCTCCCAAAATGCAGTCGCATATACAGCTTACTTTGTGACTCGCGACGATGGTTTTAAAAAGGAAGGCATTTTTTTTATTAATATCTATTATTTTATGACTGAACTAATAAACGAAAAGGTAAAATATGATAGGAGAAGGTGAATGGAAAAATTGTGCAGTAAAGTTAAAAGTGCCGAGGAAGAATACCGAAAAAAATTACCATATGATCGACCTGATGACGGAAGCTCAAGCGAAGATGAAAGTGATGATGAAGTAGCATCCAGTAACACCAACACACCATCGATATCTGGCTTGCATGTGACCTAAGACGACATAATGGATGGCGTGTCACCCTTAGCTTAAGTTTTCTTGTAAGAAACTACTTTATATTTTACGATAGAAATAACAAATAATGCTCAAGTAAACATTATCCATTTTTAATTCCAACCTCTTCCAAAGTTCTAAGTAGCTAGTAAAACACCTATTATAATTCTACAATAAAACAATTAATTACTATAATATTATACAATAATAGCCAAATGCTATGTAGTACTTTAGAACGCGACTGTACCCACACTCTCTCCACTATCGACCTGTATCTAGCTTGGTGCGAAACAATGCCTAACCTGGCCGGCTGGTGCCGCCTCACGCTGTGGAATTTACACATTTCAGCTTTGCGAACATGTGAGAAATTCCCAAAATTGTGGGAAATTTAAAGTCGGTTGGGGATTCGTATTATAAGGGGATAATACGGGGATTTTGAAAATCGATAGCCAGGGCCAAATCAGAACCTTCTTTCAAGAAATCAAATACTTATCTTAACATTTTGTTAGGTTACTTATGAATGACTCTTTTTTTTAATTATCTTCATTGCACCATATTTAATTTTCGGATTTATTTCGGCAACTTTTGTGTATCATTTAATGTTTTTCATTTCTTTATTTTTTAATTTTAAAGCAGAGAACCGTATGCATATAAATGTAGATACTGTGGTACTTTTTAATGGCAACAAGGGAAGGAATTAAAAATACTCCATGGAGTAAAATGCTTATTACAAAAATTTGGAGTGTGTAAAAAAATTGCGGTAAAAAGAAAAAACATGTTACTTAAAAATAAATCTTATAAAATTAGGTGAAAATTGCTTAATTTCTTAAAATAAATTTGAGGGGATTCTGTCAAAGTTGTTTTGTCCTTAAATTGGGGAATTTCACATGGATTTTCGGAGAATTTGACAAATTGGTGTTGGAAACGCTAGGACGCAGTAGGTTTCAGTTTTGGCGGGGTTCGTTATTAATTTTAGTTTTTGAAACAGTTCCGTGTTGATTTTGTACACGCGTGCGCGAGCGACAGTTCAATCGTTTTGTTTATTAAATTCTTATTGTTATTACTTGGTATTACTTGTTATTACGTGTTGGTATTATTCTTGTTGTTACGTTTTTTGTTTCTTTTTTGTTTTAATAATGCCTAACGCGTACGTTTATAGTGCTCGTGAATACGGCAACATGTTAATGTGCCTTGAAGAAGCTTGCGGGAATGCTTCGCATGCATTACGAATTTACCGAGAGAAATTCCCGACCGCTCGACACCCGGCTGACTTTCGTCTGATAACAGCAGCATTTCAGCGAGTGTTGGAAAATCGGCCCATTGCTCCGGTAGCGGCAGGAGGTGGAAGTCAAGTGTCTGTTCATTCCGAGAAGCGCATTTTAGATGTCGTTCGCCGGTATCCGAACCTAGCTACACGAAGTATCGCTAAATTGTTAAGACGTCGGGATGGAACAAGTGTGTTATACTGTACAGTTCACAAAGTGTAGAAGCGTAACCGGATGCGCCCATACAAATTGCACAAAGTGCAAGCTTTAGTTCCCAGCGATCACAACCGCCGACGAGTTTTCTGACGTTGGTTATTAGACCAGCAACAACGTGTGCCTGGTTCCAATGAGCACATTATCTGGACGGATGAGTCGACATTTACCAGAAACGGCCTGTGGAACCGAAGAAATACACACGTGTATTCAGAGGTTAACCCGCACGCTGTTTGACAAACCGGGCACCAAACCCGATGGTCGGTTAACGTATGGCAGGCTTATTTAAGAATTGCATACTAGGACCAGTGTTTCTGCCACAGCGACTTAACGGACAGCGATACCTAAACTTTATAAATGAACAGTTGGTTGACATTTTAGACAACCTATCGTTGGCTGAATATCGCCGCACATGGTTGCACCTCCACATGTCGTGAGGTTCGTCCGTGAGTACCTCACCGAATTATTTGATGCTCGCTGGATTGGCAGACTAGGACCACACGCTTGGCCACCTCGCTCACCAGATCTGACCCCGTTAGACTTGTTTCTGTGAGGGCATGTGAAAGAAAGGGTTTTTAATCGTGAGTGTGATAGTGTTGACGAAATGCGCCAAAGGATCGTCGATGTTTTCGACAAACTACGTACGGACTGTGTCGAAGATCACACGATGATGCCCCACCTGCATGAGAAGATGCAACACCGAGCCCAAATCAGCCTCGAAATGAATGGAACACAATTTGAGCCGTATCTCATAAGGCCACGGAGAATTAAGAGCGGTAAGTTGTTTCATACCTAATTTTTTTTTAAATAACTTTGTACTGAACTGATCTGAATAGGTACATAACTGAATACATCAGAATAATAAACATACCTACGCGACGGATAAAAAAGCATGCCTCAATCGTTGTTAATTTTTTTTTAATTTAATTGTATTTGGTTTATTTAATCTGTGAATTCGAATTAAAGTGGCTAGATGGAGATTAGCACAGTGGCAAAATAGTAGGTTAAGTAGGTAGATAAGTTAGGTATTTAGATAAGTGTTGTTAATAATTAGGTATTGCAGCATGGCCGTATTTGCAGTACTGCCCGCAGCTAGCGATCGTACGATCGCTGACTGCGGGCCGCGTGGATTCAGCGTCAATTCCGCGCGACAATAGGGCAATAACCCTATGGTCAGCTGATTTTATTAAGTTCCATTGCTGGTTTTATGTTTAAGTATTTTTGTTTTTTTTTTCTAATAGAATTATCGTTTCATTTAGCTATACTAACATGATAGAGCGTGAATAAAACCAATAGAACGTTGTGAAAAGATGATTTTTTTTCCTCGGAATCAATTTTCTTCCTGCACATGATCAAAGGTATCGTTAGTACTATCGCCTGTCTTTGTTTTCGGGAGCGTTTCAAAAACACCCGTATAGATAGATAACACTTTATTGTACGCCAAAAATAACAAAAATATTAATAAAAAATGAGAAAAAGAAATGTGGTACGATGGGCGGTCTTATCGCTAAGAGCGATCTCTTCCAGACAACCTTTGGATGGACAGCATTGCTAGAAAACAATAAAAACGTGTGTAGTTTGCTGACAAAATAACATTATTTTTATTAAAGCCACAAAATAAAAATATATAATGGTATATAAGTCACTATATAGATAAGATAAATACATATATATTTATTAATATATATGTATAAATATACAAATAAATATATATTTTTATAAATATAAATATATAAAAGTACAAATATATACTTTAAAACTATTACATATAACATAAAAGTGCCATACATATAAACAAATATTGTAACTAAATAAAGGAGAATAATTATAAACAAATGAACTAGATAGAATCAAAGTTGAGAAAAGTAATCATGTACATGTTTCTTAAAAACCGGTAGGGATTGAGCGCGTCTTGCTGATAACGGCAAGTCATTCCATAACCGAACAGCTTGTATTGTGAACGATTTGTCCATAAATTTGGTAGAGTGGGCTGGCATTTTTAATATCAAATTTTCTGATGATCTCAAATGTGATTTGTTGAGGAATTTAAACAGATTTTTAGGTAAGAAGGATAGAAAGGATTAAAAAGAATATTATAAAGAAGTGAGAGAATATGAGCATTCCGGCGAAGGCGAATTGCCAACCACTTGAGCCTGTTACGAAAATCTGACACATGATCACATTTACGCAAACCAAATATGAATCTTATACAAAATTTTGAAGTCGCTCAAGTTTATCAAGTTGCATTTCAGTGAGATCAAGATAGCTGACATCTGCATAATCGAGTATTGGAAGCAGAAGAGTTTGCGCAAGCGCAATATTAGTGGCAGTTGGTAAAAAGTTTCGTAGTCTTCTCAAAGAATGAGCAGCTGCAAAATTTTACGACTAACTTCCTGTAACTGAGGACCCCAAGATAAAGTTTTATCGATGAATACACCCACGTTTTTGACAGTGTCACTGGTCGGGATTATATACCATCAAATACAACTTTGGTTGCTTGTGGTAAATTGCATTTTGTAAGCATATGCGGAGAACCTATAATAATTAGTTGTGTCTTCAGTTGGTTAATTTTGAAACCATAATTTCTGCTCCATTCCGAAATGATTGCTAGGTCACTGTTTATAGTGTTAATAGCTGCAGCTAAGTCACTAGGAGTAGCTTGTGAATATATCTGAAAATCATCTGCATATAGGTGATAGGAAGAATTTATCTTAGTGGATATTGAGTTAATAAAAACTGAAAAAAGTAAAGGTGATAAAACGCCACCCTGTGGGACACCAGCAATGGTGCTATACCATGATGAGAAAGTATCATCAATGTGTAAGCGTTGCCGGCGCCCAAACAGGTAACTTCGAAACCATTCAACTACCGTTGGAGATATATTAAGAGAGCTTAATATGCCCAGTAAAATGTCGTAATCGACAGAATTAAAGGCATTACTAAAATCTAGTAAAGTAAGTACAGTTAACTTACCGTTCTCCATGCCATATCTGATATCTTCCGTAATATTGACTAATGCTGTGCTAGTGCTATGCCCCCGACGAAAACCAGATTGTAGAGGATTTAAAAGGTGATTATTACAAAGGAAAGCGTTAAGCTGATTAGACACAAGCCTTTCAAGGATGTATGTGTGTATATGTATATGTATATACATATACATATACACACATATACATACACATATAAACATATACATACCCATACAAATGCATACAGTACATATATATTATATACATAATACATATAAATATAATCTATGTCAGAACAAATATGAAATATACATCTCTTTATATAAAAATCAATTGCTGTCCGTTAGTCTCGCTACCACTCGAAAACGGCTTAATATGAAGAATGATGAAATATTTTGCGTGCGTTTGAGTGGATCCCTGTAAGATATAAACTCACAATTGAAATCGGTAGATTGCGCTGTTGTCGAGATCCAGAAATCACCCGTGCGAAGTCGGGGTGGATCGCTAATATGTATATAAAATAAGAGCTGTGTTAGTTCAAACTTGTAAATTGAAACGATTTTTTCACATGCTTGCGGACTTGATTTTTAAAAACAAATTTGTTGGGAGCTATTTTAATGTCAAGAGGGATGTCATTCCAGAGTCTGATGGTCGTGAGGGCGAAAGAGTGAGAATAGTAACCAGTACGGTGTAAAGGAGTGAGCAACTTAAGATTTTTTTTAGTCGTGGTTTACGACTCCAAACTGAAATTGCGAATGGTATACAATTAGCAACTTAAGATTAGCCCCGATGAATTAGATATTCCGACGTTTCGCACTTAAAAATACGTAAAATAAGTTCCCGACGTGGAATATAAAATAGGTAAATTAAACGCGACAGATTTCGTAAAATTTGTTTTATTTCTAATATATAATTAAAAAAAAAAACGTTACCACCACATTAGGATTTTCTCCTGTATTGTAGAGGTAGTTTACTAACATAAATTGCACGAGGACAAACATCCAGACCCAGAACAATTGTTTATAAGCCATACACATACTTGTTCCGTGCGGGATTCGAACGCGCGGCCCCCAGCGCAACAACTCATTGCTAAGTCACTGCGCCACGGAGCTGTGGCTTAGCAATGAGATTGAATTATGATTTTATTTTTGTTATTTTCTCTAGTATTGAATACGTCATCTCCAGGTCGTGATTGGCTGATACAATCTCCTATGAAACAGAAACAGAAACTTTTTTCTTCAATATGGATTATAAATAATACTTATTGAAAGTCAACTTTTTGTTTAATTACCACTGGTACGAAAAAACCTCTGTCCTGAGAAGAACTAGCAAAAAACCGAGCGAGACGGTTTTTTTAAATAACAGCTTACAATCATGTATGTTACACAATTAACCGCACAAAACAAATTAGAAATAGGTTGGTAGCGATCACTTCTTTCCCAGGGTTTGTTATCATCCATAAATTCCTTAATATTATAATAAGCCTTTTTATACAAACTTTGTTTAATAAGGTTTTTGAACTTTGAGGGGATCAAATTTTGTACATTTTCTAGGATTTTGTTGTAAAAGCTTATACTTCGCGTATACATACATACTCGGTGGAATTGAGTAACTGGTACTACTAGCTTGTGTCCGTTCCTAGTATTTACAGAATGAATATCACTTATTTTTGTATAACTACTTTTATTTTCGTGTACGTGCATTACATTCATAAATGTATTGAGAGGCTAAAGTTAATATATTAATTTCCTTAAATTTTTGTCGAAGCCAGTCTTTAGGTATTAAATCATAGATTGCTATTATGGCCCTCTTATGTAAAACAAATGTAATTTCAATGTCAGTCGCTTGCCTCCATAGCAAAATAAATAGTATTTTGCTATAGAAATAGCTAAGGTAAACAAGTCTAGCTGTTTCCACACTGGTAAGATTTCTAATCTTTTTTACAGCATAAGCTGCAGAACTAAGTCTGCTTGATAATTTTAAAATATGGTGGCTCCATTGAAGCTTCGCGTCTAGTGTTATTCCAAGGAAAATGGTGGTATCGACAAGACTCAGTTCCTACCCATTTAATATTACATTATTATTTAAATGTTTGACATTTGAATAATGAATTTCATAAATTTCGTTTTAGTTCCAATTAAATGCAAGTTATTAACATTAAACCAATTTACTAATATAGAAATAGCATTATTTACTTCATCATATTTTTAGTAAATGTCGTTTTAATTTGAAAATTAATGAAGTGACATCAGCAAATAATACTATATCATGGTTGTACTATATACTACGTAAGGTAAGTCATTTATATATACAAGAATCAGAAAGAAGCCGAGAATTGAGCCTTGAAGCACGCCTATTTGTACTATCGACCCGGAAGAGCTCATACTATTAATGACAACTTATTGCGTTCTGTTACTTAAATATGAAATAATTTACTTAAGAACATTACTTCTTACACCGTAGTGTTATAGTTTCCTGACTAATGTTTCATGGTGAACACAATCGAAGGCTTTGGTTAGGTCACAGAATATACCCAAAGCGTCCTGTGAATTCTCCCATGCATTGAAGAGATATTTTATCTGCTCAACATCAGCATCAGTTGTCGAGCGACCCCTTGGGAAACCGAATTGAATTTTATGAAATAAATTATTTACATAAAAAAATTGTATTTGAACAAGAATAATTTAAAAAAAAATTACTAAGTGTAGGTAAAAATTGGTCTAAAATTGGCGGGGTCTAACGTACTACGTTTCATTAAATCAGGAAACACACCATATTCGATTCTAGTATTAAAATAATAGCTAGTTGAGGCGCGATTATATCTATTATTGACGCAATAACTTTAACGGAAATCACTCACAGATCTACTATTTTATTAATATTAATAGTTTTAAAATATCATTGATATTTTATGAAATCAACTTTTTGTTAAAGTAATGATTCGGCGTCAGCAGGAGAAGAATTCAGTGATTTAGTGGCTAAGATCGGAATATCAGTAAAATATTTCTCAAAAACCAATGCAACATCCTGATCTGATTCAGTTAATTTGTTATTACACAACTTAACTGGTAGTTTAAATTGCGAGAGTTGACCTTACCAGTTTCTCTATCAATTATGCTGTTGTGTGTTGGTAACAGAATTTATAAGACACAAGAGAGTGAATATTGTACCGCAGCAATTGTAAAATGAAGAAAATAATTTAACGAAGTAACAAAGCGCTACCCTGATACGCGAATACTCCGTAAATAACAATGCGATGGGGAACTTGAAACTCAAACTTGTACTTAGCAAACAATGAACACTGGTGCCATGTAATTACTTTATATAATTAAAATGCCATGTGTGTAAACAGTGAATATCCGATAAACCTTTTTTTAATGAAATGATTCAGTTTTTTATGCATGTACATCATATATTTTAAATTTGATCGTTTGCGAAACTGCAAATTTAAGATAATATAAAAATACATGTTTTTTTTTCTCCATGGTTGAGTGATAAGGATTGCTAAGTATTGTTATTAACTTCACCCAAAGCAACCTTTAATTTAAGAATCGCATGTTATATTACTGAAAATAAATAAAAAAAGTAAAAATGATATACTGCAAATCTTAGTATTATTATTATCTTAGTATTATATTAGTATTCAAAAGACCTGAAGTGTGTTCTTTAACGAAATGAGATTTAACGAAATGCAGAGCGTAGATTAGTTTCCTATTTAAAACATTTGTACAAGTTCGTGGCAAACAGGTAACATGTTTTATTAATATCAATGAATATTAAAATTCGTAATATATATTATTGTTATGGATCGCAGTGGACTGTATTATTGACTACGCTAGGGAACTGCTTAAAGAAAAGATGGTACTGTCGAACTATACTGTATTCAAACTATTTACAATGTGGCACTATTAACTACACTATACAGAGGGGAGTCTTCTTAATTTCTATGGAGTCTTGATTCTTCTTGATTTCTCTTGCTGTTTCTTCTCTTTGAGTGCCGCTTCCGAAATGAACCGCTCACAGACCGAGACGCCCTTCTTATATGTCGCCAGAGAGCGTCTCGGTTCGTGAGTAGCGTCGTCCGCGATGCCGCGCGCTCATTGGTCGGCGATATCGCGTGATCTGCTGCCGGTGTGCGGGGTGCGCGGGGCGCACCGGGGCGTGAAGGGGCGACGGGGCGGCGGCCTCCTCGCTGTCCGCTACATCCTCCCCCCGGCGTAGCCTGCGAGCCCAATCTTCCTCGGGAGGACGGCGATCCTAACAGGCCGCCGCAGCACTCCGCCCTTGATCCCGACCAACCTCTCGTAGGATGAGAATCGTTCCGTCTGGCAGGTGTGGAGCTTCCTGGGTGTCGCTCTGGTGCGCCACGATTTCCTCCAACTCTTCATCATCCCCCGCCTTCTCTTCCTGTCGGTGAGGCCATCTGTCTTCATGCTCGTAGAGGAAGGGTGGTCCTGTAAACCACTTGTCGCTCGCTTCCTTGGTTGTGAAATTCATACGCGTCGCTTGGTCCGCTACGTTTTCCGCAGTCGGTATCCACCTCCATTGCTCGGGTGATGTCTTCTCAGCTATCTCCTCTAACCGGTGAGCCACGTATGGGGTGTAACGCGCCGTATCGTTCTGTATCCAGTGGAGCGCCGTAGTAGAGTCCTTCCAATATACGACCCTATCTGCTACCACTCTGTGTTCGCCCTGTACGAACTCCGCGAGTCGCGCGCCTATTAAGTTCGCCTGCAACTCTAATCGCGGTATGCTTTGCGCTTTAATTGGAGCGACTTTCGCCTTAGCCGCCACTAATGTACCCTAATCGTTCCGTCGCGATATCGTATACGCCAATACGCCGCGGATGCGTACGCACGTTCGCTCGCATCATTAAACACGTGAAGTTGACGCTCTACCACTCCCCCCGTAGGAGCATAGCACCTTGGCAGTCGTAGTCGTGATACCTCCTCGACGACCCGCAGCCACCTCTGAAATTCCTCTGCTGCCTCCTCGGGTAGTTCGTCGTCCCATCCGACCTTCTTCATACGCCATAGGTCTTGTAGCAGGATCTTGGTGGTGATGGTGAGGTAACTTAGCAGTCCAAGCGGGTTAAAAACGGACATGACCGCGCTTAATGCTTCCCTCTTGGTCGGTGGTCGCTGTAGCGCCTTTACTTCTTGCGGCACCCTATTCATTGACGTGTTGAATGTCAGGGCGTCTTCATCAGCCATCCATAATAACCCTAAGGTTCTACCTGGGCTCTCTTGTCTTAAGCCTACTTCCTTAGGCTTACGCGCCAGTAAGTCCTCCGGCTTGTCCTCCAACAGGGCTGCGTGGTTAGAGTTCCATCCTGCCAAGGTGAAACCGGCCTGCTGGTGCACTTCCGAAACCTGCTTCGCCGTATTTACCGCTTCCTCTACCGTGGAATAACTGTCTAAATAGTCATCCATATAATGGCTACGTACGATAGCGCTAAGTGCCAACGGGTGTGTCTCTGCGTGTGTGCGCGCGTTATGATCCCTAACACTATGTGCGAGAAACGGCGAGCTCCTCGCACCGAAAATCATAGACGTCATAACGAACTCCCGCGGTGGGCTGTGTCGCTCGTCTCCTCGCCAAAGAAACAACTGCGCGGGCTGATCGCGACGGTCGATTTTCACACGCAAGAACATTTCCCTAATATCCGCGGACACCGCTATCTCGTTCTCCCTAAATCGAAACAGTATGCCCGGTAAGTTCCGTAATAAGTCGGGGCCGTCGAGTAAATAATCGTTAAGGCATCTGCCGGATGCGCGCGCTGCCGCGTCGAACACTACTCTCGTCTTCCCCGGCTTGTTCGGATTCTGTACTGCGAAGTGTGGCAGGCACCAGCTCTTGGGATCCTCTCGTTCCGTCCCTTCGGCTTCCCTTGCGTGTCCCTTCGCCAGGAGGTTGTCTATCTGTGCTGTGTAGGCGTCACGAAACTCCGGCGACTGGTCCATCTTCCTTTTGATCGTCCGTAGTCTTCGCGCTGCCATCTCGTAGCTGGGTGGCATCCGCACATTGTCGTCCTTCCATGGCAGTCCAACTTGGTATTGCTCGCCGACTTTCTTGACGGTGCGCTGGAATATGTCGACAGCGCGCTCCTCATCCCGTCGCGGCCTACTCTTCAGCGAGATACCTATAGAGTCTATCTCGTACTGCCGTTTGAGGAGTTCCGTTAGCTCCTCGTCCTGACTGGCAAACGTTCGGATGTCCCTATCTGACCGTCCGCTAGTGCTCTCTACGTGTAATACGGTCTCGCCGTCTTCCCTACACGTTAACCGCGGCACGGTTCCCTGAATTACCCATCTTAATAACGGCGGCGTCTCTCGTCTTACGGGCGATTCCTTAGTCGACGTTACGGACGTATAGGCATGACTTAACGCACGGTCAGCCTCTCTCATCATGAACCGGGATAACGTAACAATGTCCGGTTCGTCCGCACTTCCGTAGTGCTCCGCATAATCGCACCAACGCGACCGTAAGTGAGGGCTAAGTTTGCTAGTAACCTCCCTAGTCAGCATTGGATTACGCAAATAACCCTTGCCGTCGACGTTTTTTTTTTTTGCGCCCGAAGCAATTGGAAAAGGGCTACCCCGGAGGGAGGCGGAAATGCATTACGCATACCACGACAGCCGGTCTATCGTGGTTATGTGGGACTCACTGTGACTACCTACTGGGGAACCTAAGTGATACCCACTAAAACCGCCTTTGGGGACTGGCAACTAGCTGTTTAAAGCTTCTTATGCCGTATCGGAAGCGACCCTCTTTTGGGAAAAGAGGGCGCAGGCGGCTATTAGCCGCTGAGGGAGTGCCTACGAAGGCAAATTAATTATGAATAACTTAATTAGAGTTGGCCTGAGCCGCCAGGAGGCAGTTCAGGTCGTTTGAAAGTTTATTAGGCGGGTCCGAGAGGGAGTTCCTCGGCCTGCGGACGCTATAGCGGGAGGGGAGTGGGGCTGCATAATTAGCAGCCTCACGAATAAAATGATTGGAATGCGACTCTGAGGCTTTGAAGAAGTTCTCAGAGAGTTTTTTAAGGAATTGTTGAATTGTAGGGAGCTCTAGGTCCCGATGAAGGTCGGCATTGCGGACGTACCAAGGTGCGTTCGCAGCTCGACGACAGAAAAGGTTTTGAACTACTTGGAGTTCATTAATAATTTTAGGGTTAGAGTGGGCGAAAATGGGGCCCGCGTAGGACATGACTGGTCGTATACAGACCTTATAAAGGGTACGCTTGTTTCTGAGGGACATTTTACTGTGTCGGCCCAACATACTGTTGAGCCTATTCAGGTAAAAACGTGCGTGACGGGTTACTCTTTTGACGTGGGGCCTGAAAGTTAGCACTGTGTCTAGAGTGACACCTAAATATTTGGCAGACGTATGCCAGGGGACAGGGGTCCCTAGCATACGTATTGGTGGAGTGTTTTTGAGACGGCGTCGTTTATTATCGAAGTGAACGGCGGAGCTCTTCTCCGGGTTCACATCGATGCGCCATTTTTTGAACCAAGCTCCTAGGTCATCAACTGACTTTTGGACCTTGTTCCGTATGAAAGGTAGCGAGATACCTTTACAGTAGAGAGCAGTGTCGTCTGCGAAGAGGGAGAGCTGAACACCTTTCGGTGGAATGGGAATGTCGTTGGTGAACAGTATGTACAGCAGAGGAGCAAGAACTGAGCCCTGAGGGACACCAGCTTTGATGGGGCGCTGTGAAGATAGCGTGCCTTCGTGTCTAAAACGAAAGGTACGATGATTAAGATAAGAGGCCACGAGACGTACTAGACGATCGGGGAGACCTATTTTGTATAGTTTGTGGATAAGGCCTGTATGCCAGACTCTATCGAAGGCTTTGGCGATGTCGAAAAAGACCGCGATAGTCTTATGACGACGGGGATAAAAACCGCTGAGGATATATTCCACAATACGGTGAACTTGTTGGGGGCAGGAGTGTTTCGCTCGGAAACCGAATTGATGGGGAATGATAAGAGGGTCACCGTCTGTGGGAAACAGATGGCGCCTCATGCGATTTTGGATGACTCTTTCAAAGAGCTTGCCCATGGCCTTGAGGAGGCTAATGGGGCGATGACTGGAGGGGAGGTTGAGAGGCTTGCCTGGCTTGGGAATACCAATCACAGTTGCCTCTTTCCACGTAGTGGGAAAGTAACTAAGGTTGAAGCAGGCGTTGAAGATAATAGATAAAAGGGTTAACACCTGCTCGGGAAAGTTTTTAAGGGCTTGGTTGGATATGCCATCCGCGCCCGGAGCCTTTTTAGGTTTAAGTCCTTTAATGAGGGATGAAATCTCATCATTGGACACAGAGATAGGTTCGGAGGCCGTAGGGGGTGAGTTCCGGCGGCGGACCTCATCCTCCACTACCTGGACGTGTGAAGGGTCGACGGGTTGAGAGCTAAGAGAGCATTGAGCGGCAATACTGTCTGCAAAGCACTCAGCCTTTTCCTCGTCCTCGAAGGCAACCGAACCGTCGGGGCGGGAGAGAGGGGGAGTGTGGGTTATAGCGTCTATACGGAGGGCTCTAGCCATCTGATAGTACGCTGTATGAGAGGGAGATATATTCTCCATGAGTTTACTCTTTTCGAGGTCTCGAAATTCAGAGAGGCGGAAACGGAGTTCTCGTTGAAGACGATTGGCCGTGCGCCTATATTCGGGCGTGGGATATTTTGCTGCTCTCCGGAAAGCAGCTTCCTTGGCTTTTAATAGGTTGCTAATATGTAGGGGAAGCCCACTATTCTTAGCAACCGGGACTTCCTTTTCAATCTCCTTAAGGGAGGTTTTAATAAGGGTGGAGAGTGAATCGACCGCGGTGTCGATTTTTTCGGGACTGTCTAAGTCAGACGATAGGGAGATGGGAGAGTTCTGTGAGTCCAGAGTTTTCGCTAGGGACTCCTTGAAACCCTTCCAATTTGTGAAGGTTTTAGTAGAGGGTGTTGGGAGTGGTGGCTGATGGCCAAGAATGAGAGAGACCGGTAGGTGGTCGGATACTAGATCGTCTAGTGTCTCGATTGCCCTAAGGTTGAGAGAAACTCCTTTGAGTAACGCAAAATCTAGTACATCGGGGGCATAGTCGGTGTTATCGGGAAAGTGAGTAACACCGAGAGGACTGTGGACGGTAATATCAAGAGACTGCGTGATATCGAGCAGTAACTTGCCACTACGGGTGGTAGTACGGCATGTCCATTCAGTATGCTTGGAGTTAAAATCTCCAAACACAATGACTGGGTTACCTAAAGATAAAATAGCCTCAAAATCTCTTTTGAGGGGAAGGGTTCCCGCGGGGATGTAGCAGAAGGCTATGAGAATGGACTGATGTCCAGTCATAGCTAGCCTGCATACCGTGGCTTCCATATTGGTAAGCTGCGGAGTAGAAATGGGAGAGCAATGGAGTGTCTTCTTGTAATAAATGGCCGTACCGCCACCTTGGCGGTCGATCCTGTCATTACGAAGAAGAGAAAAGTCTTTAATAGAAAGGCCTTTAGTGTCCTTAGTTTTGAGGTTAGTTTCCTGTAGGAGGAGGAAATCGGCTTCACGACTTCGAAGAAAGAGCTTAAGTTCTGGGAGGTTATTTCGCAAACCGCGAATATTAAACGATACAAGCGATAAACCCTTAGGTTTGATACGATCGTGGGATTTTGGTAGAGCAAACTGCTCTGTCATCGTGAAGTTAAGTTAATGAAGTTAACTTAACTTACAACGAGCAGAAAAGATTATGATGCTCTGCAAGAGCGAGGAGACGGTCCTGAGGGGACCTCGCAGCGCGCAATTTGCGTGCTAACACAGCGATTTCCCCAACATCGATGTTCCTAATAGCGGAATACACCGTTTTTAGGTCATCAGCCATTGAGGGCTGTGATTGTTGTGGGGCGGAGTTTGTCCGCGGTGGGTCTGCCTTTTTCGGGCCCCAGGGAAAGACTGGAGGCTGCATAGGCTTAGAGAAGCCCGGAGGGGGCCGAATAATGCCCTGAGGGGGCCTAGGGGGACCCTGAGGGGGTCGATAGAAGCCCTGGATGGGCTGAGAAAGGCCCTGACGGGGCCGTTGGTAAAGAGCCGGGAATGAGCGGTCATTGACCGGCGGTGGAGCTTGCCTACTGGGGCGAGGATGAGGTGCGCAAGGGCAGCCTCTGTAGTTAGCCGGGTGGCCTGTTTGCTTACACAGGACGCACGCGGGTGGGGATTCGGCGTCTTTGGGCCGAGGACAATCTTTAGTGTTATGGGGTTCAAGGCACTTAACGCACCTGGGTGGGGCAGAGCAGTTGGCCGCCGCATGACCATATAGCTGGCAGCGGTGGCACTGCGCCGGGAACCCGCGCCTATGTGGGGGCTCAACCTTCACTCTCGACAGGCCACACACTGTGTGTATCTGCCGGAAGATGGCTTTTGCCTCCGGCACGTTAGTTAAGATGACTAGGACCAGGTTAAACCTCTGGCCCGTTCTACTGTGCATCTTGTGCACGGCTTCTACAGGGAAACCTTGGGACTTAAGGTCCTCAAGGATTTCCTCGTTGGAAAATTCGAATGGCACGCCGCGGATGACGGCCCTGACTTTACGTTCTTCCGGAAGAGCGTAAGTATGGTAGGAGACTTTTTCGGCTGTGAATAGCCTGGTGATACTACGGAAGGCATCGATCGAGTTGGGAATGATTTTAATAGTCTCCCCGAGGTTAATGCCTTGTCTCTTAGGAAGACAGGGGGCGGCACTTGCTTCTTTGCAAGGATTGGGACACAGCGGGAAGCTGGCTTTGATGGTGGGGCGATGTCCATTGACATTAGGGGAGCCGTAGCAGCAGCGGGGGCTGCGGGGGCAGAGACGGCAGCGGGAGCTGCGTGGTTTGAGGCAGCAACGGGGGCTGTGGAGGTTGAAGGAGCGGCAGGGGCCGCTGAGACGGGAGGTGTGCGGTTTTTCGCGGTGCGTTTACCGCCGCGTTTTGAGGAGACAGTCGTAAAGGATGAGTCACCGGTTCCGTCGGAGTCACAGGACTCCGATGAATCGGTGCCAGAATAGGTGGCGGGCCGCGGGCCAGAATAGCATGCGTACTCCATGTCTAGAGGGGCGAAAGAGTTCTTGGACTCTAGGTAGGCCGCTATAACGGGCGGCGGTTGAGTTGCCTGAGGGGCATATGAGGCAATAGTTGCCACGATTGCGGCGAGAGCCGAATTATCCAGCCTATTAAGGCCTGACACGATGGACCCTATAAGGTCTTGTTTAGACATGATGCTGAGAAATGAATGGGACTGGGGGGATGCTGTTCTGAAAAGAACAGAGACTTTCTGAACCTAAGCAGTAAGGGCGGGATCACCGTTCTCAGAAGGACGGGACGTTCTTTATTCAAGGAGTAATGCCCTTACTCTGAGAAGAGCAAGTAACTCCCTAGAAACAGTATACACGTACACGTTATACAAATAAATAACGAAAACAAAAATAGAAATAGTTAACAAAAATAACAAAAAAATATAACAGGTAACAAGCGGAGGTCAGTCAAACCTCCCCGCCCAAGGACAGGGGGCCAAGAACTGATAGCAGAAATGACTCACCAAGGCGTCGACGCTGTACAGCGCGAGCAGGACAGCGGAGGCGCGAGAGCGAGAGAGCACTACCGTACGGGGACAGCTGCGCGGACTACCTGAACGACCGCTCGAGAGCGGTGTCACAGGCGGAATCGCCGTCGACGTTCTGCATAATGCACACTATATTCTGTAATTTAATCGCGAACGAGTTTAATTCCTGGGCGGTTTGACCCGGGCGCGGAAGGCGTTTTAATTCTTCTAACGCACCATCTATAATTACTTCCGGGCGGCCGAAACACTGCCTCAGTGTCCGCATAATGTCTGCCGGATCCTTCGCGGTAAACAGCAGAGCCGATACTACCTCTCTAGCCTCACCGCGTAAGCAGTTCCTTAATCTTGACATATTTTCCGTATTTGTGAATCCATATAAACGCGTGGATTCATTCATCGCGGCTTTAAATGCTAACCATTCCGCGGCCGAGCCGTTAAAAATAGGCAAGTCCTGCGTCTGTTTCGCGGCGGCTGGTCTAACCCTAACTATGCTTTCTAAAACTTCCGCTAGCCGTTCTATACCCCTATCCTTCCCTCGCGGGGTGAGCGACCTATCTCTATCCCTATTTCCTTCTAGCCTACGCTGTGGCACTGGCGACCTATGTACACCTACATCCCTGTGATACGGCGACGGTAATCTACGATCCGCAAGGCGATGTGGCGATTTATCTCTGCCTACATCATTACACGGCGACGGTGATCTACGATCCGCATGGTGATGTGGCGAAGGCGATCTACGTGCACCTACATCCTTATGACACGGCGACGGTAATCTACGATCCGCGTGGCGATGTGGCGATCTATGTGTAGGCGATAGAGTGCGGCGTTGGACGCGCGACGGTGACGTAACCCATACACGGCGATCCACCTGGTTCATTTCTACGGCGACTCCATTGTCCCTCTGTATCGTATTTACGCGGCGCGGTTGAACGTCATTCGCAACCAACCTACCCTGGGCATCTTCAGCGTGGTCGTAACCGGTTCCCCTACTCGGTGGGGCCTGCTCTACCTCGATGCGGGGCGCGGGCTGAGACGGACGGTAGGGCGGCTCCCCCCGCACAGTCTCTACGTTTTCTAACCACCTATCAACGCGTACCCTATTTTCGACTAATTCGTCCTCGTTTAGGCTTTCCCTATCTGTTTCTTCTTGCAGTTGCGCGATATCCTTAGCATACTTCTTCTTGATGAGATCTTCCTAGATTTGCAATTGCTTCCTCCTAATTGCAGCTAGTTCCTCCGCGGCATTATATTCGATTTGTTTTAATCTTGCTACTGCGCTAGCTGTCGACCGGGCTGAACGGACTGAACGGACCGACGGGGCGCGGGACGCGGGCCTATGTACAACGTCTGCTACAGGCGCGACGGTACGCACTATCGAACTGGTTTCTGTAGTCGGAAGATCTTCTAATATCGCGGCGAGAGTTTCTGTGCGCGGCGCGGATGTGCTAACTTCTCCCAAGCGATCGGTTGTAGATATGGACATAGCGGGGCGCGGCGGCGCGGGCGCGGGCGCGGGCATAGATGCGGGCGCGAACGGGGGCTGCGGCGCGGCGGAGGGCGCTTGTGCCAACGCGAGATAATCGGACGGGGACGCGGGTGCTTCCTCGAATATCCGCATTCCTACTGGCGTTTCGTCGTCGTTCCGTGTCTTCTGGCTTCTTGTCTTCCGCATGATGGTGTCCCTCGTTGCGACCTCCGATCGTCTTCAAAAAGACGCACGTATTGGACGCCGTTCCCGCCTCAAGGGCGTTACCAGATGGTCACAGTTTGGCACCGTTAGGGAGCAACCACCCGGCCGCGTAATCGCGGTTTAAGAAACAGGAATTGTCTGGAAACAGACAATATATATGACGTCGATGTAAGCAAGAAACGAGGAAGGAGTTAGCACCGACGATCTTCTCTCTTCGTCGACGTACTTCTTTCTTCCTCGAAGATCTTCTGTAATGATCTTCTTTCTTCTGTAATTATGTTCTTTCTTCTATAATTATGTTCTCTCTTCTATTATTATGTTCTTTGTTCTATAATTATGTTCTTTCTTCAATAATTATGTTCTTTCTTCTATAAATATGTTCTTTCTTCTTTCTTCTGGCTTGAATCCGGCGACGATGGACCAAGAACTTGTTATGGATCGCAGTGGACTGTATTATTGACTACGCTAGGCAACTGTTTAAAGAAAAGATGGTACTGTCAAACTATACTGTATTCAAACTATTTACAAGGTGGCACTATTAACTACACTATACAGAGGGGAGTCTTCTTAATTTCTATGGAGTCTTGATTCTTCCTGATTTCTCTTGCTGTTTCTTCTCTTCGAGTACCGCTTTCGAAATGAACTGCTCACAGACCGAGACGCCCTTCTTATATGTCGCCAGAGAGCGTCTCGGTTCGTGAGTAGCGTCGTCCGCGATGCCGCGCGCTCATTGGTCGGCGACATCGCGTGATCTGCTGCCTGTGTGCGGGGTGCGCGGGGCGCACCGGGGTGTGAAGGGGCGACGGGGCGGCGGCCTCCTCGCTGTCCGCTACAATTATGAAATTCAACGACGCGTAAAGGTAATATGTGCTCATTTTTAATTCGGTCAAAAACTGTAGAAGTTATGATGTCTATGAGCTTGTAGCATTTAGGACGTATGGACAGGAGGTAATTTCAAATATTGTTGAAGTATCAGTAAAACCAGTAGAACTCTGAAAGTAATTATAGGTATATAAATTATTCTGAAATCTTATAATTTAATTGCTTCTGAGGAATTTTATGAAGTTATGCTAGAAGCCACGACAATTTAGATTAAGTTGATTTTTTTAAATAAATTAATGTTTTAATGTGGCAACATGGATGTTTTATACTATAATGACAATTATGTAATAGTAATAGCGGCAATCTATGGTGGGCCTCTGCCATGTACATATGTTTCAGCAGTGAAATGTTGATAAGTCGTCATTCAACAATCTAACACAATATTTACACGAATTCCACATTATGAATAAAACTACTTTTACGTATTTTAAGCACGTTTAATTAAAATTTATACGGATACGGTTCGAAATCTTTGCAGAACTAGTGGTCACGAAGGACTGTAAATAAAAGTTTTATTCAATTGAACATTCTTGGTTCCAATACCAGACGTCGAAAATAGAACATTGTATATTTGTATTTAGGATTGTTTATTGTATCTAAAACATGTTTAGAGATAAACACACATAAATAGAAGTGTACCATTCGTTTATTATTATATGTTGGGAGAACTCTATTTACGTTTTCATATTAAAAGTGATGACGACTTCGACGATATTGTCTACGTAATATTTCGCCAACAAAACCATTTATTTTTTCACTTTGTATTCTTGGTAATATAATAATTTGAATGATGATTGCGTTAAAATTTTGATGATGATGAGACAACATACAACATCTTCTAATATATAAAAATTAACGTTTGTTTGTTCGTATTTTATGCGCTTCCATTCGTCGCTACCGTTCGTCAGATTGCGGTAAAACTTGCGAAGGTTATAGGCATCGTACAATTAACTTACAGTTGGTGGCACGGGGTTCAAATATATTTGAAAGTCATATATCTTAAATTATGTTTAAATTTAATAAACCTAGCAAGCTAACAGCATAGCAAAGTGGCGAAGCAATCAGCTTTGTAGCGGTTTCTAACGGTTGCCGTTGAGCAATCAGTTTCAAAATAGGAGGTTCAGATGCCTGGGTGATCAGTAATCCATTGCTGAAAACAGAATTTGAAAATTCGAAACCATTCTCGAGATAATCGTGGGACAGACGGACAGATGGACAGACGGACAGACGGACAGACATCGTGAAATCAATAAGTGACTTCGCAAGCTTCGCCACTTAATAATGATAAAAATTAGGATTTTTTTTTATAGGATAGGGTGACAAACGAGGACACAGTCCGCCCGATGGTAAGTAGTTACTGTGGCCCATAGACATCTACGTCTATCCTCCTTTGCGAATCAAAATGCAGATGCGTTGTCACCCGTGAGTACTAAGATGGAATGCCTCTTTTCCAGTAAATAGGGTCTCCGGTTCTCTACACCCACCATACGAAACACAGCAGTGTGAAGCTGCTATTTTACGCTGGTATTCTGTAAGAGCGTGGTCCTTCCCCGGTCGAGCTGACCCATTCGTGCTACAACTATACTATTAATATAGCTGCAGCAAGGCTCTACTACGTACAAATGAAGGTATTAGCTCTTTCAAATTTAAAACGATATTTCCACAATTATTTCTTCAGCGGCAGCAACGCGCCGTTTACCATTTAGTGAATAAATATTAAACTATGCTAACACCGATAAATCAGTAGTTTTTATTTCTAGGTGGCAGGACTCCTTATATATCTGGGGTAGGTAACGCCATCTTGCCCTTTTAGTGCCACCAAATAGCAGTGCTTGCAATGTTGTGTTCCGGTCTGAATTGTGTAGAGAGCCAGTATAATCACAGACTGTGAGGCATTTGATCTTAGTCTCTGAGGATTAGGCATCTGTAACGTCCTTTTTTACGTGTTTTCTGCAAATGTTCATAGACTGCAGTAGCCTCTATAATAAATAAAAAAGTAATAAAAAAATACTAACCATCCGGTGGATTGTAAGTTCGTTTGTCTCTTAAGCTTTATAAGAAATATTGTTATATTATATACTAGCTGTGCCCGCGGCGTAGCTCGCGTATACAGGTTTTACATATAGAATTTGTCGTTTAGGTAAGAGAATATTAAACGATTTATTTCATTACTGTATCAATAAGTGGTAACTAAATAAATCATTATCATCAAAGTTCTAAGTCGTTTATGATAGAGCTTCTGTGTAAACGACGTTAGAAGTAGGCTTAGCCAGGGTGTACACAAAAAGGTTACGGGGGCTACTAACGTGGGAAAAAGCAACATAGAGTTGGCCATGTGCAAAACAGTCAGTACTGAGGTACACTCCTACAACGCGTAAAGTTTGACCTTGCGCTTTATTTACGGTCATCGCATAACACACGCTCACTGTAACTGGGAACTGAACGCGCTTAAAACTGAAAGGAAAGTTACTTCTTAATAGAGGGTTTTTGGGCAGTGCTGCCAGATTAAAAAAAAACTCATTCAGCTCTAGGACAACACAAAAAGCGCTAGATTTCATGAAAACAGCGCTTTAAAAAAGCCCTAGATTTCGCGCTAAATTAACTACAAACAAATTTGTGTTTTTTTATATAATCATAATAAAGAAAACAACATTAAGTTTTTTTTCTGGCAATATTTTTTTGATGTATCAATACTTCGCAGGACATCGACTTATAATTATGGCAATTGCTGTCGACAGTAGTTAGTACTGTACGAACAATAAAAATGTCATTAATTGTTTTAAAGTGCAATGTATTTCGCAACTTAGTTTCAGATGTCAGCATCTGATTGCGGTTGCTACACAGTTTCTTTGTGTTATAACTTCTAAGTAACTTTTAACTTAGCTGTGCTCTAAGCAACTGACTGAAACTGAATAAAGCAAAATAAATGCGTTGCCAAAACCATGAACGAAAACTTTAATAAAGGGGATTTCCCCGCTTTTTGTCGTCGGTAAAAAAATCAAGTTGATCATCCTAAAGGGGAAGCCAGGAGATCCATAGCACAGGGTATCCTAGTTTGGACTCGTCTCCCATGCTCTTTGTTTTGTGGAGAAAATATGTTTGAAAAAGATAAACTGCAATGTACTATTTGTGGGAAAAAATAATAAAGGTCATTATTATTATTATCGGTAATGTGGACTCACAGTGCTGCTATAAAAGAGTTAATAACCCGCTAGTCGCTAAAATATTGAAATGTGTGCTAAATACACCAAAAAGCGCTGGATTAAGCTAGGTGCTAAAATTTCGAAATGCGCGCTATACATTCCAAAAAAGCGCTAAATCTAGTTCCAAAAGCGCTAAAATGGCAGTACTGATTTTGCGTATATTATAAATACAATATCACGACATTTCGTTGCAAAATTTTTTTTTTGGTCGGGTTCCGTTGTATAGCTTCGATGGATACAAATTTCTTCAGTAATTCTCAATACGATTCATCGGTGAAAAATCTCAACACAGCAATTCAGAAAAGTTTGTAATTTGTACAACTCCATCTATTACGTCCTTTGTGTGATAAAACATCCCTTTTAAATCTCTTTTTGTGTTTTAAGTATAAATATATTAATTATTATGGAACGTTTTTTTTTACACACAAATCTTTTTATTACTATTTCTGAGATTTTATGGCGCCATTGAACAAATTCGAACCTACATTTCAAAATAATAATCATTACTTTCGATAGAATTAACCAATTTTAATAAAACAAAGATTAAATGTAACTCGAAGATACGCTTTATGATTTTCTTAACGATTTCTTTGAAAATAAAAGATGTTTACTTTAGACGTGATGCATTCATATAATAACAGACAAATAGACAGACAGACAATTCTAAAAATTATAAAATGTTCTTATTTAATTATTTTCAGTTCTCCATAATGATTTTAGCCACCAAAATATATATACAATGTACAGAAAGAGACACAACATGTTATCATCATTTTTATTATATGTATATATTTAAAGAGAGATGGCGCTGCTAACATCAATTCTAAAAATAAAAGAGATTATTTGACGCGATTGATACATCATATAAAACGCAAGAGAACTTATAAATCAGTGCCTGCACAATAAGCAAAAAATAAAGTTTGACTCTCGCCAAAACCAACGCAATTGTTAATAGCTCTTTTAAAATTTGATTTACCACATAGAGTACTTGGCGGTAAAGAATAAATTGAGTTTGTCAAAACGCAGTAGGGCAGCGAGTAATATAATAAAGATTAGCAGTAAATATGAAAACTCATCTACAGGAAAAAACCACATTGTTACATTTTCACTACACCACCATCTATCGAAGAAATGGGTTAACTATTGTGCTTCAGATTTAGTTAATAAGGTTTAATATATTTTTGTATAATATATTTAATACGTTCTTTAATACTTTTGTTTACTGCATTTTAGATATACATAATTATATCATTATTTTACATTATTTAACTATGATTTATGATATGATATTAGTTTAAAATGCACTTGATGACTCAAACAAAGCCACCGTTGAGCTAATTCGTACCTATACTTCCCTACCCATACTTCAGAATATTTATCATAACTTTTGATGGAATGAACTGATTTTAATGAAATAAAGACTAAATGTAACCCGAAGATACACTTTATAATTTCCTTAACAATTCTTATGATATAAATTAGTACTTTATACGTGATACGTTAACAAACAAACAGACAGACAGACAGATAGACAGACAGACAGAAAATTCTAAAAATGGTAGAAATGTATTTAATTACTTAATTTTAGTACCCCTCAATCACTTTTATTACAAAAATATAAAATGTACAGACATCTGCTATTTACAGTTTTATTATATGTATAGAAGATATTTGCTTTTCTAGTATATCATGTCATCAAACATGTTTATTATCATACAAATAAATAAAATTGAAGTGTCTGTTTGTAATGTTAAAACAACAGCTTTTTACTAAATGTATATGAATGTATATAAGGTACTTATAACAAAAACACAACTTTTAAAAATTTTGTCTGTCTGTCTGTAGTTCTGTCTGTCTGTCTGTCTGTTTGTTTCGACTAATCTCCGAAATGGCTGGACCGATTTTGACGGGACTTCTTTCACTGGCAGATAGCTGATGTTCTAAGGAGTAACTTAAGCTACTTATACTTGAGAAAAAGAATTCGGGTTCTGAGCAATATAATTAAAACCCTAAATTACACGCGGACGAAGTCGCGGGGAACAGCTAGTAGTACCATAAATAATTTAATTCATGTAAATATTAATGACGTGTTGGTTGTGTACTAACTCATCATTAATATTTACATGACTTAAATTCATGAATTAAATTCGCCAAGCGTGGCAACCATGGCAAATATTCCCCATATGCGACAACTTATGGTGGTTTATCGAATCTTAAAATACAAAGTAATGAGAGAGGATGGACAAATGATAATCGATTAGATTGAAAGCCCGAGAGATTGGGCTATGCAATTTTCTCTGGACATGTTCCAATTTACGATTCGGAATTGTAGTTCTAAATCACATTTAAGTGTAACTTAAATGGAATTTAAGTGTTGCTCTTAATGTTTTTAGTAGGTGTCTTACTGAAAAATAAATATAATAATTTTGTGAAATATAAAAATTATTCCTTTCTAGTACCTATATTAAGTGTATTACAGGCTAAATGTGCTAAATATGAGATACCATTTTCATTTTTGCGCATTCCTCGCTTTCTTTTAGGTTTAATGTATATCTCAAAACTATAATATCTTAGCAATAGTGCTTACCGATTCTGTAATATAAGTGATATTGTTGGGATATTAATATTAATAATGGAAGTAAAAGTAGTTAAAACAAAAGTTTAATTTTATGAGCACATGGCAAAATGGACATTAGACATACATACACAGACTAATATGATGCCTACCCATTATACATACATAAAACTACGAGTACAGAGCAGAACAATACAAGATAAGATTGAAAACCGTGTAGGCAACATTAACGTTTACGTGGTAGAGCCATGCTGCAGCTATATTAATAGTATAGTTGTAGCACGAATGGGTCGGCTCGTCCGGGGAAGGACCACGCTCTCACAGAATACCAGCGTAAACTAACAGCTTAATGCTGCTTTGTTTTGTATGGTGAGTATATAGAACCGGGGACCCATTTTACTGGAAAAGAGGCATTCTATCTTAGTCCTCACAGCTGACAACACATCTGCATTTTGGTTCGTAAACGAGAATGGATGTAAATGTCTATGAGCCACAACAACCACTTTCCATCAGATGGAATGTGTGCTCGTATGTCACCCTTATTCTATAAAAAAAATTAACACCATAGGGCGCACTTGGTATGTGTATGCATTTAAATTTAAAATTATACCCTTCAACAGAGAAAAGTGTATTATTATACACTTTTTCTATGGCAGCATGAAGGTATCTTAATATGTGATACTTACGGTTCTTAATTTGATATATTATATTATATTAATTTGAAGTATATATCGTTTTAGGCAACTCCACTTTTGAGCTCATTTAAATGAAAAATACTATAAATAAAATATTTTTGTAGACTTTAACTTCGTACTGGTATCTGATATAAGAATCTTACTATAAACCCAACATAATCAAATGTCATGTGTGTTATATGTAATAAACAATAAGATAAAGGAGACTGATACGCTTTCATACATTCTTGGGCCGGGATTGTAAAAAGATGAAAGAAGTGTCAATTAATAGCTTAGATATTATCAAAACATCACTGAAAATTCTGCGGACTTTGGCAATCTGAGAGCAGAATTATAAGAGATTTAGTAAAAGTGAGGCTATGCAACAACTTGGCAAAAACCTATACTAAACAGCTGATTTTTGAAGTGCGTTTGTTACTTTGGAAGGATCATGTGCCTAGTGTATTACATCGACTAGTCGCTATGCCACAATTCACACAGCGATCCATTGCGTCACTATCGACCTACTACTGATCGAAAATCCAGGCCGTAAAATCCATAATAACGAGTTGACAAAAGTAATAAATCGAACTGTAAACCTGAATCAATTTTAAGATTAATTTTTATTATGTTGATATTTTATTTTCCAAACTGTTGACACCATATTAATATACTGTAATGTATCTATTTACTTTGATTGAATCAATCATCCCATGTAAGTTGTTTCTATGTTTAATTGTTAAAACTCATTTACATCAATCGATTAAAGTAATCGATTTCCTATTTTATTCGTGACAAACTTAATTTCAAGATTTCTCGTCTTCCAGATTGTGAATTGGGCAAATATTTTATACTTTAAAATAGAAAAATATAACACTATTTTGAAACCATATTTTAACTTATTACAATTGGACCCAGAAATCTCCGTCTCCTTTGAATATTAAAATTCACACGTAATAGATATCAAAAATCTATATTTAATCCCAATGTACTTATTTTTCATGATTTTACATACATTGAAATTAAGATAAAAAAAATCATATCCGTTCCCGACAAAAGTCGAGGTAGTAGAGTATTTTCTTGCCTGATTTATTCATCATCATCATTACAGGCCTTCACAAGTCCACTGCTTAACATAGGCCTCACCTAAGGAATGCCACAAAGCACGGTCTCGAGCCACCTGCATCTAATGACGTCCGGCATGTCTTACCAGATTGTCACTACATCTAATAGAGGGCGCCTTACACTCTCCTGTCGGTACGAGGCTGCCACTCAAGAACCATTCTTCCCCATCAGTTGTTGGTTCTTCGAGCTATATAACCGGCCACTTGCCACTTAAGCTTATTAATCTGTTGAGTTATGTCGGTTACTCTCGTTCTTCTGCGGATACCCTCCTTTTTAAGTCTATCACGCAGAGAAACTCCGAGCATATAGCGATGTGGCAGCGCTGTCGTCGCGGCACAAGCGAAACACACCGAAGCCTAAATCGCGCAAAAAAGTTCCGAAGTTAAAGCAGTATATATAGAATAACTCCAAACTACCACTCGGAGCGTTGGCCGCTCCACGGGCAGAACATCTTGCCTGGCGGGAGATCTCCCCTTTTCCTTCCACACTGGTGACCAACTGAGGTGATATGAACACGCACCCAACAACCTTCAGAAAACTACAACTTACAAGCCTTCGTCATTATCCTCAAGAACCCTTTCGCTCCCGAGCAGATATTGTCTGCAGTCTTCACATTCTGCAAGCCATCTAGCTTTACAAAGGTTCATCGCAGCACTGGAATAATAATGCTTCCTGTTCCTTCAAGCTGCTCTCTGCACTACAGTGTTTGGCACGGCTCTGAGCCTTACTGCTCGCCTCTGCTTCACGGCACTCTCGCAGATTACTTGCCTTCTTCTCGACTCACCGCAGACTACAAGGAAATGCCCTGGCACTTGCTCCGGCGCATCGTTCTCACCAGCAACACTTGCAAGTGCGTAGTATGGTGTGCATTACACACCAGCATATCCTTCGCACTGGCGTCACTTGACCTTACGCACAAAGCATGCATTCCCCACCGGCATTAAGGACGCACCGGCAATCGGACTTCACTATCGACCTCCGGTCTGAGCAGGGGGGTGATGTGGCGGCGTTGTCGTCGCGCCACAAGCGAAACGCATCGACGCCTAAATCGCGCTAACAAAGTTCCGAAGTCAAAGCATTATATATAGAATAGCTCCGAACTACCACTTGGAGCGTTGGCCGCTCCCCGGACAGAACACCTTGCCCGGCGGGAGATCTCCCCTTTTCCTTCCACCTGCCACAGCTCTCTCCATAGCTCGCTGAGCGACCTTGAGCTTACTTATATGGCCAGCAGAGAAGGACCACATCTCAGATCATCACTGGCAACGCGCACTGGTTAACAATCTTGTTTTGAGGTTTTGAGGTATGCCTGACGAGAAGATGTATCGTTATCTCCCGAACGCTGCCCAGCCGATTTGAATCCGTCGATTGACCTCTCGGTCAAAGTTGAACTTACCTCGTCGGACTATTTCTACCAGGTAAACATACTTGTCAACAACTTCGATCTTAGTGCCAACAACTACTGGCATGAATATTACAAATGACTTTGGTTTTGTGCATGTTCGTCTTAAGACCTATCCGTTGAGACACACTATTAAAGTGCTTGAGCATAGTGCTTAGGTCCTACAGTGATTCTGCCATAAGAACTACATCGTCGGCAAATCGAAGGTGAGTGATGTACTCGCCATTGATGTTAATGCCGTATACTTTCCAGTCCAGTAGCTTGAAAACGTTTCCCAATGCAGCGGTGAAGAGTTTCGAGTATATTACGTCACCCTGTCTTACACCTATCTGTAGTTGGATAGGTTTCATACTTTGGTTCTGTGCTCGGATAACCATCGTAGCACTACTGTGTTAAACACTTCAGCACTTCGATATATTAACAGTCAACTTGGCACCGCTGAAGGGACTGCAGCACCGTCCAAATTTCGACGGAATAAAATGTTTTCTCATATAGTCCTCATACGAAAGACAAAGTGGCAGACTGTACTCTTCGGTCTTCTGTACAATTGGCCGAAGGGTATGTATTTGGTCTATGGTGCTAAAGCCTTTTCGGAAACCGGCTTGTTCGGGAGGCTGGAAGTAGTCGAGTCTGCATGCGAGGTGGTTTGTAATGACTCTTGATAACAGCACGTAGACGCACTAAGAAGGGAAATTAGTTTGTAGTTCTACAAGAGAGCATTGTCGCCTTTCTTGAAGAACAAGACCACCGCACTTCTGCTCCATGCCTCCGGAGTAGTGCCACCATGGAGGACGTAATTAAGAGCTTCTGAAATTCTTCAAGTACCGGATTTCCACCCGCTTTCAGAAGCTCCGCTGTAATTTCATCCCCGCCCGGGGACTTGCCGTTTTAAGGTGCTGGAGAGCTATTCTAATCTCGCTCAGACTGACTTCCGGGTTATCATCGGAATAGTGTTGAAGAAGACTTGCTCTTGGATCGTTACTCACACTTGCGTGTGGCTCCATCGATGACGTGTACAGCTGCCCCTTAAACCTCTCAATCTCACTCAAAACCTCAGGTGTTCCGGAGACAACGCTGCCACACTTGGTCTTTAGCTTCGACAGTTGGCTCTTTTAGGCCGACAGATCTCTGGCAAAGACTTTGGAGCCCTGGTTGCGCTCGATTGCTGCTTCAATACTAGCAGTATTAAAGTTGCGTAAGTCCCGTCGCATGCTTTTGGAGATCAGTCTGTTCAGTTGCCTGAATGCTGTCAAATCAACTGAAGACTGCAGCATCCTTTCCCGTCTAACAGCCATGAGATTAAGAGTGTGATCGGAGAGTTTTTGTGTTCTTCTGCGGTGGTTTTTGCAAAACTTAGCTCCGACCGCATAGACAGTTTCCACGAGCTTGTCATTCATTTCGTCCACTTCTTTGCAAGCTACTAGGCACTGAAAATGGTTTTGTAACTTGAGCTGAAAGGTTTCGGGACCTTGGATTAGAGCATTTGGGCCGAAGCGTTGACTTCATTAGACGACATCTCTCTAACTGAAGGTTTTTCAAAGTTTAATTACATTTAATTATAATATATATGTGCCATTTTGTTCGATAACTTGTTGCCATCTTGTAGGTAGTGACATAATCCCGTTGCTGTAAAAATCTTGGGATTTTTGATCGAAAAATGTGATAAGTCGTTTTGACAGTCCTCTCTTGATAACTAAACCTAATACTAATCAAAGAATTCTGAAGAGTTTTGAGACTATTGTGGATGTACTAACACTTCAACATTTTTGCTGAGTGGCCAAAGATGTGTGTGGTGCGGCGTTATCTCATGATTAAATATCACTCCTTTTGATACTGTTACCTTACTGTTGATAAATTCTGGCCATTTTTTCTTAATTTTTTACTTGAGTCTCATTAGTTGTTGGCAGTAGATATCCGAATCGATGGTTTTGCCCGATGCTAAAAACTCATAATAAACGATGCCCTTCCAAAGCCACCACACATAGCATCACCTTATTGCGTGTTAATTCTGATTTCCCTACAGTCTATGGAGCTTGACTACCCTTTGATGATTATCTTTTTCGCACATTCTTATCAAAGTGATAAAATGGAATCGACAAAAATGGAGGCGATCAGAGCGAGCTGTGCATTTGTGATTGAAATAAATTCCTTTGACGGATTCTATCGCGTTTAATTATACTTATTTTAAATTCCCGACGTTTCGGATATTTTCCAGCACCCATGATCACGGGGGAGTGCAGTTTGTGTCCTACACGTTACGCTATTACGTTAGCTGAAAAAAGTGCCTGTGACTATATAAATTAATATGGAACTTAATTTCACCAAAACATATCAACAATTTAAGTTTTAATATATTTATTTTTAATAAATTACTTTTTATTTTAATATATTTGATTAATATATTTATTTAAAATAAACATGTAAAGTTAAAACTGTATTTAAGAGAGAGTTCCATGCCTATTTCGTTATTTTGCTGAATAGCTTGGGGGAAGGCTAGGAAAATGTTTTCACGGTGAACTTTTTCAGCAGTTGCCTTAAATGAAAAGTGAGAAGAAAGTGAAGAAAAAATGTAGCTAACATCTTTCAATGGACTAAAGATAAATATGAAGGTGCGTTAGTTGCCATTTTTTGTTTTGCACAAATAAACTGGAAACGATATCGGATAGCCAGAGCATTTTATTACAAACGTAGTCATCGACGTCATAATTACTTCAGCTTTTGATTATTAATTTGTGTTCCGATCTACGTAAAAAAACTTACAGCTTCATTATCTTAGTTTTGCAGTGGTACTCTAGGCTTTGGATTTTATTTAATAAATCATCGGATTCCAAGCCGATGGTGGCACCTTCTAAATGTTTTTATAAAAATATTTAATCTTCGCTAGTCATCCTTGTGGGAATTATAGAGCTTCAATTATTTGAAAGTTTTGCAGCGTTATGCTTGAGTTTGGATTCTGTTTATAAATCATCATCATCACCATCATCATTATTACAACCCTTCACAAGTCCACTGCTGAACATAGGCCTCCCCCAAAGCACGGTCCTATAAATAAATCATCGGATGCCGATAATGGCAGATACTCAGTATTTAATTACTTATTTAAATACGTTTGATTGGATACGTTTTAACTTCTGAAAACCACGAATAAGTTTTACATTACTTGAATAGAGGCTGTTTGTTTTAATATTTGCCTGTGGAAATGAAAAATAAAATATTTTATATTGTACACCCAATGGTGGATCGCAGCCCCACTGAATCTCTTCCTTGTAAAACGCCTTATAACCTGTCGATCACAATAAAATTGATTTGATTTGATTTGAACAATCCTGGGATTTAGACATATATAGACAATAGAATATATATCAATAGACATTCAGACACAGATTTCTGTGTAGTTTTGTACTAAATTAAGTTTCAACGTAATCATTATTACATATAATATAGTTTGTTTTCATTTGTGTAATTGTCGGTCTGAACACAGTAAATGTGGCTTTCGGGCAATTAAAATGGGTCAATTTTGAAAATAACGTGTTTTTGAAGCCGTATATACTTAATGTTATCATTCTCTTCGCTGACACGATTTCGACAGAATTCTTAAAAGAAAGCCGAGAAATAAGAAGAAAATACTTCTTTCACTGATGCAATTCTGTTACTACATTATATGGTCAACCAATCAACCATCACATAGGATTAAATGTGACTAATCACGTCACAATTTACCTAGTCAGGTCATAAATTCTGTCACATGTTTAATATAAAATAATTGAAACAAGTTTATTCATTATGTAACCATTTATGTACCAAAATGAACTTAACAAAACATATATTCTTATGACACTAAAGTTTATTCAAAATGACCTCCGTGATTTTGAATACAAGCCTTCAATCTGCGCGGCCAGTCGTCTATCGCAGCACGAACGAGGTCCATGTCAATATCGGCGGCTGCCTTAATCAAGGATGTCTTGAGTGACTCCAAATTGGGATGAGGCTTTGAGCACACCTTTTCCTCCAAGTGTTGCCATATCTTGTAATCTAACGGATTCAAATCTAGACTGGAGGAGGGCCAGTCTTCGTGCCGGATGAAGTCGATTTCACGCGCCGCCAGCCAATCTTGTGTGCTCTTCGCTCTATGAGCAGGCGCCGAATCTTGTTGGAATACCCAGTGCCTGTTATTGAACATGGTATGAGAAACAGGTTCCACAAGGTTCGTCAGGACTGTATTTTGATACACAACTGTATTCGTTTTTACACCTTTCTCACAAAAATGTACCTCAGTTAAGCCCCAATAAGAAACTCCCAACCATACCATGAGCGAGGATGGAAAATGACCTCGTTGGACACGCGGAATACGGTTGCTCGCTTCTTCACTACTGTGTGCGTACACCTTATCATTTTGTTTGTTGTAGCTCTCTTCTACGGTAAAAAATTTTTCATCCGAAAAAAGAATTTCCGGATATTGTTTTCCCGCGTACCGCTTCAACAAAGCGCAGCATCTCTTCAGTCTCAGATCCATTAGACGAGCATTCAAACGATGTCCTGTTTTTCTTTGATATGCCCGAAGTCATAAGTCTTCATTTAACACCCTTTTCACCGTGATTCTGCTTAACCCCATCTGAAGGGCCAACAGTTTCTGCTTACGTTTGGAATTTCTTTGAATTCGCGCCTTCACAGCTTTTATCACTGCTGGAGTCCTAACAGACCGAGGGCGACCACTTCTTGACCTGTCATCTACACTAGAGTCTTCATTGTATCGTTTGATGGTACGATAAACGAATCTTTTGGTTATATTCAAATTTTTCAGTACGAGTATGTCAAAAATTTGAATTGGCGCGTAACCGCAACGATGCAACGCAATAACTGCAACACGGTCTTCTTTAAGCGTCCACTCCATATTTAAAAATGAGTAAAATTCTAAAAAGTATACAGTTTTATTTTCATGAACAATTCGAAATTCGAATTCAATAAACTTTTTTGTGGCCAGCATTCTAAAAGAAAAGTTTTTACTGTGTGACAATACTTATGACCTGACTAGGTATAATAACATTCCAGTTGTATTTAGAATATACGAGTATAATTTGATTTTCAATGTAAGATATAATTTTTTTTTATAGTAAATGGTGACAAATGAGCACACAGTCCACCTGATGCTAAGTGGTTACTGTGACTCATAGATATATTATGAGCCATACTGCTTATATTTTTTCACGTGGTAGAGCCATGCTGCAGCTATATTACTGGTATAGTTGTAGCACGAATGGGTCAGCTCGACCGGGGAAGGACCACGCTCTCACAGAATACCAGCGTAAAATAGCAGCTTAACGCTGCTGTGTTTCGTATGGTGATTGTAGAGAACCGGAGATCCTTTATACTGTTAACAAGGCCCTTTATACTCGATCTTAGTCTTCAGGTGTCACACCATCCATAACATTTACTTGCACTTGCGCGAAGGTCATAGGCATAGTGCAATTAAATTATTGTTGGTGGCGCGCGTAACGTACCAACATTTTTTTAGAGTTAATTATCATTCAAATTGAATTATTGTATTATCATTCCTAATTAAACAATACGAGTATAACTCGTCCAATTTTAAGACGATATTTCCACAACTGTTTCATCTGCGGAAGCAACGCGCCAGGTACCAGCTAGTCAAATAAATAAAATTGAAGTGTCTGTTTGTAATGTCAAAATGACAGATTTTTACTACATGCATATGAAAGTATAAATGGTACTTACTCGTATAACAACAAAAACACATTTTTTTTAAATTTTGTGTGTCTGACTGTCTGTCTGTTTGTTCCGGCTAATCTCCAAAATGGCTGGGTCGATTTTGATGGGACTTTCACTGACAGATAGCTGATGCTATAAGGAGTAACTTGGGCTACTTTTATTTTAGAAAAAGAATTAGGATTCCGCGCAAAAAATTCAAAACCCTAAATTACACGAGGACGAAATCGCGGGGAAGAGATAGTACTAAATAAAATAAACGAGTCAGCACTTTTACCTAACTAGGGTTGGACATAGGAGTACGATAATGAACTTTTCACCATCACAACCTCTTTTTTGTTGTCTGTTGATAGTTCACAATTTTATTTAATTAAAAAAAACATCTATTTCTATGAAACAACCATGAAACAACTTCTAACAAGAGAGTAATTTAAATAATCATTTTATAAATGCGTTTTTAATCGTTTTTATTCAAAATTTCCCTGAAAATGTGCTTCATAATTATATCTCAAGCATGGAAGAAAATTATCACCATTGCGATTTACTTGAATATTTTTTTTTTTTAGGAAATACTTTAAAAAGTGCTAAAAGCCACCAATTTTTTTACCATTAAAAGAATTAAAGTTAACAGTTACAGCCTATATACATCCCACTACTGGGCACAGGCCTCCTTCCATTTCTGGAAGGGTTAAGGGCAAGTAAATGTCCACCGCGCTTCCTCAATGTATGTTGGCGAACTGTCACATCTTCTAAATTTTTGTCTTACTTCTCAGATATGCAGGTTTCCACACGATGTTTTCCTATACCGCCAAGCATGGAGTAAATCATCAGCATTTAAAATTGCATTAAACAATTTCATTGGTGCCGGCGGGGATCGAACCCGGGTTACCCGCGTACTCTGAAATTTACACCGAGCGCGTTGTTCCTGAGCTACCACGGCAATTAAAAGGATTGCTACAAAATAATTAAAAAAAAAACATTGAGAAAGAACAAGTAGGATTGAAATCTAGTCAATATTGTTTTTTCTATGATTAAAAATTAATATTTTTTTGAAATTCTCAGAAATGCTAAAATGTTCAAAATCTTTATTATTATATCATATTATAATTAAAAATAAATAACATGAGTAACTTATTCATATGAATGGTATAACTTTAGTTAATTTTTATCATGTCATGAGCGTTACATCTTGGTATATTGGGGCAACACAGCATCTCTGTAGCTTTCTTTGTTTAAGGTGCTGGCTAATGAGCTTCGACATATCAATTATTTCAGCCACTTCCACTTTTACTCCGATATTTATAAAACTTAGTTTATATTTATACAAGTTATATATATTGTTTAGTCCCAAAAATGGGCATTTCGAGACGGCACCCAATCATCTTCGACTTTGTCGAATCGCTCGATGGTACCAGGTGTCACGCGCATTGCGGGGAGGGGGCAGCGGTAGGCAGCTTCCCAGTGTGTGGCGCTCGTGGGCGAGAAACAGTAGCTCGCTGGCAGCCGTGCAGTTAATTAGCATACCTCGGTTGCCGCTGCCGAGGTTTTGCGCGACCGATTTTGGGGTTACGGTCTCGAATTTTAGAATTTGTGTGCGTGACTTCGCTACGTAATTGTGTTTCGTGAAAACCGCCTCGTTTTAGGTTGTCTAGGGTTTAAGTTCTTGACAAGAGGCTTGTATTGTGTTTGACTGATTAAAGTAACTTCTTTGAAAGTAATTGTGCCGTCGCGTTAATTGCCCTTTTTTGTGTGTTGACTGTTTTGTTCGTTTTACATGTCAACGAGGCAGATTTTGAATTCTTATCGCGGCGTAGTATTTAGTATCGAACGGAGGAACTTAGTTGTGTTTAACGCCGAACCGTGTGACTCATGAAGAGATCGCGTTAGTTCCCTATTTGTAATTTGGTGATAAATGAATCCGGGACATTGAATGTTGAACTTTGAACTACTGTCCGTTACTGTGTCGGGTATCACGTGTTCGATTCTACGATGAATGTGGAATTAGGCGAGTTTAAGTTAGTTAAATGTACAATGAAGTTAATAGACTGAAATAATGACGTGAAGAAAGAAATGGTCCAGCGGGGAAGCCTGCTGGAGTGATGCAGCATTGTGGGGCAGCATGGAAACCGGCCGCTGCCGGTCACCTCAGCTGGGCCAGGTCTCATGCACATACACATCACTAGACACTACTTTCCATGCACCTTACACCCACCTATGGCCTGACCGAGCCTTGGGGCGATCTTAGATTCGGATACAGGTACGTACTATATTTTTCTAGCCTTCTCCCTACAGTTTAGTATGATAGGACATTTTTCCATATGGCCATTTAGACTCGAATCCGCGGCTGCCCGTTGAATCTTCCGCTCATGGGCCCCGGGATATTTCACCTTTGCAGGGGCAGCTGTGGGCCGTAACACACACATATATATATATATATATATATATATATATATATATATATATATATACGTGTCTATCTTTTTACAACTTATTGTAATTGTAAAAATAAAAAATCTGTACAATACTACAAACAACAATAATTAAAAATTAAAAATTTTGTACCACCGACTTCAATATAAAGTGTCAAGGATAACTCAAAAAATATTTGTCACACCTTGATCAAATTCCTATGGAACCACATGAGAAGCACCAGCTTTCAAATAAAAAAAGAATCTTCGAAAACGGTTCACCTATAAAAAAGTTATGAAGTAAATAGACATAAAAAAGAACATACAGTCGAATTGAGTACCTCCTCCTTTTTGAAGTCGATAGAAAAATTGTGAGCGCATAGTTGAACAAAGTTCTGTATTTTAATATAATAAATATTCTTATTCGTTTTACCAATGTACGTTATTAAGTAAGGTTAGGTAAGGTTGCAGCCTATTTACGTCCCACTGCTGGGGGCACAGGCCTCCTATCATTTCTGAGAGGGTTTTAGGGCAAGGAAATGTCCGCCGCGCTGCCCCAATGCGTGTTGGCGAACTTCACATGTCTTCGAAATATTTTTCTTCTTATTTCTCAGACATGCAGGTTTCCTCATGATATTTTCTTCACCACCGAGCACGTGGTAAATCAGCACTTAAAATTGCAATTAACAATTTCATTGGTGCCGGCGGGGATCGAACCCGGGTTGCTCGAGTACTGTGAAGCTTACAGCGAGCGCTAACCATATGAGCTACCACGGCTACGTTATTTAGTATTGCAGATATTTTTGTTAGAAGGTTATTTTAAAAAGGTTAGGTTATCATTATCTTGTATCGAGATTTTTTTTCCAAAAGTGTTTTAGAAACAACGGTATTCTCAGGTATATTTTTAAGTTCAAAATATGTTTTATCCGCTACCGAAAACTGTAGATTTGGTTTAACCAATTAGTTTTAATAAGCATATTTAGGTTATGCCAGCACTACTCCAGTGCATTTAAAAACAGTTTTCAAAATTATTCAAAATTACTTTGTCACTTTCTTTATCAGCCTGTAGTAGTCAACTTCTTGATATGTATCTCTGTAGGAAGAATTTGCCTTAATTGCTAACCTATTTCAGTTAAAGCTATCATATTAGGGCCTTGAGGTGTTTTGGCTTTTCCCGTTCTATACTCTACAGGATATTGTATTTTGGTAATTTAAAATATTTTTTCTTAACTTATTGTAAGCCAGTGCTTCACTACAATACCTCCTGGTGATAAGTGGTGACGAAGTCCTAGATGGTAAATCGCGCTGTCGTGGCGTAACAAAAACCTTATCAATCTTGCATTGAAGACACCCAGATTGTATTTGGACGAAAAGGCAGAAGCCCGGCAAATTATTCCACTCCTTTGCTGTACGCATTATAAAGAACAAAGCAAAACATTTGGTTCTAATGCGTGGAATATCGATGTGGTTGTATGATGGTGGAAAGGAGAGGGAGGAATGAAAGCATGTAATTACTGCGCACACTTCTCTGAAATGCATCCTATGGAATAAGGAGAGCCTGGGTACTTTGCGCCTGTAATCGAGGCTGACAAGATTGGTTCCAACAAAATCAAGGATAAATAGTAAATTATTTGTTTCGTCAAACATTAGTAACATAATTATGATCAGTGATCGAAGTCACTTAGTAAGCAAAATATTCCCTGTAACAGGTGACTACGCTCTTCCATAGCTAAAAACTACAGTTTCATTAATGAAATAAAGTAACTAATATGACATAATAAAGATAGTAAAAACATGACTTTAGTATCCTACCATCAGTCTCATGGCATTGTTAATATACATCATTAATAATTAGGTTGAATTATATATATATATATATATATATATATATATATATATATAGTGTATAAGTGTATTTGGTAGTTGTAGTATGTGGTGTGGTATATACATTTATGCATGTTATATGAGTAGTGTGTGTGTGTGTGTGTGTGTGTGTGTGTGTGTAAGTGTGTATATAGGTGTAATATAGGTGTATGTATGTGTTATAGGATAGGTACTAATAAGCCTAGCTCTTTGCACTTCTCTACACTGACCCCAACGTTGCTAGGTCGCATTTTGCAGCACAAGCCCATATGTGACAGTAGTACTCCATGCACGACCGGACTTGCGCGATATGTAATGTAAGAAATATGTAAGAAGAAATACCGCCGGGTCCTTGTCAGGTTTCCTAGTTCACCTTGAAATATAAAGTGTCAACATCTGTATAATAAATAAGGATGTATACGGAAATATGCTAGGTACCTTGAAAGATTTGCACACAAATTTTCATTGACTCCAATCAATCTCTAGCACGATCAATTGTTATGGTATAATCCACATCATTGTAACATTTGACAAACTGCTGATTATTTGCAAGAATTTTTAATTGTATAACATATGGATGATTTTCACATCGTATTTTTGAATAATATTACAACAAACTACGTTCACCGATTAACTACCATGTCACTATTCAATTACATAGAACTTTTTCTAGTTGGAAGTGAAGACTAGAAATGAGTTAGGGGGTGACTCGAACTTTAGGGATAGTCAGTATGAATAGCCTATCATGTACAGGATGTCATGGGGGTCATGGTTGAATAGGGGCAAAAAGTGCTCATTACGGAGTGTAAGGGGTCAAAATGGCCAAAAAAACAAAAAATTAAAAATTCTTATTTCGGCTATAACTCCGCTTCCTTGGGAGGTTCTTACACAGTATTTACTTGCCGTATCCCACTGTCTAGCTTCAAAGAAATAAGCCAATTTAAGAGTAGTAAAACTTTTATTTTAAGTAAATGTGTAAGTAAAAAGTAGCAGAGGCCTACACTTAGCAGTAGACCGTGTAGTAGCGGTGTCAGAATATCCACTAGCTTATATAGTCCTGTGGATGTCGTGAGAGGCAGCAGATGGAAACAAACCAGAAGATGGGCAGCAGTAACTTCTTGATAACAACTAGAAAACGAAAAATAAAAACTGCTATTGCCACCCCACCTGCCAAGCATGGCAGCTATGAAAAATATCCCCCTTATGAGGTAGGAGATACAGTAAAGTTTTAATAGAACCCCCGATTTCGCTAGACACCGAGGATACAAATGTCACCGGCCCGTCACATTCCAATACTACACACTCACCTAGTATCACAAATACCGATAGGACAACAGATTTGACGCAAAGAGTCCTTAGACGGGAGCCCTGTACATATCTCCACACCACGTACACACCATATACCCGCGTACCTTCGCGGTTCTCACTGCTCAGAACATCGAACGAAATGAGTTAGCAGTCAAGAAAGTAACGTTGGACGATCTCCCTTTTTTATAGGTCGCGCCCTCGAGCGCAGAGTCCTATGAAACTGTAAAAGCTAAAAGGCTAATAGCACTAACATTATAGAACCTAGATGCCACGTAGAGCGTTAACGCTCTCCAGGCTGATTAGACGCAGCGCGCACTTTGCCTGGCGGGAGATCTCCTCTTTTTCTTTCCACGGCCAAAATACTATCCTCCAGACATGTTTTAGACATGGCCTATGTTCAGCAGTGTGAGTGGACTTTTATCCAAGAGTAGACTGTCAAAGTACTCGATGGATTTCAATTTCTAATTGCAAATATCAATCAGGCCACATATTACAATCATGTCAATTACATGTTGTTTTTAAAGCCTTTAATATCACCAACAAATAACTAAAAGAAAATAATATTTTAGTTTATAACAATAATATTATTTTAACATCTGACAGATGATTACAAATGAATGATTATAAGAGGTTTGAAATCGTTTAAAAATTTAAATAATGGCATTGTGGAAATTTTCTTTCTAACGTTCGGATGCCATACTACGAGTATAGTACTACACAATGTACTGTGTCGACAAATAGAATCCGAAATATAAAAACAGATATTTTTCCTTTATATAGTTCTGCACACAAAGGATCAAAGCGAAACTTTTTTTGGTGGCAAATTACTTGTCCGCTTGCTAGATGCTTTATATTTTAAAACGTAATAAGATAGAGACCTTAAACTTAGTTTTGAAAACTCCGTAATGCGGAGCCAGTAGCGTTGACAGCGCCTTCATTACGGCGGTTATGGGATCCGTAACGGCCCTAATATCGGCCAGGACTTGACTGCCGACCTCGATAGCTATGTCTACCAATTTTGAATGGCTTCAGCTGTCTCGATGGTCGTTATTTATTTCCTGTGGGTAGAGCGCGCTCTATGTGTAGAGCGGGCTCTATATATATATATTTTCAGATAGAGCCCGTTCCGGCGCTCTCTCCCGTTGGTTTCTTTTCTTGTAACGCTGGTAACCTGCGCCTGCGCGGCTATCGTTACTGTTGGTGTCGGGGTAGAGGTAACAGCCTGAGGAGTAGGCTGTTCCTTGCTCTTCTTCCGCTTCACCCGCTTCCTCTTCTTAGAGGGCTGATGCTCCGTAGCGTCATTAGCGGGGGGCTGAAGAGTCACTCCGATGTTTGCCCTCGACTCAATGGGTTCCAACGTTTCTATTGGTGTTACGGGTTCTGACTGCCTACTCTTTCCTCTAACGGTGTCCCCGTCTTTTTGAATTGTTACCGCTCTTGGGCAACTCTGGGGGATCCTCTTCGGGTCCTCCGGGAGTTGACCCAGTAGCGTGATCCCCTGCCACATTGCAACCCTCCTTAGGACTGGGCAGCGGCGGTCATTTGCCGTATGATTCTTTGCGCAGTTTGCGCATTTCGGCTCATTTTCTCTACCTCTGGGGCAAAGGCTGGCGGTATGTTCCCCGGTACAGCGAACGCACTTCACTGGCCTGAAGCAATTGGCGGAAGCGTGCCCGAAAGCCTGGCAATAGTGGCATTGCGCCGGTCCAGTTCGTTTTCGCCAGGCTTAGTAGTCATCGCTACTCCTTTCATGTAGAGGAGTTTGTCGACTTGATATAGTTGGTTTAATCACTCCAGGCTCAGGTGCTCAAGCTGTGTGAAGTAAAGGCATCGAGGTCTGCCTCTACGGGGTGGGATCGCCTTAACATATTTAATCGGGAATCCCTTTGCCCCGATAGCCTCTTCTACTGATTTAGTATCCGTGCCCAATAGCAGCCCGCGGATGCCCACTTTTGTAGGTTCTCTTCCTCTGGGATATAGTAATACCAGGGCAGTGCTGGTAACTTCTCCGATAATTCCACCATATACCGTTGAATGATTCAGAATTCGTCTGGGCTCTGGTGGGTGAATCTAACCCCTTTCCTGAAGAGACGGGCAGGAGGAGGGTGGCCTAACTTTCTGTTAAGCACCTCAAAATGCCTTGTCCAGTCCGGGGTGTACTACGCAACGATAGGCGGCTATTGCGCCATTTCCACCTCTTTCTTTGGATTAGGCTCTTCCACCGCCTTGGTATTGCTGGTGCTGCTGCCAGTTGAGTATAGCTCATCAAGGGTCTTTGTCCATCGTCCTGCGGCAGCTCCGACGGGTTGGAAGTGGGCACGGGTGATGAACGCCCGGCAGATACAGTTAGGGTCACGTAGGTGCTAGGCTTCCAGTTGAATGATTCCTCCCCTCCTTGCTCAAATTGTGCCGAAACAATATGACTGCGTCGGTACGGTGAGATAGAGGGGGGTGGTTGAGGTGGTGACGGCGACTTCGGCGACGTGTTGTGCACTCTTTTCCTTCCCGTCGGTTGGGGCTCTTTACTTTCGGATGATGATGATGATGATGACGCCGATGAAGACGACGACGATTATATTAGGGAGCCGATGCACTGCCTCTTTTTGTGGAGGGAGGCTTCGGTCTCAGGGGTATGCCTTCTTGCCTAATTTCTTCTTCACTCGCTGCGGTTTGGGTGACAGTTCCTGCCCAGCCGTGTCCATCGACGCGGCAGGCGTGAGCGCGGCGCTCGGTGCGGGTTCCTTGGTGGGGGACAGTGGCTTGCGCTTAGGAATCTGGCTAAACGTAGCTATCATCGACCGCTCCGAATTGAGCCAGTCCCGCTAGAAGGGGCCTGTTCAGTACACCTGTACGGTCAGGTGGTTTACGTACGCGAGGCGGAGGGGGGGGAGGTTTCTCTTACCCGACACGTTAGTTTGTTACGGCTGTTTTGTTACAACTGTTCAGGTAATCTATTTGTTCGTATCCTATCTGTATAATCACCAAATGAACCGACAGCGATGATGACGCGCGACGCGAGGGGTTAGGGGGGCGGGTGGAAGATGGTGGGTGGCAAGATGAACTTTGGGACACTGCCTGCCCCTTTCGTTATGAAAGGATTGGGGGAAGTGCTTAGGTGGCACTATAAATTGCGACTGGACACTGAAGGCACGGAGCGCTCTTGAGTGCCGAAGAATCTTCCTAAGAGTCGGTGATCTCGACTCCTCTCGGAGTATACGGACTGGAAAATTGCGGAATATGTCGTACCAGCAGTTGAATGGGACCGATTTCACAATTTAACCGGGTCCCGGAGTTGCTTAAGTACTCAGGAGCTTTACCGAAAAGCCATTGGCTGTGCTTACCTCTTTATTGTGTACTATTTTCACTATACAATTATAATCATTTACAATTTTTTCTATATACGATTTATTCTTATGCTAATGTTATATACATCGTTAGATTGGTATTTAATTATCTATTAGAATTTTATAAAATCTTTTTCATATATTAATAATCAAAAAAGTTATTACTAAAAATATCCCAAATGTTCATAATATTTAGGTACATTTTTTTTAAAAATACGTTACCCCCACACTAGGATTTTCTCCTGTATCGTGGAGGCTGTTTACAAACACAAATTTCACAAGGACAAACATCCAGACCCGGAACAATTATTTGTACGCCATACAAATACTTGTTCCGTGCGGGATTCGAACCCGCGCCCCCCAGCGCAGCAACTCATTGCTAAGCCACTGCGCCACGGAGCCGTCTTTAATTTGACTAGGTGGGAAATAAGGTACACGACGCAAAATATTATTTTATTTTTATAATCTATAAGCCTTAGTCTAATTAAATACTACATTTACAATTCCTTTATAGCAGAAAATATTTTCTATATTTGCGGGTCTTATCGTTACACTATGCCCGATTGTTCTATAATGTGCCGCGCTCTGATTGGCCGGCTTTGTGTTGTATACTAAGGGTTGTCTTACAAGGTTCTCTATTTGGTTGTTGTCTTAACTGTTACAAACGATGCTCTATACTACAATACAATGGGTTGTAAGCATGTTGTAAAATTATACTATTGCACCTTTCACTTAGGATTGTCACTAATATTGTTTCTAATACATAATGATTTTAATATTGTTTTTAATCACTGTGTTAGTCACTTTTAGTTGTCGCGAACAGTTAGTGACGTCTTTAAGAAAAGATAAGATCAAAAATAATAAATAAAATCATTATCACATTTAAAGCTTCATTTTTAAATATATATTATCGACAAGACAAAAAGACATATATATTTTTAATATTGATAGAAAACTTTTAGAGAATTGGATACAAAAATTTCGGTAACACAACAAGATGACAACCCTTGTGGAACCAACTCAATTTATTTGTTTTCAACTTTATTTGAATATTTGTTTATTTGGCATTGTGGAAAAATAAAATATGTAAAATATCAATAAGTAAAAAAGAAAATGTATTTTATTATTATGAACATTAAAATGAAAAAGTCTTTATTTCCGTTGATATTTGGGCGGTGATACAGTATCCTTAGTGGATCCGAGTCGTCTGTCAATATACGAGTATTGTATCAACATCAATGGTGAGTACATCAATCATCTTCGATTTACCGGTCATTAAGTCTATTTGCCAGAAAGAAGCACTGTCGAATCTGAAGACTGAATGTGGCAGCATCATATTCGGGACATCTGAAATTTTGAGTGAGATTGAGAGGTTCTATGGGCAGCTGTACACGTCCTCGCTGGAATCAAACGCAAGTGTGAGTAAAGAAACAAGAGCAAGTCTTATCCGATACTATTCCGTTGATATCCTGGACGTCAATCTCAGCGAGATAAGAATGCCTTTCCAGTACCTTAAAGCGCTTCTTTCGAAGCTCTCTTCCTATGGGCTTCCAGAGAATTTGTGCAACTGGATCAGCAGTTTTCTTGCAGGTTGGAGCAAGAAAATCGTAGTAGAAGGTGTATGTTTCATTTACAAGCCTGTATATGCGGGTTTTCCACAAGAATTAGGAACACTCGGATTGGGGCTACTAAATCTAACTGAGTTCAATGCCCAGAAGACATAAGTTTGCGCTTTCTCCACTAAAAGGAACCCCTTTGTCGTAACTCCTCAATTTCAGGACACTCCTCTTATTACCTCAGCCATCATTGAAATCTTCGGCGTTGACATATCGAATAACGTGCAATTTCATGGTAATTTGGAAGGAAAGCCTGAATTGACCTCTAAAAAGCTTGGCGTATTCAGCAGAGTGGGACAGTATTTTATGCCGGCACACTGTTTGCAACTTTACAAGAAGCAAGTTCGGCTTAACATGGAATACTGTTCTCATCCCTGGGCCGGCTAGTACAAGCTCCTTACACTTGCCCGCTTCCAGCGCAGAGCGGCTCAAATCGTCGATGACCGATGATAACAAATGACGAGACGAAGAGATGTTGCATCCCTTTTCAAGGCAAAAAATTTAATTAATGAATTTCACAAATTCACATCATCGGGATGTTTGACGGTCCACCACTGTCCGATTTACTAGTTCTCTTATTCGCACAACTTCTGGGTGGAATCGTTTACCGCCGGCGATTTTTTGGACCGATATAACTTAGGGACCTTCATGAAACGAGCTTACTCCTTTTCAGGGGCATAGCTATCGACGTATCAGCCGTATCAATGATAAAAGGCCCCTGGGCTACAGGGCCCCGAGAGTGTATAAGCAAAAATTCTAAGGACTTTTATGGGACAGGAAAGGCTATCAGACTTGTCGCTATTGTCTAGAGGCAGAAAATTTAGAAAATGTGAAAAGAGTCTTCAGCTATGAATGATAATAAATAAGTTCGCAGAACAAAAGACAAGAATATTTTTAATAGCAATAAAACTCATAAACTTGAAAATCATTTTATTAACAAACTACGCGTACTAGGCTATTGATATGAAATAGGGAACCAGTTGATGTAATTCTTAAGCTAATAAAAAAAACCCGGTCTCTATACGTCAATTATTTCAAGAGTTATCGTGACATCGTGAAATTTTTTTTAAACCTATTTTTTTCAAAGTAGCAATATAAAATGAGTTTGTAGAAAATATAAGATGGATTAATTAGAGTGTTTTCTAGTTACGACTACTCATATTATCGTATAAACATTATTCTGTGGTATAAGTTCAATATGGTTATTATAGAGGCATTTTAAGAACACTAAATCGCTTGACCTTGGCGTGTCGACAGTAAAGCACTACCTAATAACGCTTTGCATTATGAGGCGTGTAAAAGTGTATATTTGATTTGAATTGTATGGCTAATTTAGTTCCTAGGAGCATTAATTGTAAGTAATAGCTTATGATCAATATACAATTATTTAATTCAATGCAAGCGTTTTTGTTCCCTTTGGGAAAAATATTTACTCTTCATTTGGACCGCCAATAAATTTTGATACAGGGCCCGTCTAAGGCACGCTACGCCATTACTCCTTTTTAAAAAGCCGTCAACGTGCCTACAATTTCCCTGGTGTTGTGTTTGTTAATAGGCGGTGGTCGACCCTTGCCATCAGGTGTGCCGCATGCTCGTTTCCTCCCCCTCTTCTATACAAAAATGACAATAAAACGAAGTAAACAATTATCTCTAACATTGTAATATTTATGTTCTGGAAGTGGGAGTAATCTTTATGATTTCAGTTAGAGCTGTTCGTGGTCAGGAGCCAAAAAGTCAAAACTTGAAAATGCTTTATACAGCTAGGATAGTACATAATTTTTCGGAAGTCGTTCTTAGAGGCCGAGGGCCCCTTTAGCTTGGGCACTGCCTCGCCTAGCCCCTGGGTAGCTACGTCACTGATCCTTTCCAGTCCAGTAGCTTAAACACGTCTTCCAATGCAGCGGTGAAGAGTTTCGGGGATACTACTGTCTTACACCTCTCTGCAGTTGGATAGGTTTCTCACTCTGGTTCTGTACTCGGATAGCCATCGTAGCCCTACTATATAAACACTTCAGCACTTTGATATACCGACAGTCAACTTCGCACCACTGAAGCACTGTAGTACCACCCAAATTTGAAATAAATCAAAGGCTTTCTCATAGTCCACATACGCAAGACAAAGTGGCAAATTGTACTCCTCGGTCTTCTGTACAATTTGCCGAAGGGTGCGTATGTGGTCTATGGTGCTAATGCCTTTTCGGATCTGGCTTGTTCGGGAGGCTGAAAATCATCGAGTCTGCGTGCGAGACGATTCATAACGACTCTCTAAAACTGCATGTAGACGTGGCTCGGAAGAGAAATCGGTCTGCAGTTCTTCAGGAGAGCGTTGTCGCCTTTCTTGAAGAACAAGACGTCAGCACTTCTGCTCCATGCCTCCGGATTAGTGCCACAGAATGGAATGGAGAACAGAATTAAAGAGCCTCTGAAAGACATCAAGTAAACCGGTTTTCCACCCACTTTCAGAAACTGCGCTGTAACTCCATCCCCGCCCGGGGACATGCCGTCCAAGCTTCGTTTCGCTTCGCTATGTCCAAGCTAACGGCCAGGGTTTCCCTCTCTGCCTCCGCCGATTTATGAGTCAGGTAAGCTAGAAGATCACCAGCTAAGCAACGCCGATGGATATCGTACTGGAGGTCACTTTTCAGTTGGTGATCTTCAACCTGATGAGCTGGCAGTTCACAATGGTTTTCATTATTTTGGAGAACAAGTTGGATAGGTCTGCGCGGTTGACTTTTCGGTTATTTTTAGGGATCTGGTGCACTAAAAAATAACGTGCTGTCTTCTTTGAGTTCATGACTACGCATAGGGAGAAAGAGTTATAGAAAAGACACGTTACGACCGGTGTCAACTAGAGAGCACACGTCTTCAGCACAATGGGAGAAACTCCATCAGGCCCAATCGACTTTACGTCTAAGGAGAGTATTGCTATGCACACCGAGCGCTCTGTAAACCGTATCGTACTGACCTGAAGGCGAAATTATATTTCTTTTTAACAGCACTGGTGAAGCTATTACGGCGTGATGCAATTATACAAGGGCGACCAAACCAGGCACTACAGATGATAGAATAAAGAGTTCCATTCCCTGAAGTAACACATCAGCGACAGAATTACGTTGGGATCATCCGACGAGAAGCATACCCGCCCCTGTCCTCAAGGGAAGGATGCAAAAAAAGATCGCATCCTGTCCCAATCGGCCGACTTATAGTGCCAAACGGCGGCGATCTGTAGAACGCAACCGCGATGCGAGTGTGAGTGGCACCATAGAATGGATCAGACAATGGTCTAATGAGGCAAGACCTGATATCCAGTCACATATCCGTCAGTGAGAGGTCAGCAAAAGGTCCAATAGTGAAGGTGCACGATCTCTGCAGATGGGACCTGTTGTAGCACGGAGTCTGCAGCAATTTGGACGTAGTCGATGTGTTGGTCTGTGCTGGCATTACCTATAAAGTCATCCGTAGACGCGAGGATGGTCATCGCTGACCTTTAAGACTGCCGAGGCGTCGAGAACAGATGTTCTCTCTGATGTATACGCAAACTCTAGCCCGAGGCACAGAGCGTCTCGTTTTGGATCCTCCCTAGGATACGCGAGGCAGCCTGAGCACCCGTGCTAAGGAAGAATAGGGTAGCTTGGGCGTGGATGCTCAGCCAGGGATTCTCCAATACCAGAGGTGCTGGTACCCTCCTGGGATGTTTTCTAATTTAATTACTTAGTAGCAAGTAGCTTTGCGTTATTATGCCCTGCAGTGGGCGACAAGGAGCTTATGATGAAGTAGTTTTGCAAATTTAAAGTATTTAGTTTAGTATAAATAGGGCCCCAATTTCATTTTTGCCCCGAGGTCTTGGTATATCTACGCAACTGGAAAGGATACGGTATTAATGTCCATGGCGAGTACATCACTCACCTTCATTTGCCGACGATATAATCCTTATGGCAGAATTGGTGGAGGACTTAAGCACTATGCTCAATAAGCTCAGTAGTGTCTCTCAACGTATAGTTCTTATCATAAATATGGACAAAAAAAGATCATGTGTAACGTTCGTGTCACACCTATGCCGGTGGTTGTTAGGAGCACAAAGCTCTAAATTGTTGACGAGTATGTTTATCTGGGACGAATAGTCTGACTAGGTAAGTTCAACTTCAACCGAGAGTTCAATCGAAGGATTTAACTTGGCTGGGCAGCGATCGGGAGATTACGACACATCTTCTCGTCAGGCATACCTCAAAACTTCAAAACAAGATTGTACAACCAGTGCGTGTTGCCAGTGATGACCTATGGATCTGAGACGTGGTCCTTCACTGCTGGCCGTATGAAGATGGTGGGCGAGAAGAAGTGACTTACATTTTAAACAGCATGTGGTGTTGTGTTTATAAATAAAATCGACGAAGGAATATCACATTTTCATCACTTTTAACTTTTTTGTTTCTCTTTCGGAAATTGTTGGAAGAATTTAAAAATACCGTTTGTAAGAATTTAAATCAATATATAATAAAAGTAATACATAAAAAATTAAAAGCTCGCACAGAATGTCAACGTAAAATAGCATCATAACGCTACTGTAGGTTTCTTTGGCCCAAAGTATCCATTTAATCAGGTGGACTGTATGCTCGTCTGTCCCTAGAAGTAGTAAATGTAGTAATTTAAAAATTACCTCCGGCTCTCGTCACTCATTGTACGTAGTAAATCATTTGTATGATGTTAATGTCTACTGGTATTCTATGAAGGCTTGAACCTTTAAAAATATGCAAGTTTAAATGTAAGTCGTAAAATATATGTTCTGTCGCTGATCTCATCTTGAATCCTTTTGCTAAAATTTTGAGCCTCTCTGAGTTTTAGACCTCTAGACTATACCACGTTAAAACAAGATAGAACTATAAAACAGATACAGGTGCAAAGTTATATAGTGTAACTGAAATATTTTTCAGTAACACTTATGTTACGTTATTGAGTTAAAAGTGTGTCAAAAAAATAGACGCAGTAAAATGAGATTGCGCTAGTTAGCGCTTCACATAATATGGCCATCGAAATCTATCGACTACTTGTAGTCATATTTTCACTTGACTCTCGATTCTATATGGCCATAAAATCACCACTGCAGCAACATCGTTCGATAACACAATCATCTCATTCTTCATCATTACTATCATCATCCTCGTCATTACAGCTCTTCACAAATCAGTTTTTCAACATGGCTCCTGAGCTACATGCATTCACAGAGTTTCTGAATGTCTTATCAGATCGTTATTTCGACTATACTGGAATTATTTTCTCCGTGCAGTTTGGGTCATAAATCATAGGAGTATTTTGCTCTCTCTCTCACTCACGGGCCTTAGGGACGAGCATAGTGATGCGCATTATTGTTGTCGATAGGGGTTAGTGATAAAAATGAAAAAAAAAATTAGCCGTGGAAGGATATTCACCGTCGCGATAAAACGATGACACTATTGTTAGTCGTCTAACGCAGTTACCGTACAAGGCCGATAGACACTTTCTCGCGGAGACCGCTCTAACACTCAACGGCAGAAATTAAAACTTTGTAACTTTTCGGGATCTATTTTCATTTCAGTGAAAAATGTTAAAACATTGCTTGATAATAACACGTGCTTGTGCTGGTATATTGGTGCCAATAGGCAAAATATTATTTTGAATAAATTCTGCCGTTTTGGTACAAAACAAAGGAGTAGCCATTGTGTAACTGAACTTCTTTAGAGAGCGAATGCGCAAAAACAAATTTCTCTTCGATATATGAACTAAATTATCATTGCACTAATTTGTAGGTATTAGGCGGGGGTAATAATGGAAAACATTTGACTCATAACATAACAATGTCGCACCACCCTTTGTATACCGCACCACCGCCGTGTACCTGCCTTCGATGATTCATTTGTTGTTATCGATAATGACGTTGCGCCCGCGCAACATGCTCACCGCCCTAGCCGGGCTGAGGCCGAGCTATGATTTATGATCTCAACTGCACGGACAAAATAATTTTATTATAGCGATTGATAAATAATAAAAAATCTGTTTGAACAAACGAATAAAAATATTTTTTTCTATACAGACAATTCTTACTTATTTCATATTTTTCCAATTTGAGTCTAATTTTATTTTAAGTTACAGAAACTTATTTGAAACAAAGACTGATTTCATAATAAGATGTTCTTCTGTATCGTGAAGGTGTTTTGCATATATAAATTGCAAGTTGATAAACATCCAGACCTGAAACAATTATTTTTGTGTCACTAACCAAAACGTTTCGTTTTTATAAACAATTACGTCAAGTGAAATTCGAGTCCGCATCCTCGCAGCACTATATACTATATATCAATCAATTAATATACTATTTAGTGTACACCAATACACATTAGAACGAGACAAAATGAAATAAATATATACAAGGTAGAATAGGCGGATCGCTCTGGAAGCGATTTCTTCCAGACAACCCTTATTTAGCAAATAACTGTTGTTTACAGCGAATTGCAAATAGGAAGGTGAACATAAATTTGGCGATCAAGTTAAAAAATTATAAGTTTATAAATACACACAAGATGATGACGGTTGAGGATAGGTAGGTTAGATACAATTTAGAACGGGGATTATATAAGTATAAAAGTGTTGAGTAGATGTTTAAAGGAAAAAAGGGACTGAGCACGTCGAATATATAAAAGCAAGGAGTTCCACAAGCGTACAGCTGTAACCGAAAAATATTTAGTCAAGAAGGAGAATGAATATACAGGAATACGAAGCAAAAAATTGTTAGTGGAACGTAGATGACGATCGTGAGAGGAGGAAATAAATTCAAAGCGCTCTTTCAGTAAACGTGGAGTAGAGGGATTGAACAGTATGTTGTAGAAAGTAGAAACGATGTGAGTATTCCTGCGAAGGTGAATCGGCAGCCACTTGACACGTTTACGAAATTCTAAAATGTTATCATATTTACGGAGTCCAAATATTGATCGTAAGCATAAATTTCGAATACGCTCAAGTTTATTTAACTGTGCTTCGGTAACGTCCAGATAGCAAACATCAGCATAGTCAAGAATAGGCAGAATTAGGGATTGAGCAAGCGCAGCTTTAGTGGCAGTAGGGAGAAAATTTCTAAGTCTCTGCAGAGAGATTAACGCTGCAAACATTTTTCTACTGACTTCATTAATTTGTTGTGACCATAAAAGACAGGAGTCGATATATATTCCTAAATTCTTAACTTTATCGCTATAAGGGATGTGAATGCTATTTAGGAGAATAGGTGGTATAAGCGAAAAGTCAACCCTAGCAACTAATCTCGGACTACCAATAATTATTGCTTAAGTTTTAGTGGGATTAATGGATAATCCATAAGATTTACACCAGATCAAATTACGAGCCAGATCAGCGTTCGTTGTGTCAATAGCTTTCGGTAAATCATCCAAAGTGTAAATTTGGAGATCATCAGCGTACAAGTGGTAAGAAGAAGACAGTTGATTACTTATAGAATTTATAATAGTTGCAAACAAGAGAAGAGACAACACGCCACCTTGTGGGACGCCGGCAACATAAGCAATCCAAGAGGAATATACATCCTGTACTTGAAAATGCTGTCGGTGCCCAAACAAGTAACTACGAAACCAGTCAACTACAACGCATTGCTGAAATATAACAAAGTTAGTACCAGTATTGTCAATTTTAATTTTCCATACCATAACGTATGTCATCAGTAATTTGTAAAATTGCTGTAATCGTACTAACCAGGGTTGAAACCGGATTGCAAAGGATTAAGAAAGTTATGTTCTCGTAGATAAGAGCTTAGTTGCTTGGACACCAGACGTTCTAATACTTTACATAAGAAAGGAAGTAAAGAAATTGGCCAGTAATCAGAAAAAAAAATCGGATTGGTCTTTTTAGAAAGAGGAATCACGTTGGCTTTTTTTCAAGCAGAAGGAAAAGGGATTATAGGGATAAGAAGATCCAAGAGAGGAATGAACATTTTACGACTAATACAGTCACTGCCTACTGAATTCTAATGGATGGATGTGACTGAACGTTCAGCACAAATAAATAAACGTATTCTCATATTTTTTCACTCGATATTAACACAAAAACAAATATTTTTTATGATACAATTTATATATACCACTGCCACATGTGCCTATGTTCTTTTGCTTTTCATATATTAATAATTTTAAAACTATATATAAAGCTTGTTACCCTTCTTTATAAGATATTCAGCAAACAAACTTAACAAACATCTATACAAATAAATAAAATTGAAGTGTCTGTTTGTAATGTAAAAATAACAGTTCTTTACTAAATGCACATGAAAGTATATACGGTACTTATAAAAAAAATATTAAAATTTTTGTCTGTCTGTCTGTCTGTTTGTTCCGGCTCATCTCCAAAACGGCTGGACCGATTTCAACGGGGCTTTCACTGGCAGATAGCAAATGTTATAAGGAGTAACTTGGCTACTTATATTTTAGAAAAAGAATTAAGGTTCCGCGCAACATAATTAAAACCCTAAATGTGGGCGAAGTCGCGGGAACAGCTAGTATGAATTAAAAGAAAGTACAAAAACATAGTTACAACAGCAATCATTCTTTTATAGTTCTTGGAAAAAAATCGTTCCAGTTTTGGAGGAGAAATTCGAAATCATCATTTCGTAAAGTTTTTACAGTTATAATTAGTCCGAGCTGCAGAGGTCTCTTTTATTGTCATCGGGTACAGCGCGACATCAATAGATCTGTTAAAACCTACGAGTATTTTTAAAAGCTCTTGTCGTCCACATTTTATCTTAACATGTTTTACTATACAAAACATTTAAAGATTATCGTCAATGAGATAGTTATAGACTTCACTTTTATTATATTTTATTCATCATCATACTTTGATTATCCCTCTGAAGTCATACGTCACATGAAACTTCAGTTAAATTAATCGTTGAGTCCATTAGCAGTATTATAATTTATTGAAAATGGGTTTCCAATAATACGACGTGGGGTCTTTAATTCAGTTAACGATTCGAATCCCTTTGAAATAGTGTTGTGCGAAATTATTTGAATACAAAAACACTTCTATGAAAAAGCAATTACTTTTATACGTGGTAGAGCCACACTGCAGCTGTATTAGTAGTATAGTTGTAGCACGAATGGGTCGGCTCGACCGGGGAAGGACCACGCTCTCACAGAATACCAGCGTCAAATAGCAGTTTAACACTACTGTCTTTTGTATGGTGAGTGTAGAGAACTGGAGACCCTTTTTACTAGAAAAGAGGCATTCCATCTTGGTCCTCACGGGTGTCAACGCATCTGCGTTTTGATTCGCAAACAAAGATAAATGTAGATGTCTATGGGCCACAGCAACCACTTACCATCAGGTGGACAGTGTGCTCGTTTGTCACTCGATCCTATAAAAGAAAAGTAAATAACAATTAATGTGTTTTTAATAGTTTTGTTGTTTTTTGTTGTTTGCATGAGAGTAGAATAAAGGCTGTAGAAATGCGGTCATTACGTAGTATGCTAGGGCTGTATCTGAATGACAGGGTGAGAAATAGACGTTGTGACTAGGAATTAAAAAAGGAATGCTTCGGTGGTTTGGTCACGTAGAAAGAATGAACGAGGAAAGAGTGACAAAGCAAATTTATGTTTCAGAAGTGAACGGCAAAGTCGGGAAGGCACGCCCTAGACGAAGATTTATCGACCAAATCGGCGATACATTGAAAATGGGCCAGATTAGGAGTACCCTTAACCGACGAGCGTATATGCGTAAATATATGGATGTAAAGGAGGCGAGAGAAGTGTGTCAGGATCGCGCCAAATGGAAGTCCGTAGTCTCTGCCTACCCCTCTGGGTGACAGGCGTGAGTGTTTGTATTGTATTATTATTATTGTTTTAGGCATGTATTAGGTATATTATATTAATGCTGCATGTGGTGGCAGCTCAAAAGTACCCACTCCATTCGTTCCGTGGTTGTGGTAGGTGCCTAATATACGATATACCAGAAAGATGTTATGGCTTCGGATAGATGGCAGTATAAACACTTTGTTTACGTCAGGCGTAAAATAAAAGGATTACTTGAGATTTTAATCATTCTTGGTCCACTCAAAAGAGTATAAAAAATAACTTTTAATAAAAAATAAAAGCCAACTTTGAAGTTCTAAGAATAAAATAACTTCATATTCTGTAGTCGGGGCTGATTCTTCTAATACCGTTTAATATTGGCTTTTTTATAGGATAGTGTGACAAAACAGCACACAGTCCACCTAATGGTAAGTGGTTGCTGTGGCCCATAGACATCGATATCTATCCTCGTTTGCGAATCAAAATGCAGATGCGGTGTCACCCGTGAGGACTACGATGGAATGCCTCTTTTCCAGTAAAAAGGATCTGCGGTTCTCTACACTCACCATACGAAACACAGCAATATTAAGCTGCTATTTTACGATGGTATTCTGTGAAAGCGTAGTCCTTCCCCGGTCGAGTCGCGTCTTTCGTGCTACAACTATACCTACTACTAATATAGCTGCAGCATGGCTTTAGCACGTATAAAACGTCTTAGCACCGATTTCAGAATTAGAAGTTATTCTTTTTAGTTCTTTTAAATCGACTTTTATATTTTATTAGAAATTTATTTTACTTTTGTGAAGTGTACTTAGAGCATTGAATTTTAGGTGTCTATTACTATTAATGCCAAGCTACAGTGTTCACTGTTGTATTTCGATCAAAAGGGTGAGGCGTTCGCTTTTTGTTGTCCTCGGAATGAGCAATTCACCTGTAACCTTCTTTGTTTAATGGTAGTTGCAAGGGTCCATAGACCAACTAAGTAATAGGGACCTATCAACTAGACTGTTAGCGTTTATTTCTGTAACGTTATAAAAAAGAGTAAATTTACCATACCAATTTGTCGGTACATAAACATAAATTGATGTTACTGAGCTAAAAATTTATGCAAATAAATTGCTTTTACTTTATATCTCATGTTCCCACTCACACGTTCAGTAATTAAGTTTTTCGAGTTTTAAAATTCTACAGTAGGAATTGTTACATTTGATCTCAGTGTTTTTTTTTTAAATAGGAAAACTTTTTGAACATGTTGAGTAGTAACAGATTTGTGTGATCGATGTAATATTGGAAGCTGATAATGTTTGCCACATCGAATTTGACACAAATAACACGAAAATACACTTTTATAAGACACTTTTTCCTAGGCAGATTCTTGGCACTCAAGCGCGTTCCGTGCCTTGCGAGTCAGTCGCGTGCGCGAGTGCTTCCAAGCACTTCCCCCAACCCTTTCGTAAGAAAGGGGTAGGCAGTGCACCTAAGTGTTGCTAACCCTTAATCGCTCCCGTTCCGTACCGTACGTCGCGCGTCGATTGTCTGTCACTCAGCCACGTAGGTAGGGAACTAGACTTAGACACAATCGGTATCAGCCAAAACAGTTGTAACGTAAAACAATTGTAACATGACGGGTAAGGAGAAGGGTGAGCCCCCCTCATTCCACCCTCCGCGTTAGGAAACCCCCGGATCTCCCGGGTGTACTGGATCGGCCTCTTCTAGTTAGGGATCTACAACATCCGGAACGGTCTGTAGCTGTAGCTTTGTTCAGCCACATACCAAGAAAAAAGCTTTTGTCGCCACAAGGACCCGCAACGAGCGTCGCACTTACGCCCACCGCACCTGAGCGTACGAGTGTGAGGGAACCATCGCCCCTACCTCAGCGGGCGCAGAAAACGACTAGGCAGCACACACCCCCGGAGACGGAAGCTTCTCTGCATGAAAAGCGTCAATGCATAGAAGCACATAGGCATTCATCATATGCTACGTCATCGTCGGATGAAGAGCAGGCATATACAGCAAGACCTAAGACCCATAGATCACCACCGAAATCGCCTAGTCCGCGTAAACCTACCCCGCCCATCTCGCCGGACCGAAGGAGTATTGTCGACATGGCCGACTTTGAAGATGGACGCGAGGAGTCATACGGCTGGGGGTCCACAAAGTCTACAACTTATGCGACCCTAGCCCCATTTTCCGGAGGAACCCCCCCGCGCCTACCACCAACCCCTCTGGCCTGCCAATGGAAGACGGCCAGAGACCTTCTACGAGCTACGCCCAACTGGTAGCTGACCCGGCAGTACCACGACCGAAATCACCTGAAGCTGCAACAACGCAGAAGGATAAGGACCAAGAAAAGGCACGCTATCCACCAATAGTAGCCGAGTGTCTCCCGGACTAGACGAAGCACTTCGAGGAGCTTAATACGAAGTTAGGACATCCGCCGAATGCTTGTCCGTTCGGGAAAGGTGTAAGATTCACCCCTCAGGGTCCGGAAGAATTCCGGACTATCCAAAAATACCTCGTCGAGATTTCGGAGAAGCTACCATCAATGTCGTGGTACTGTTACACCCTAGAGGAGGACAAGCCCACCAAAGTTGGCATCCGGGGGCTACCAGTGGGCACGGATGCGACCTAGATAGGCCTCTACTTCGCCCAGCTGGACCACCTGAGCCTGGAGCAACTTAAGGAGCTTTACGCAATAAATGAACTTTTATTAATGAAGGGAGTCACCATAGAAGCCTGGCAGAGAAGAGTGGGCCCAGCCCAGTGCCACCGCTGCCAGGCCTTCTGACATGCATCAGCAAACTGCTTTAGGCTAAAGAAATGTGTCCGCTGCGGAGGAAACCACATAGCTAATCAATACCCAAGGGGTAGAGACGAAGAGCCGAAATGTGCCAACTCTTGTCAAAAGCACACAATTAACGATCGACGCTGTCCGGTCCTGAGAAGGATCGCAAGGAAGCAAGGGATCACCCTACCGGGGCTACAATCGGAAGGCCCTAGGGGGTCCCTCAGAGTCGCCCCAGAACTGTAGAGATACAGGAAGACGGGTGGGCAACAGTTAGAGGGAGGGGGAGACAAGCACCCCCCACCCCCCGCACCGCAACCACAACAGATGGAAGTACTGGAAACCACCGCTCCAAGTAGAGCAACTACCGGGGCGACTCTGCAGCCACCCGCCAATGATGCTACAGAAAGACCAAAAAAGAGGAGCGGGGAGCAGCAAAAAAAAAAAGAAGGAGCAACTTCCTCAGGCTGTTGCAGGGACCTCTACCCCTACCCCAGCAGTAACGATAGCCCAGGTGCAGGTTACCGAACAGAGGACCAACATGGGTAGAGCGCCAGGAAGGGCTCTATCAGAAAATAGAGCTCGCTCAACACAGAGAGCACGCTCTACCCAAAAGGAGCAGAAGCACCGATACCACACCCGAGACCAGTACCAACAACAACACAACAGAGAACACCTACAGCTGCCCCGAACATGACAGATGCCATCCAAAGATTGGTTGGCATCGCAAAAGAAGTGGGCAGCCAAGTCCTGGCGGACATTAGAGCCGGCTCGACACTACGGTGGTGTCGTGTGATCCAAACAGCCTGCGCCTCCTATACTGGAACCCGGACGGAATCCAGCAGAAGCTGCATGAACTCCGCACTATCGCCCAACAACAGGACATACACGTAATATTGTTAGGCGAAACAAAGCTACGACCTGCAACGCGCATAAAGCTGCCGAATTACTTTGTATACAGGAGGGACGAGGTCAACGCTCAAGGAGCCGCCTACAGAGGCACGGTGGCTCTGGTTAGATGAGACATCGTCTTCGTAGCGTTGGAACCACCTCAATATCAATATATGCGCTCAATAACGGCATAAAAAATGGAGGCGGCGGACGATGAACTAAGGATCTACGCAGCATACCGCCCGCCAGGGACTCCATTTTGCTCCTCAGACATCCAGACAATAATGAAAGGTGAAACACCTACCATTATAGCAGGGGACCTAAACGCGAAACACCCGGCGTGGGTATCTAGAATGATCACCCCTCCGGGTCGTGCACTCTACGACGATGCGGAGATTAACAACTATGACGTATTAGGTCCCGAAGAGCCGACGCACATTCCAGCCGGTCACCGGAGGACTCCGGATGTGCTGGACATCGTGTTCACTAGATACATCAACTGCCCGATAGTGGTAGAGGTGCTGTACGACGTGAACACACAGCACCTCTCACTATTAATTACCTTAGGCCTCAGGGCATTGACGTCGCCTCCCAGAGCTTTCAAAACCAAGATCAACTGGAGGCTCTACCAAAAACATCTACTGGAGAGACCTCCAGTAACTGCATTAATCAATACAGCGGACGACGTAGAGGCCGCTGCAACCAGAATATTAAAAACGATCACAGAAGCCCTCAACGCGGCCTCTACGATCGGCCCACTAACGAGAGAAGAGCTACCACCGAATATTTTATCGCAATTAAGGAGAAAAATAGCACTAAGAAAGCTTTGGGCGCGCACGCGCTGCCCCAGAATTAAGACGCAGCTAAAAATATAGCGGAAGAGCTGTCGGTTGAAATACAGGCCCACAGAAAAGAGGCCTGGGAGCGGCGCATAAGGAAAGCAGAGGAGGAAGATGCGTCGCACTACTAATTGAACCAGCAGCTAACCAAGGCAAGATCACCCGTTAGCCCACTAATGAACAGTGTAGGCGAGCGATGTTATGAGGCCAAAGGAAGAGCGGATATCCTAGCTGAGCACTTCGAGGAGCAGTTTATGCCGAATCCAGCAAGTTCGGAGTTCATGGTGCTTCATAACCAAAAGGAGAGCCGCGAACAGGAGTTCCTGTCGTCGCTCGCGCCACCGCTTCCAGGAGAGTGGTTTATTTCCCCCGCTGATTTGCGGAGGATATTAGCCCGCCTGCAACCGAGGAAGGCGCCGGGGCACGACCGGATCACGAACCCTGCACTCCGACAGCTGCTCAACAGAACGATTGTAGAGATAAGAAGACTCTACAATGGCATTCTGCGGACTTTCTACTTCCCGGAGAACTGGAAAATCAGCAAAATTATCGTCTTGCCAAAACCCGGGAAGGACAGGCGTAGAGCAGCTACTTACAGGCCGATACCGCTGATACCGCACATAGCCAAATTATTCGAGCGCATCGTACTAAGAAGAGTCTGCCCGTGCATACAACTTCGGGCGGAACAACAAGGATTTCGGAGTGGACACTCAACAGCAACTCAGCTGACCAGAGTGCTACACCTGATAGCATAATTTCGAGAGAACGTCGTTGGGCGTCTTCTTGGATATCGAGAAGGCGTTCGACAGGGTGTGGCACACAGGGCTACTTTATAAAATAGAACAACAAACGAGTATCCCTTCAGCTATGCTGTGGCTAGTGGCGTCGTTTCTAGCCGACCGGAGCTTCTACGTCTGTGTCGAGGATGTCGAGACCGCACTCAAGCCTATAAGAGCCGGTGCACCGCAGGGCAGCTGTCTCTCGCCGATCCTGTACGCGGCTTACACCAATGATATACCAACACTCGCTGGACATCTGCGCGAATGGGAGGACGACGTGAAGCTGGCGTTATACGCGGACGATAGCGCCTACTTTACCTCGTCCAGCAGAGCCCATCTCGCTGTTTCCAAGATGCAGCACCTGCTGGACCTGCTGCCACCGTGGCTGGATGAGTGGAGAAAACGGCCGCTCTACTCACCCGCCGATACAACAAACCACCACCACCACTGAAGCTATGAGGCCAAGAGATCGCGTATCAGAAGGCCATAACCTGCCTTGGGTGCTGGATTAATAGGATATTGCGCATGACCGCGCACGTCGACATCCTCGTCCGCAATGCCAGTTGTACGCGGGCGATGCTCCGTCCAGCCCTGGCATCCAAATTACCGAGGAAAACTAAAATCAAAATGTACATAAGACCGAAACTTACATACGCCGCTCCAGCCTGGTACGCGCTCTTGAGCAGCAGACAAAGGCAACGGCTGCAGGCCCAGCAGAACCTAACACTACGGACCATCGTTGGTGCAGGTTGCTACGTCCAGAACGACGTCAGAGCGGCCAACCTTAAAATGGAGACAATTGAAGAGTTTGTGGTCCGGCTGTCGCGCGGGTCACCGTCTGTTCGCCGGCTGATGTAGTTTCGTAAGTAAGAATATACAGCGTATGAACATGCGATTTGAAGTAAGACGCAGCGGTGCGGCTGTGGCACGGTGTCGGCGTGGACACGGGCAGCCGCGGGAGGGTGCGCGGAGGGGGTGTCCGACGGTCGCACCGTGCGCACAGTCGATAGTTTCATTTTCAGTATTTCGCTCATACTGCCAGCGCTCGCGAAACTACGTGATTCAATCACGTTAATTATCAAACAATCACGGTGATTTTTTTATGCGAGTCGCGCACTGTCAGTGAGAATAAAATTTCTAACAATATGAAAACTTCACTTGATTTTTGGTTGATAGTTGCGGGCCGGATTTCAACGCTTCGCGGGCCGGTGATAGCCCGCGGGCCGTAGTTTCCCCATCCCTGCGCTACATGTTCATGTGTGTGTGTGTTTCTATTACAACATCATCACAGATTGGTAAAGGTTATACACAATATACAGGAAAATGAAAAACATTAAAATTATCGCTTGTGTAACAAATTTAAACGGATAAAATATAATCTGTGATAATCAAAATTAAAATAGACACGACTTCAAAATATATATAAAAATCAGGTTGTATCCTATAAAAAAGTTGCTATGATTCTAATGTGGATAGGCAATACTAATAAATCTGCTTAATGTGACAGATTTCAATTAAGCAACGCCAGTGTGAGAATTACTTCATACAGTTTTATTTCAGTTAAGGTTTCCTAAGAAATGGTTTAAGTCATAATATTTTCATTTCTAATTTTACAGGCATTGTTTTGTTCTATAAGACATTTTTTAGCCTGGTGGTAAAACCTCATAATAAACGATGTCCTTCCAATGACGGCTCCGTGGCGCAGTGGCTTAGCAATGAGTTGTTGTGCTGAGGGGCGCGGGTTCTAATCCCGCACGGAACAAGTATTTGTATGGCCTACAAATAATTGTTCCGGGTCTGGATATTTGTCCTTATGCAATTTGTGTTTGTAAACTGCCTCCACGATACAGGACAAAATCCTAGTGCGGGGGAAACGTTTTTTTTTTTAAAAAAAACATAAAACAAACAAAACAATTCCACCATACACACATCATCACCTTATTGTGTGTTGATCCGGGTTTCGATACAATCTTTTGACTCTGATCTTTTTCGCACGTTCTTGTCGTACGTGATCCACTTTTTATCACCAGTGATCAATCTTTTCTAAAATGGTTCGGTTTCATTACGTTTCAATAGAGAATCGCAAATGAGTTTCATTAGGTTTCTTTCAGTGAGCTCGTGTGGTACCCAAATACTGAGATTTTTTGTATAGCCAGACTTTTTCAAATGGGTTAAAACTGTTTTGTGGTCAATACTCTATTTCTCGGCTGTGTCGTAACTACTAATATATCGATCTTGCTCTTTTTTTACAAAAATGGCATCGACTTTATCCGTATGAGGGCGACCAGCTTTTTTGCTACTCTTACTAATACTGCATTAGGCCCATGAACGTCACAATTTGAATTTTTCCCTTTTTTGTAATAAAACTTCAGAATATATCAAATTTCTTTATTAGATTCAATCATTTCGGCGGACAGAAAAACAATTGAAAAACGCCGAAAAAGTGTTTTTTATACTTTTATTTTTCTTTTCCAAGTACCATAGGCTATAGCGAAACCAGGATTAACATGCAATAAGGTAATGCTGTGTGTGGTGGTATTAGAAGGGCATCGTTTATTGGGAGCTTTTACCGCTTGGCAAAACCATTGATTCGGATCTCTACTTCCAACAACTAATGAGGCTCAAGCAAGAAATTGAGAAAAAAAAAGGCCGGAATTGATTAACAGAAAAGGAGTGGTCTTTCATTATGATAACGCCAGACCACACATGTATTTGGCCACTCAGCAAAAATTAAGAGATTTTGGTTTGGAAGTGTTAATGCATTGACCATATAGTCCTTACCTTGCACCCTCTGTTTCGCTCTCTTCAGAAAGTTTTGATTAGTGTTAATAGGTTAATATCAAGAGACGACTGTCAAAACTAGTTGTCGCACTTTTTTGATCAAAAATCCCAAGTTTTCTACAGCAAATGGATTACGTCACTACCTGTAAGATGGCAACAAATTATCGAACACATTCGCACATATATATTATTAAATGTAATTCAACTTTGAAAAAGAATGTCTTGAATTTGTTTATAAAATACGAAGAAACTTTTTCCTCGACCTAATAGAAAAAACATACGTGAGTGTCACGGAACACTCGGTTGGAACGAAGTTCTTTTCGTATTATATTATTATTGATAAACGTATTATATTATTGATTAACGAATACAAATAAATGAATTATTAGCATCTATTAAAATAAAGCTTCATTTAAAATAAAAAATATGTCTTTCATGACAGTATAAGAAAAAGTGCGTGGGAGATGGATATTATTCCATCTCGCTTCCTTATAGCTACCAAGGTAGTGTACACTACGTCAGAAGGGGTCGTGATAGAAAAATCTTACAACTTTTTCCCGCCTAGCCCATATGCGCCAAAATCGTACCGTCCAATTAGGAACTTCGTTCCAAAAATCAATTTTCATTAAAAAAAAACCTGATATAAATTATGTAAAGAAACTAATTTTTTCTATAATAAAATCTTCGCTAACATTCATAAGAGCTTAAAAGATCATCTATGAACACCACGTGTCGTTTAAAAGTGAAACTAATCTTTATTGTATTGACATTATGGTCTTATTCGAACAAACCGGTCGGATGAGGGCGGTCTGTTTATTCCATTCGGACTGAACTATTTCCTCACTTCTATTGGTGTTACTTTGCGGCACCTTGCGACATGAGAGAGAGAGAGTTCGCCTTAGTTCATACAGAAGGATTTTTACTATTAATTAAACTAAAGTTGCATTGTATATCGAAGAATTAAAGCTCAGCCTTCAGAAGCTGTTATCAGGTATTTATTTTATTATATACTTTTTAGTTTTTGATGTCGGTTTTAACTTTTTAATAAAAGTTAATATTTTTTTTAGTATTTAAGGTGCGTTTTTTGCTATTGTGTATTTTGTATTACGAGTACCTATATAATATATCAGTAGCCGCGTGATATTGCGACTTCGAATACCTCAGCCTCAGTGGTCAGGTATATAAAATAATTTAATATGCACGATAAAATTCGTAAAAACTTGTTTCATTTCAATTAAATGCTGTTTTTAATGTAATTGCATTTAGATGAAATTTGGGCTTGTTATATTCATTATGCCACTCAAAAGACTCACAAAATTAGACTTTTCATAAAATATATAAGTTAACCTCGAAGTAATAGAAGTTATAATAGCAATCAACAATTTTGTAACGATAACTTTTTATGAACTTTTATCATATTATTAGGGTCCCAAAGAGTAACGAAAGGGACCCTCTTACTAAGCCTCCGCTCTCCGTCCGCCCATCCGTCTGTTAGCGGGCTACATCTCATGATCCGTAATAGGTTAATATCTGTTGCCGCTATAACAACAAATATAAAAATAAAAATAAGTTTAAAATTAAAGAGGGCTACTAGAAATGTGTATTACGATGGTACGGAACTCTTCATGCGCGAGTCCAACTCGCACTTGGCCAGTTATATAAGTGATGTCATAAAGCACTTTTTAGCGACGGATATTATCGGAATGTTTTTGGAAATTATCAAATGCGCAGGTTATAATATAATGCCTACGGGGAACGTACATTCTTTATTTCTTGTGTCCTATGTAATGCTCCCGCGAAGCGATCGGCTAGGTGAGTGTTGTGAGAGTTCCATCCATTTTAGGAATGATTTTTCTGTAATTATTACCCTCGTCAGGGAGGTTTGCGACCAAATCCCATGATTCTCGGTTGGGTATTTCACGTTTGATATATTTTAGATTATAATGCTAACTATCGGAATGTATAAGGTCTTTCTGGCATTTCCTATAGATGCATAAATTTCTACGCTTTTTATTTGTTCGCTATATGTAGTGCAGGTTTCAAATAAGTTTATAAAGCTTTATCGCTGTTTAACGCAAGTACTTGGTATTTTATAAATAAAGTCGCTTTTCTCTCAAAGAGAAACAATTGCTATTCAACAAAGATTCTTTTTTATTTCAAATAATTTCTGTCTGCATCTTCAGAAGGATTTATCTTTTATTTTTAAAATCTAGATGATTTTTATGAAAAAGCAAAATATTTCACTTTTTATTTGTCCACATCAGTACATTTTAATTACCTACTTAAAATATAGTATAGGTAGAATTTAGAATAAATTAAATGATAAAAGTTGCTAAGCAGTAGAGTCGTGAGAGAACCTCCATATTTTCCCGTGGGTGTCATAAGAGGTGACAGAGCGAAATGAAACATTTCGGAAACAGATGAACAGCACCATCTTTCTGATAACAAACCGCCTGAAAATTGTGGTAATTACGGCAAATTTCATCCCTATGAGGCAATATATGGCGGAGGCCTATCAAATATCATCATCATCATCATCATCATTACAGCCTTTCATAAGTCCACTGCTGAACATAGGCCTACCCCAAGGAATGTCACAAAGCACGGTCCTGAGCCACCTGCATCCATCGACTTCCTGCATGTCTTACCAGGTCGTCACTCCATCTCGTGGGAGGTCGCCCTACACTTCGCCTACAGGTACGAGGCTGCCACTCAAGAACCTTTCTTCCCCATCAGTTGTCGGTTCTTCGAGCTACATGGCCGGCCCACTGCCACTTCAGCTTACTAATCCGTTGGGCTATGTCGGTTACTCTGGTTCTACTGCGGATATACTCATTTCTAAGTTTTTCACGCATAGAAACCCCAAGAATAGCCCTCTCCATAGCTCGCTAAGCGACCTTGAGCTTTCTCATATGGCCAGCAGTGAAAGACCACGTCTCAGATCCGTAAGTCATCACTGGAAACACGCACTGGTTGTATAATTTCGTTTTAAGGTTTTAAGGTATGTCTGACGAGAAGATGTGTCGTAGTATCCCGAACGCTGCTCAGCCGAGTTGAATCCGTCGATTGACCTCTCGGTCGAAGTTGGACTTACCTAGTCGGACTATTTGTCCCAGGTAAACATACTCGTCAACAATTTCGAGCTAAGTGCTCCCAACAACTACCGGCATAGGTGTGACATGGACATTAAACATGATCTTTGTTTTGTTCATGTTCATCCTAAGACCTATTCGTTGGGAGACACTATTGAGGTCATTGAGCATGGTGCTTAGGTCCTCCAGCGATTCTGCCATAAGGACTATATCGTCGGCAAATCGAAGGCGAGTGATGTACTCGCCATTGATGTTGATACCGTATCCTTATCAGTCCAGAAGCTTGAAAACGTCTTCCAATGCAGCGGTGAAGAGTTTCGGGGTTATAACATCATCCTATCTTACACCTCTCTGCAATTGGATAGGTTTAGTACTCTGGTTCTGTACTCGAATAGCCATCGTAGCTCTACTGTACAAACACTTCAGCACTTCGATATACCGTCAGTCAACTTGGCACCGCTGAAGGGACTGCAGCACCGCCCAAATTTCGACGTAATCAAAGGCTTTCTCATAGTCCACATACGCCAGACATAGTGGCAAATTGTACTCCTCGGACTTCTGTACAATTTGTCGAAGGGTATGTTTGTGGTCTATGGTGCTAAAGTCCTTTCGGAAACCGGCTTGTTCGGGAGGCTTGAAGGCTGCGCGCGAGACGATTCGTAATGACTTTCGAAAACAGCACGTAGACGTGACTCAGAAGGGAAATCGGTCTGTATTTCTTCAAGAGAGCGTTGTCACCTTTCTTGAAGAACAAGACCACCGCACTTCTGCTCCACGCCTCCGGTGTAACGCCACCAGGAGGACGGAATTAAAGAGCTTCTGAAGGACTTCAAGTACCGGTCTTCCACCCGCTTTCAGAAGCTCCGCTGTAATTCCATCCTCGCCTGGGGCCTTGCCGTTTTTAAGGTGCTGGAGAGGCATTCTAATCTCGCTCAGACTGACGTCCGGGATATCTTCGGAATAGTGTCGGATAAGACTCGCTCTTGGATCGTTACTCACACTTGCGTGTGGCTCCAACGATGACGTGTACAGCTGCCCATAGAACCTCTCAATCTCACTCAAAATCTTAGGTGCCCCGAAAACGATGCTGCCACATTCGGTCTTCAGATTTGACAGTTGGCTCTTTCTGGCAAAGACTTTGGAGCCTTGGTTCCGCTAGATCGCTTCTTCAATACAAGCTGTATTGAAGTTGCGTAAGTCCCGCCGCATGCATTTGGAGATCTGTCCGTTCAGTTGCCTGTATGCTGTCAAATCTCTTGAAGAATGTAGCTTCATCTCCCGTCTAACAGCCATGTGATAGAGAGTGTGATCGGAGAGTTTTTGTGTTCGTCTGCGGCGGGTCTTGCAGAACTTAGCTCCGACCGCATGGACAGTTTCCACGAGCTTGTCATTCATATCGTCCACTTCATTGCAGTCTTCTAGGCACTGAAAACAGTTTTGTTACTCGAGCTGAAAGGTTTCGGGACTTTGGAACAGAGCACGAGGGGGACGGAGCGTTGGCTTCATTAGACGAGACCTCTCCAACTTAAGGTTTAGGTTCAGTGTGCCTCATACCATTCGCTTCTCCCCATTTGACGGTAACTGTTAGAAGTGTGCTTATTTTATTAAATTCTAAGATACCCTTGTGCAATAAAAGTGTAAAAGTAAAAGTGTAAAGTAATAATTTAAAGTGGTATCAGTCGTGTATTAGTATTTTGCAGCTAAGGGTAAGCAATACTTTACTAGGTGTATATGATAGCACCATTGAAGACGTACATCTGCCTTTATTCATAAGCTTTAGCGATTTTTGCATAAGTAAAATGCAGCGTACTCCTCCGTCCACAAAACAAGTTCAATCGGACTCTGGCTCGAATGCTATAAGTGAAGTTAGTGATCAAGGTAAACTTAATATTAGTACTCGATTTAAAACGAAACGATCTTCTGAAGAGCATTTGAGCGATTCTTTAAATACCATAAAAGAGGAATTGTTTGAACTGATTAACTTAAAGTTTAGCACATTACACGATGAAATGAACTTGCTCAAACAACAAACCTCAGATATATGTAAAACTATTGAATTCATGTCTGGAAATATTGTAGATTTAAAAGTAAAAATCAATGAGCTGGAGAAAGAAAGAAAAGAAAATAAGAATTACATCAAGGAACTGGAAGAAAGGCTGGAGGCATTTGATAAGGGTAGTAGAAGCACAACTATTGAAATAAGGAACATACCAAAAAAAAAATGGCGCGACAAAACATGGTTTATGTGTTCTAACACAATCCATTGGTAAAGCTCTTGATGTTGATGTCCTAACATCTGAAATCCACGACACATATAAAATCAAATATTAGTCCTCCAATATTGGTAAAGTGTTGCACCACTTATCGTAAAGAAGAATTTATTAAGAAAGCAAAGAAGTTTAATAAAGAACATCTCGAAAAACTTAACAGTCAGTTGTTGCATCTCGGATATCCAACAGCTCAGATATATGTCTCTGAAAATCTTACAGAAAAAACAAGAAGTCTTTTTTTACATTCTAGAGACTATGTTAAATAAACGGTTATGACTATTGCTGGCATTCTTATGGCAAAATTTTTCTTCGTAAAAAAGAGGGTGCACCCCATATTCTCATTACAAACGACAAACATTTGAACGAGCTTTGAAACAGCTCATGAATTAAGAAGAATATTCCAATGTCGTTTTTATTACTATACTACCTGCAGGTTAAATTTTTTAGCATATATACTTTTATTAGCATTTAAATAATTTTAAATTAGCATTTAATGTACTACCAACCGAATTTTGCGTCTTACACGCATATCATATTAAGCTTGTTGCACACACTACACCTTCGATCTACAATACACATAATTGTTATACACTTCAAAAAATACAATTTTATAACGCTGTTAGGCCACTATTACCTATCGCTGAACAAAGAACTAGTTTAATTTCTTTTGATATTTCCTCTTTGTATTATTTTATATTTAGAGCTTGTGGTTCGTATAACATTATTCTTAAATAATAGGTTTTAAAGTTTGCTCTTGTTGTAACAAATATAAGTAAAATAAATACAAAAAATCTTACTACCGATTTGGATAATTATCATGTGTCAAAAGTGTATCAATGTGATGTACGTTTTGCTCACAAACTTTTAGACAGTTCTGGCAAGATGCTTATAATTATGTGTCAGAATATTCGTAGCATCGGACATAACCTAACACAAGTTGAAATACTCTTGGCTTGTTTGAAGCTTGATGTTAATATTATTGTTTTAACAGAGTGTTGGCTCGGAGGAATTAATCATTTACCGACGCTAAATGATTATACCGCATATGGTACTAAAAATAATAAGTCACAAAATAAGGGAGTTGTGGGTTATATAAAAAATGATATTATGGCAACTGTAGTTGAACCCCCCGCTTTTGCGGGCAACTGTCTGATTATTAAGATCGGAAACGAAACTGCAATTATTGCTATCTATCGTCCACCTTCATATCGTTCATATGAAAACTTTAAGCAGGCTATTAATGACATACTAGAACCGTTGAATAAATTCACTAATATTATAGGTACGTGTGACATGAACATAAATATTATTATTATTATTATAAAGCCATTTATTTCCTTAACAAAATTATTAAAATACATTTCATTAATTATTAATTTCATTAAATAATTTAAAATAGAAACAAAACAAACATAATCAGATCATGAAAGAAAATACATTTAAATAAGATAAAATTATCGTTACAATCAATATTTTTTTTTTTATTTATCTAATTATTGTTAAGGACCTCTCTACGAGTATAGGCCTCCTCCAGATTTTTCCACTTTTCCCTATCCTTGGCCACTGAAATCCAATCGTCTCCAGCAAACTTTTCAATTTCATCCGTCCATCTTTCTAGAGGTCTACCTCTTTTTCGTTTTCCAGTAGGGCCAGCCCATGTAGTGACCTTCTTAGTCCATGTTTTATCTTCCATACGTGCAATATGCCCCGCCCATTTCCATTTAAGTTTCTTGCAATGAGATAGAGCATCTATAACATTTGTTCTTTTTCTAATTTCAGTATTTCGTTTTTTGTCTTTACGTTTCACATTAAGTAGGCTTCGTTCCATAGCTCTCTGGCATGTTTCAATTTTTCTTTTCGTGTAGGTGTTGTATATCCAAGTTTGGCTTGCATAGGACAGACAAGATAGAATACATGAATCTAAAATTTTCTTTTTAAGTTTTAGAGGAAAGTTCGACTTTAAGATTTCTTTGTAATCCCAGAATTTTGCCCAGGTCAAATTTACACGTCTGTTAAGTTCATCACGGTGTCTAGATTTCTTAAAAGATACCTCTTTACCTAGATATACATATTTTTGAACATACTCCAATGTTTGGTTGTTTACTTCAATAGGCCTTTCTAAGTTGTTGGACAATATTTTTGTTTTATCTGTGTTTAGTTCCAAGCCAATAGCGTGACTGACAGAGTGAAGTTCTTTTATCATTTCTTCGAGTTGTGATGCTGTTTCTGAAAATAAGACTATATCGTCAGCAAATCTTAAGTTACTTAAGTATTTTCCTTGTATATTTATGCCTTTTTGGACCAATTAAGTTGCTTCATGATACTTTGAAGCACGGTAATAAATATTGTTGGTGATAAGGGATCTCCCTGTCTGACACCCCTACAAATGTTTATTTCTGGACCTTTTTTGTCTAGTTTTACTCGACTTATACTTTTTTTATAGATGTCTTGTAGAAGTTCAATCGTTTCTAATGGTACTTTACATTCTATCAGACCTTTCCACATACTAATGTGGGATAATGAATCGAAAGCCTTTGTATAGTCTATAAAAGCTAGGTATAGCGGACGTCTTTGTTCTTCGTATTTCTCTATGACCTGCTCAACAGTATGTATATGGTCTATAGTCGAGAAACGTTTTCTAAAACCTGCTTGTTCTATTGGTTGGTATTTTTCAGTGATAGTACTAATGCGTTGTTCTAAACATGAGGCAAATAACTTATAGAGGCTTGGTTGTAAACTAATAGGTCGATAGTTTGAAATATCAGCAGGATCTCCTTTTTTATATAATAATGTCAGATTCTGCCCATTTTTTTGGTATCCTTCTAAACTCTAGGATTTTATTGAAATGTGTTGTGAGAATTGGCGCTAATAGATATTTCCCTATTATAAATATCTCGTTGGGTATATTGTCTGGCCCGCAGCTTTTGTCTTTCTTTAGAGTCTCTATCTTCCTAATGACCTCAGCTATTGTAAATCTTTGGAGCTGATGTGAATGTGGGGATGATAACTGTCCAGCATTTACTTCAGAAGTGTTCATTGGAGAATTTGTTTGCTCTGCATATAAGTTTTTATAGAAATTAGTTGCTGTCTCTATTATTTTAGGTCTAGAGTAAATTTCTTTTCCGGTTAGTTTTTGTTTTAGATTTGGAATCCAGGTTTTGAATGAGTTCAGTTTTTTTAATCCCTTTTTTAGACTTCCTGTGGATATGAGATGTTTTTCTATTATTTTTAATCTGTGTTCTTCATACTCTTTTTTAATTCGTTTATGGACACTCTTAAATAAATAACTAAGTTCTTGTTTTCTGCCGACTTCCAAAAAGGAGCCGGTACTCAATTCGACTGTATGTTTTTTTTTTTTCGTTTTTTTTTTATGTGTGTTACCTCAGAACTTTTTTCTGGGTGAACCGATTTCGATGATTCTTTTTTTATTTGAAAGCTGGTACTTCTCGTGTGGTCCCATATGAATTTGATCAAGGTCAGACCAATAGTTTTTAAGTTATTCTTAAATATTAAATAACTTATATTAAAGTCGGCTGTACAAAATTTTTAATTTTAAATTATTCTTCTTTGCATAGCGGTTTTTTATGCATTAATTTATTTCTTCTATAGAGTAGAGTTTTTGTTTCTTCAGAGATAATATATCTATTTTGATTTTTTAGTTCTTTAGTGGAATTTAGCCCATCAATGATTATTTTAGTTATTTTTGAATTGTGTGACATTTGTCCCACAAACCAGAACTTTCTATGGTTTGTTTTAACTTTTTCAAGAACAATTTTTCATCCTCTTTTGTTTTTAAAATTGAATATTTGCGGTTATATTTAGCTCTACTTTTTTGGTTTTTATTACTTGGAATGTAGCTCTCACTAGACGATGATCGCTAGGGTAGTTTAGCTGATTTATAATTTCAATATTTGTAAATTGCTCTTTGGTGTTAGATAAAATATAATCTAATTGGATTTTCGCCCCTCTTGGTGAAAGCCACGTCCACATATTGACAGTTTTCTTTTTGAATATGCTGTTGACAAAGGTAAGGTTATTTTGAAATGCAAATTGTATTAGTTTTGCGCCGCTTTTGTTCCTTTTACCGTAGCAGTACGGTCCTAGTATTCTCTCTTCATTAGACTGTTGTTGCCCAATGCACGCGTTGAAATCGCCCATAAGGATGACGGTTTTGTTGCTTTGTTCTAGAGCTTCCCGAAGTTGATCATAAAAAATTGTTAAGTCACTGTCTTTCGCTTTGCTAGTAGGCGCATACGCTTGGATAATAGAGATAAACATAGTACCAAACCTTAAATTCAGTAAACAAACTCTCTCCGAGATTGCAATAAAACTCTCAATGTTTGCTTTCAAATGTTTTTTAATTAAAAAACCGACACCATAAAGGCCTTTAGTTAAGCCATAATAGCAGAATATATGTTCATTATCTTCCAAAATGCTATAACCTGTTCTTCTAATTTCTGCGAGACCAATTAAATCATATTTAATTTTTGAAATAGCTTCTTTAAATTCCAGTAGACGTTCGTCAGACAGTAAGGATCTTGCATTATATGTGCAGATGTAGAGGGGGTGGAGTGGAGGGTTGTGGTCGTTAGTCCCCGCGGTGACCAGCCGAATTGGGGAACATCGTGGAGAGGTCGCTGTGCCACGTCAGATTTTGTTACGATTTGAAGTGGTACTTCCAAAAGGGGTAGCAGTCGTAGAAGGCGTATTATCTATGTTCTGTTTTTAACATAAATATAAGCACTACAAATTCGAACGCCGAATGTGATGTATATCTCGATCTAATGGCTTACTGTCAACACATTCACTGCCTACGAGATTAAACTCATGCCTGGACCACGTATTTTTAAAATCTTGTTTAAAGGCAATAACTTTAATAGTTTCTTCTACTGTAACGGATCACTATACAGTTTTTTTTTGTCTCGAAAACCATATAACTCCTCTAAGTGAATCAAAACTCTACAAATTTATTGACTATGAAAAAGATGCATCTGAATTGAATTTGTAAATTCTCAACGCTATATTAAATTGTACTGATGTTAATATCGCTACAAATATTCTAGTAAAGGAGCTACAAAGAGCTATAGACGTACATACTACAATGAAGACCGTCCCCTCTCGTAAAAGAATAAAAGTTCCCTGGCTTACTCAAGGGCTACTAAGGTGCATTAGACATAGAGACAAACTACATCGTGATGTCATAAGTCATCCTGATAACATAAAGCTTACGATTACTTATAAACGCTATAGAAATTTTTGTAACGAATTATTAAAAAAAGTTAGGGCAGATTTTGATAACAATGAATTATATAAAGCTGGAAATGATAATAAAATAAAGTGGAAAATCGTTAAAAATATAGCTAAACTAAATAGTAATGTTAGAACTTTAAATACTAATCTTCTTAGCCTAAAAGCCAGTCCAGTAGAATCAATTAACTATATTAATAATTATTTTGCCAATATTGGAAAGAAACTGGCAGACGAAATTTCAATAAATTACGTAAGGAATGAGTCATCAACAGCGGAATCGAATTTAATAAATCAGTCTCAATCTTTGGGCTTGAGACCCACCGATCCACTTGAAGTTGAGTCTTTATTTAGTAATCTTAAAAATAATTCTGCACCAGGCTACGATGGAATTTCCAATCAGGTGCTTAAATCTACTAAGCACCTGATAATTCCCTCTATTGTGTACATTTGTAACCTGAATCTTGAATCAGGTGTATTTCCTGATCGGTTCAAAGTTGCTTTGATAAGTCCTATACATAAAGGCGGAGACAGAGACAGTATCAGTAACTATCGTCCCATTTACATTCTACCAGCTCTATCTAAAGTATTAGAACTCCTATCAAATAATCGTTTAAAATCATATTTTTCTAAATATAACTTACTTTCTGAAAATCAATTTGGTTTTGTAAATGGAAAATCTACTGAAGATGCAGTTTTATCTCTAACAGAGTTCATTGTAAAACATGTAGACAATAGTAATAAATGTATTGGAATATTCTTGGACCTCGCAAAGGCGTTTGATACTGTCTCTGTGCCGATACTGTTAGCTAAGATGGAAACACTAGGTATCAGGGATACATCTCTGAAGTTGTTTATAAGTTACCTATCAAATAGAACTCAACTTGTAAGAATTGGAAGCCTAACGAATGAAAAAACTAATATTAATTATGGTGTACCTCAAGGTAGCATACTTGGCCCTACCTTGTTCCTAATATATGTGAATGATCTAAGTGGGCTTAAAATGCGCGGTTGTAAAATTGTTGCCTATGCTGATGATACTATTCTACTGTTTCATGCACCCTTCTGGCATGAAAGCATTGATTTAGCTCAGATAGGTCTCGAAGAAGTTATGTCATGGTTGAGAAAGAATTTGCTAACCTTGAACATTGATAAGACGAAGTATCTTACTTTTATGAAATCTTCAATAGGTCAACATGAACTTGACTCTTATTCTCTTAAAGCACATATGTGTGGTAACTATTCATCACTTTTATTTAACTGTCAGACCATAGGGAGAGTGAAATCCATTACATACTTAGGTGTTTCTGTTGATTATCTTCTAAACTGGCAAGAGCATATTAACAAATTAAAAAGTAACATTAGAAAACTTATTGTTACTTTTTAATTTGTTAATATGCTTATATATACAGTGTTTAAACGTTTTAGACATATTCCAATTGAACTACTCAAAACCACATATAATGCTCTCTGTCATTCGCTATTGTCATACTCTATTACTGCTTGGGGAGGTACTTACAAAACTTATATCTTGAGCATTGAAAGATCTCAAAGAGCTGTGCTGAAAGTTATGCTTTCTAAGCCTTTTAAGTTTCCCACAAGCAAGTTGTTCTCGGAAGTAAATGTGGTTACAGTCCGACAGCTATTTATTTTAAAATCTGTTCTTAAAACACATAAGAATTATTGTTACGGCCCGTAGCTGCCCATGCAAAGGTTCAATATCCGGAGTCCATGAGCGGAAGGTTCAACGGGCAGCCGTGTATTCGAGCCCGAATGGCTATATGGAAATGTCCTATCATAATAAACTATATGGGGGAATGCTAGAAACACATAGTACGTACTAGTATCAGAAGCTAACTTCGCACCAAGGCTCGGTCAGGCCGTGAGTGGGTGTAAGGTGAATGGCAAGTAGTGTTCAGTGATGTGTAAATGTCTGAGAACTTGACAAACTTAGGCGACCAGCAGTGGCCGAGTTCCAGAATGTCCCACAATGCTGCATCGCTCCATCAGGCTCCACCGTTGGACCACAAGTTAAATATTGCAAAATTCACATATCCACGTAGCGAAGTACACGCCTAAATCTAACTATCTGGACCTTACACGGTCGCGTGCCTTCGGCCGCGATGACCTAGATACGCGTCTTCACCGCCTCGTGGCCAGCGAACAACTCTCACCTCCTCGCCCACTCGTCGAGCCACTCAAGCCGCACACCGCCGCCCCACCTGGCGGCGTTTATCTCACTTACATATCATCGGGTGACGCGACAGCTCGAACGCAATTGGATACGTTCAACATGACCAAATTTGGGCATAAACAATTATAATTGTAACTTAAATTTATTTCAACAATTAAGAAGAAGAGATCGAATTATACTACCAGACAAATTTCACTCGTCTTATGCTCAAAGACAAATAAACTTTTTGGGTCCTTGCCTTTATAAAAAAATTAGCAATTATAACGATATATACGCTAACGCGTTTTAAATGTAAGCAAGATCTAACTAAATTTTTAATGTCTTTATCTTATGAGGAAACTGAAAAATTATTAAATATAGATAGGTAAAACACAAACTCTTAAGGAAATATCACATACTCACTCTTTCTTTCTCACACGCACATACACATACACACATACACACATACTCACACGTAATTACACACTCACAAGCACACGCACTTATTTACTACACACTCGCATCTACCTTTTAGTTTTATACACATAGTTTAAGCTTATAATATTGGTTAGGATAATAAATTATTACATACTATAAAACATTTTACTTAATATCCTTTTGTTTTTTTTTTAAGGAAATGTTTTAAACTTTTGAAATTATTTGAGTCACTACTCACTAGTTGAAACAATTATTTGTATGTGGAATCTAGAATAAATTCTTGTAAAAGTTTGCTATAATATTTGAATATCAATAAGTGTGTGATATATTTATAACATATCGCTTCTGCCTTGCTCTCGTACCACACAACTAATCTTTTAGTATAATGCCATAATGTTATTGAACCATTTGTCGGATTTTTTACTTAACTAATTGTTTTACGTCTACCCACTTTACATCGTTTATGAATCGTCGTATAAAATGTGTTTATTATGATTTTGTTATTCTATTTCGAATGTATTAAAAGGGGAGAGCTTAGCAGCTGTAACACAGGTCGGTGACCTAGCACAGTTGCTAAAGATACCATAATTATAGTATTGAGTTGGATTAAGTCTTAATTATATACATTTAATAAGGTTCTGTTTTATGTAAAGTGTTTTGGTATTAATAAATTATTATCATTATTATTTGGGGCAACTATATAGTTAACTCATCTGGTTGGGCTGTATAAATATATAATTGTAAATGAAAATGATAAACATACATAAATATAAAAAAAATAAAATAAATGCATAAAAAATACATAAATAAATAAAAACCCAACCAGATGGAAGCCCTCGGCAGGGGAGACAAAACGGCCGAGGGTTAGGGGGAAAGCGAAAGAAACCGGCGGACGATGCGGGCGGTATCGAGGAGCACCGCCTTCTGCATTGGAGCTTGGAGCGGTCCGTCACGGAGTCCCAGTCGCCTCAGATGACCCGAGAGGCTGACTGAGATTAACCCGTTCGCAGAAACGACTACAGGTATAATTTCGGCCGGCAGTCCATCCCACATGTCGGTCACCTCGTGAGCCAGGTCCAGATATTTTGTTCGCTTATTTGTTTCAGCTTTCACGAGGTTCTCATCATACGGAATGGTAATGTCGACCAAAAATATCCTTGACTGTGCCCAGTCCATCAGCACAATATCAGGCTTATTCGCAAGAATGGTCCTGTCTGTGATGTGGCCCGGTTGCAGTAGAGCCTGGCGCGGTCATTTTCGAGCACGGCTTGCGGCATGTACTTATAATAAGGTAGTTTCCGATACACGAGACCGTATTTCAGAGCGAGCTCCTGGTGTAGAATCCTGGCTACGAGTTTGTGCCTATGCAAGTACTCAGAGTTAGAAAGCGCCGAATAACCTAGGTGCCTAGGTGCTTCACCGGGATGGCGACAAGCTCGACAAATGTCGACGGTGCCATCTCTTAGGATGTATCTCCGATAATTGTTGGTCTTAATAACCTGATCCTGTATTGCACAGACAAAACCCTTGGTTTCCCCGAAGAGATCACCAAAACGTAGCCAGTGGAGGGAGGCAACTGTATCTACGAAAGGCTCATGTAGAGCCTTGTAGAACCACCCGTGGAGCTCCTTCTCCTTCCATACGGTCTCCCGGTCGGAAATGCTCTGTACTGCCGGGTCTTGCCATTGCTCGTTGGCTAAGGATAGAGGGGTAAGTCCTTTATCATATAAAATAACGTCCCTATGTAATGGATCATCCGCTCTCGCCAGAAAAGAATTACGGAGGCTGCACACTTCGCGATTATGCAGAGTAAGCGCGCTAATTATTATTATTCGGTGATCGCTACCAGTTTTCACCCTCGCGCTCACGGAGACATCACTGAACAGTTGTCGTCTGGTCGTCATAATATAGTCAATCTCATTTTTTGTAGAACCGTCGGGGCTCGACCAGGTCCACTGTGGGGCCGCTTCTGGAAGAAAGAGTTCATCATAAAGAGTCCCTCTTTCTCCATAAAGTCGGCCAGCTGCTGGCCCTTTGGGTTCCGTTGTCCTATTCCGAATTTCCCTACTTTCAGCGCACCGTTCTCTCTTGTGCCTAGTTTTGCATTGAAGTCTCCCATTAACACCGTATAGTGGGTTTTGGAGGAATGCATGGCTCTAGAGATATCCTCATACATTTCCTCCACCTCCTCATCGGGGTGTACCGAGGTTGGTGCGTAAACCTATATGACCTTCAGCGAATACCGTTTGGTGATTCTGAGTATAAGGTACGCAACCCTCGTCGACACACTCTCAATATTTACAACGTTGTTAACGAGAGACTTGTGGAAGATAAGTCTGACACCTCCTTGGGACAGATGGTCGCCCTCCCGGTGTTGTTGTTGCCGGATTCGAGGATTACCGTGGCCTCCCCCTCTCTTCGGACTTCGGATAATCCTATACTATGCCAGCGTAACTTGTCTATCTCTTTTTCTAGCTACACGATCTTCTCGTCAGTCCTCAGGGTGCGTGCGTTGTATGTTGCCAGGTCGAGTCATCTTAGGTGGCAACCGAACCTCCACCGGAGATTCTTAGCACCCCCTGCCCCGCCGTTACCATGGTCGCCACCATAGCCAGGAATAGCGGGGCCGCCGGGGACTGGGGGCCGTTTATTATTGTCATTGCTCATGGCAACTATGGCAATATACCCCATATTGCCATAGTTGCCACGCTTGGCGAGCGGGTTGGCAACCGCAGTTTTTTTATTCTAATTTTTTCTGTTATCAGGAAGATGCTGCTGCTATCTCCTGCCTGTTTCCCTTTGTCGCCTTTTACGACACCCACGGGATGATATGGGGTAGTGGATATTCTTAACCGCCACTACACGGCTATCAAATATAAATATATCAAAGTCCAGTACTTAGTGGACTTTTGATAAGCTGTAATGATGATGACGATATGATAAAAAGGAAAATTTTATTTTTTATAACAAATTTTACAAAAAAGAATAATACATTAGAAATAAATGTTGCTTAATGTGCATCAGCCACTTAATACTATTTGAATATTACTATTAATTTATAATCTATTAATGTAGCGTTATATTAAGCTTGTTATCAAAGACCATTTATTTTACCAAAATTTCGAAAATTTGATAAAATTTTTTGCATTATATTGCTCAAATTTGAGATAATAAGTTTAAGCGCCATATTCCTAATATAATAATTATTTAGCGTCCTGATCAAAGTCTCATAGTTAACACAGATGAAGACTTTGAAAAGCATATATTATATCATATCATAGTCTATCATCATCCAATCACACAAAGTCCACTGATGAACATATTCCTTCCTATAGACTCTTTATTGGCAAGGGGGTTGCCAATCGCAGTTTTTTATTTTTTAAATGTTACAAGGAAGACGCTTATCTCCTAATTTATTTCCTTCTGTCACGTCTTAGGATAATATGGAGTAGACGATATTCGTATACGGCCACTAGTAATAAATATATATAATAAATCAGTAGATAGCATCTTTCTGTAGTTATATAATTTTATTACGAAAAGGTAGTTTAGTGGACTATAATAAAATCAATATTGAGGCAAAATTAGTGGATTTAAGAATATAATTATGCATCTGGTCTTTCGGAAGACAAAAGATTTTTTTAGCATATTCCGCAGTCGCCTCGAAGTCCAAGGAGGAAATGGGTTCATAGATTCTCTTACGCCGTCACCAGACGGCACGACCCACTCATGTTATAAGATCATAATTAATGTCTTTGACTTTATAAGTCACGAGTTTAATTGGTTTTAGATAAAATTAAAAGTTCGTTTAGGCTTAAAAGTGACAAAAATTTTAATAAGGATTCTCTCTTATTTAACCACTGCCAAAAGGCGTCTTGCCAAAATGGTGAGCATGAATCTTATGTGACTTCCCCTGAATAGAATGAGAAACTTGTGCGAATTATTAACGCACGATTAATTTCAGTCTATCGCCTAATGCATATTTCGTGTATAAAAATGTCGATTTACTTTTGGATTATAATATTATCTATTTTGGTTATCATAATACACACAAATCTTTTTATGATTATTTAAAGAAATCGCACACACTTACACCTAAATTATTAGTTGTCTGTTTTATCCGACTAGTCTTATCTATGTATGAATGTGAAACAACTCTACCGAGATTTGGCGAAATTAACGAGCGTATTAGTAATGTAGGTATTATTTATTTTGTACGTTTGTCTGTTTCATTGAGATCTCATATAGCCCAAACGGTTTGCAGGAGCTTAATGTACGAGATGTTGTTAGATTTATATATAGCACTCACCATCAATGTGATGTTTAGAAAAAATAATCTGCTGCTTGCATAAAGTTCATTTTGCTGAACGACATCAATTTTATTACCCACCTAAATATTTGAGTTTTTTTTAAAATAATTTATTTATTTTAACTAGTTTGTCATCATTTTCCCGAAAAAAGTGCATAAAAACCATTTTAGTAATTTTCCTTATTTTTACATTATTGATTCACAAGATTTTTCTCAGTGATTTTTTTTAGATTTGGTAAGGTACGGGACAGTAGGTACTTTATAAGAATAAATCTAAAATGTGTAGCATAAACCGAAAAAATCCGGTGAATCCATTGATTTTGAAATAGAGCTGTTAAAAGAAACAGTTGTTAAGAAAAAATGATGATCTCAAATTTTGTTTAACTTCTTATTTTCTCATTTTTTAATTTTAAACCCCATTTTTGTATAAGCGTAAGTATTTTATAACTACACCAAATTTCAATCCTTTTCTTCTAAATTAATCAGTTTAATTACTGCTGGACATGGAACCTCTCCACTTGCACGAAAGACTTGCCTTAATCGTCACACTTGACGAGCGGATGACCATCGCAGTACAAAACTTCTCGCACCTTTGACCCTACTGTCCCACGCCGGTTTGGGTATTTTAAGTCTGGAGTAAAGATCATTATACCGCCATCTATCGGAAGCTATAAGATTTCTGACATTTCTTGTAGTCGTCTTTTAAGTGAACAGGGCAAAATGAATAGATAATTCTCATAATTTGCCACACGTAAAACAACTATTTGAATACAATTTTATCTGATTTATTAGCTCTTGCCTTGATATTTATTCCATTTCTTAAACCCTACGCTTGTGGTATACGTAAGGTTAGTTAATCACACGAACTAGCTCTTAAGCCAAAATTTAAAATGACCAAAAAAATCTATTCATTTCAATATTTTGGTTATATTGTAACGACGTACAAAATGCATAACATCTAATTAGGAAAACAAAAACCTCAATTATGTACATCTTAAATATAATTGGCTGAGACTATATATCATCATCATTACAGCCTTTCACAAGTCCACTGCTGAACATAGGCCGCCCACAAGGAATGCCACAAAGGACGGTCCTGAGCCACCTGCATCCATCGAGTTCCTGCATATCTTACCAGGTCGTCACTCCATCTAGTGGGGGGATGCCCTACACTTCGTCCGCCGGTACGAGGCCGCCACTCGAGAACCTTTTTTCCCCATCGGTTGTCGGTCCTTCGAGCTAGAATTCCAGCGTAAAATAGCAGCTTAATGTTGCTGTGTTTCGTATGGTGAGTATAGAGAACCGGAGACCCTTTTTACTGTAAAAGAGGTATTCCATCTTAGTCCTCACGGATGACAACGCATCTGCATTTTGATGCGTAATTGAGGATAGATGCAGATGTCTATGGGCCACAGCAACCACTTACCATCAGGTGGACTGTGTGCTCGTTTGTCACCCTTATTCTATAAAAATAAAAAAATATGGACGGCCCATTGCCACTTCAGCTTACTAATCCGTTGGGCTATGTCGGTCACTCTGATTCTACTGTGGATATCCTCATTTCTAAGTTTATCACGCAGAGAAACTCCGAGTATAGCCCTCTCCATAGCTCGCTGAGCGACCTTGAGCTTCCTTAGTCAGGCCAGCAGTGAAGGACCACATCTCGGTTCCATAAGTCATCACTGGAAATACGCACTGGTTGTAGTCTCGTTGTCAAGTTTTGAGGTATACCTGACGAGAAGATGTGCCGTAATTTCTCGAACGCTGCCCAACTGAGTTGAATCCGTCTATTGACCCCTCGGTCGAAGTTGGACTTACCTAGTCGGACTATTTGTCCCAGGTAAACATACTCGTCAACAACTTCGAGCTTAGTACTCTCAACAAATACCGGCATAGGTGTGACATGGACATTAAACATGATCTTTGTTTTGTCCATGTTCATCTTAAGACCTATCCGTTGGGAAGCACTATTGAGGTCATTGAGCATAGTGCTTAGGTCCTCCAGCGATTCTGCCATAAGGACTATATCGTCAGCAAATCGAAAGTGAGTGATGTACTCGCCATTGATGTTAATACCGTATCCTTTTCAGTCCAGAAGCTTGAAGACGTCTTCCAATGCAGCGGTGAAGAGTTTCGGGGATATAACGTCACCCTGTCTTATACCTCTCTGCAATTGGATAAGTTTCGTACTCTGGTTCTGTACTCGGATAGCCATCGTAGCCTTACTGTACAAGCACTTCAGAACTTCGATATACCTACAGTCAACTTGGCATCGCTCAAGGGACTACAGCACCGTCCAAATTTCGACGGAATCAAAGGCTCACAAGGTCACGGCACGCCACGCTGCCACACTCGGTCTTCAGCTTCGAGCAGCTATATATATATATATATATATATATATATATATATATATATATATATATATATATATATATATATATCATATATATCATATATATCTAGAAATCCATGCTATCACTAATTCAGACACCTCACAATAACAATTAAGGTAAAGCTAAAATCAGTGATTGTGTCTGGAGGTAGTTTATATTTAAATAGCATTATCTTGTTGGATTCTTTAAATAGAATTAGACAAATGCTTAAAATATTATGTATAATTATTTAGTCTTTTAATAAATAGACGTATATAAATTTTATCTACTATATTGATGAGATTTTAAGTATAATATCTGGCTTAAAAGAAGATTGTGCAGTTGGATGGGACTAATCGCATACTCAAAGAATTAAAACATTTACTGGCCGCCCCGTTAACACATATCTTTAAATTATGCCTATCAAATGGTATTTTCCCGAAAGTGCTTAAAAAGCAGTGGTTTCTTCTATTTTCATAGCTGGTGATCAAAACTTAGTTAGTAACTATAGGCGGATTTCAGTTTTATCTGGTTTATCTAAAATTTTAGAAAAGATCATAAATACCAGGTTAATAAAATACCTGGGAACTAACAACTTGCTGTAAGACAGACAATTTGGTTTTAGGCCTAAGAGATCATGTAATGATGCCTTGCACCAATTGACAGATTATGTCACAAGTAGTCTTGACAATGGTATGCATTCAATTGGGATCTTTTTAGACCTTGCCAAAGTATTTGATACTATCTCTTACCCTATACTATTGCAAAAGCTTGAAACACTTGGCATAAGGGGAACTCAACTACAATTTTTTTCCGATAACCTCAGTGATCGCTTTCAATGTGTAAAAATCGGTGACTATACAAGTACTGAATTACAAAACAGCTCTTATGGAATCCCACAGGGCAGTATCCTGGGGCCTTCATTGTTCCTAATTTACATAAATGACTTATGCAATCTTCAACTTCAAAATGGTGTCATAATGTCGTATGCGGATGACGCAGCCCTCTTATTCTCAGCTAAATCACGAGATGAGGTTTATAAATACGCTCAGCAAGGCTTTAACGTAGTATCTAATTAGCTTCTTAATAATCTCCTACGGTTAAACGCTGATAAAACAAAATATATGTTAATTTTAATGAGAAATAATTACATACCTATTCACCTAAATATTTAAGCTCATCATTAAAACTCGTATGATGACACTGCATGTGCATGTCCCGCATTAACAAAAACAGACAATATAAAATATCTAGGTATCACGCTTGATATAAATTTAAATTTCCGCAAGCACATCGATTGACTTTGTGCTAGAGTTAGTAAATTAATATTTATTTTAAATATCTTCGTAACATCGCTGACTTCAAATTGATAAGACTGGTCTATTTAGCTTTGTGTCAATCCATACTCACTTATGGCATTACTTCCTGGGGTGGTGCTTCAAAAACAATATTGCTCCCATTAGAACGTGCTCGGAGAACAGTTTTGATGGTAGCCACTTTCCGCCTATTCATGTTTCCTACATATCAACTTTACTTGGCATGTAGTGTACTAACTGTCCGTCAGATGTTTATCCTGAACATCATATTAAAACAGCATACCGAACTTCCATTTAACTTAAAATCCATAGACAGGAGAAGAATGGACTTAGTTTGTGTAAACCCACAAACCAAACACGCATTTGTGAACAAATTTTACATATTTTTAGAACCCTTTCTATATAACAAGCTCAACAAGTCACTAAATATATTTAGTCTAAGTAATAAGAACTGTAATATAAGTGTAAGAGAATTTCTAAATAAATTAAAGTACGAAGACACAGAGAAGTTGTTAGAAATTCTAAAATAGTTTGTATTAATTGTTATTTAGTTATTTTATTTATTATATAATATTGTTTAATTTTTTAAATATCTAGTGTCCTACATTATTAAACCCATTGTGTAAGTGATGTCTGAAACACAGGTATTCAACCTAATTCAGGCAGGTAGCTAATATTATAAACTTCACTTTTCTATTTTTCTTTTGTAGATTCTACATTATTAAGCTACACATAGTTTTAATTTTATCATAGCATGTTATTTTTGTTAGACTAATAATCATATTTGTTGTGGAAATGAAATAAATATTTATTATTATTATTATGTAGTATCTATAAAGTTTTCTCATCTGGTTGGGCAATATAAATATATAATTGTAAATAAACATGGTAAACGTACATAAATATCAATAAAATAAAATAAATACATAAAAAATACATAAATATATAAAATCCAACCAGATGGAAGCCCTCGGCAGGGGAGACCAAACGGCCGAGGGTTAGGGGGAAAGGGAAAGAAACCGGCGGACGATGCGGGCGGTATCGAGGAGCACCGCCTTCTGCATTTGAGCTTGGAGCGCAACAACCCACCGCACATGTCGGTCACCTCGTGAGCCAGGTCCAGATATTTGTCAGCTTATCTGTTTCGGCTTTCACGAGGTTCTCGTCATAAGGAATGGTAATGTCGACCAAAAATATCCTTGACTGTACCCGGTCCAACATCACAAAATCAGGCTTATTCGCAAGAATAGTCCTCCTGGTGTAGAATCCTGGCTACTAAGTTGTGCCTGTACAAATACTCAAAATTAGAAAGCGCCGAACAACCGGAGATGACATGCATAAGTGACTCACCGGGATGGCGAAAAGTTTGACAGACGTCAACGGTGCCATCCTTTAGATGTATCTCCTAATATTGTTGGTCTTAATAACCTGATCCTGCATTGCACAGACAAAACCCTCATTTTCCCCAAGGAGGTCACCGAAATGTACAAGTGGAAGGAGGCGACTGTGTCTATGAAAGGCTCATGTAGAGCCTTGTAGAACCTTCCGTGGAGCTCCGAGGAAGTCTCGAACTGTAAAATTAACCTTATATAGCTCGAGGACCCTCTTAAGCCATGTATGAGGCACCGAGTCGAAAGTCTTTTTATAGTCTATCCATGTGGCGGAGAGTTTCCGACGGTTGCGTTTAACCACCTTGCCAATGACCGTGTCAATCAGGAGTGGTTCCTTGGTTCCACGACCACCGCCCCGTGATCTATTTTGAGCACGCGACATCACCCGATTTGAGTTTAGATGACGAGTGATTCTCGCGCTCAAAATGGATGTTAGTGTCTTGTATATGGTAGGTAGACACGTTATGGGGCGGTATTTGCTCGGGTCTGTGGAATCCCGGTCTTTAGGAACCAAATGAGTGATCCCAGTAGTGAAGAGGCTCGGGAGCGACTTTTGGTCGAGAGCCTCTTCAAACTGTCGGGCGAGCACAGCGTGACACACCACGAACCCCTTCAGCCAGTAGTGATGCAGTCCGTCGAGTCCCAGACTTTGCCAGTTTGGGGCCTTACGGACCGCCTCAGCTATGTCAGCTACGTTATGATGACGGGGTCCATGAGCGTAACATCCGCACACTGACTCGGCACAATTTCCGTCCAAGGGTCCTCGCTGTGGTTTACGGGCTCTGACCACAGGCCGCGCCAGAATGCGATAGTGTCGGCCTGATTCAGTGCTCGGCCCGTTCTACGTACCATTGGTCGCTCCAATGATTCATAGAGCCTCTTCTGATCACTCTGGAAGAGACGATTTTAGTTGAACCGTGTCGACCTCTCGATATATCGCCGAATCCGCTTCCCCCAAGCAGCAATTCTCTGCTTCAGGTCGTCTATGCGCTCCGTCAGTTTTTGCGTTATATCCGGCTGGGACAAACATCAGTTTGTCCCAGCAAACACTATCCTGACGGTGTGCGCAATTCTCGGCCTATTATTGCCCGACCTGAAGCTTATCAGTCTGCCAATGAGGGCCCTTGCCTTTGCCATACGGTCCTCAATTCTTCTTCTCCAAGCTGGGATGGCGCTACTGTGTCTAGTAGCGCGTCCAGCCGTGGGAAGTTTGGCACCAATAATACGGCAAACTGCCAGTGCGGCGCCAAAAAGTATTGATCCGTGTCAAAAAGGTCCCGGCTGACTTCCAAATAGGTCACCAGCATTGGGTTGAGAGCTCTCACGACAGCCCGATTCCGCTTGCTTAGGGGTATACGGGGAAGTCGCGGTCGATTATCGAGAGGCGTACTGCGCGTTTCCCTAATCGCCTCTTTCAAGACGCTCCTCATTTGCTCTTGTTCCTGGGCGACTATTACATCGTCGCCTGAGTCAATCACAAGGAGATCTACGGTGGCATCTACGTGTGCGGGTTGCTCTGCAACTCGTAGAGCCGCATTACCTGTCGTAGTATTTTCATTCGACGAAGGAATAGTCTCACGTCGTAGCCGTTCGAATTCGGCGTAATCAAATATTTTTGAGCACATGATGTAACGAACTCGGTCTGCTAGGTTTTGCTCGGTAACGGTAATAGACGGCTCCAGTTCAGCAAATAGTCGATGCATCCTAGCCCGGTACGCAAAAACTCCAATTTCTTCCCCTTTCGCCCCAAAATACGCCCGCAATACGATTGTATTCATTTCCTTCGTCCAACGCATGCTGCGTACTCCACCAGCGGCGGGTGCCGCTTGCCGAATCCGAGAGGACCCTGCCGACATCAAGCCATCTGGTGGGGATTATGGATGCGTGAGGCTACTAGGTGGTCTTGTGCTGTGTGTGTGTATTATTATTATTATTATCTAAAAAATAGTATTACATTTCCAAAGATCTCTATTATTTGAAACAACCAACAACAGCCACTTCTAAAGATAAGAATAAATAACCCTCTTTTTTAACAGTTTGAAATAGAGGTATGTTAAACAGGGTTTATAAGTAACGACATAACAAATTTCTTGTTAATTTGTGTAAATCGTAAAGAGGCAATAATTCTAAAAACTACTAATTGGACTTCAGTACGCACTTGATAGTATCTGAACTTGCTTTATTCACTAAATATTAGAATTACAGACACAGCTATGTCATATAATAAACCTATGTTTAGAACAAGGCATATTCCCTAAGTCTCTAAAACGGTCAATAGTAAAACCATTATTTAAAAAAACCGACAGATATGATGTTGGATGTTATCGCCCTGTTGCTTTGATTACTATATTTGCGAAAGTTTTTGAAAAAGTCTTATATAAACGTTTAAATAAATATCTTGAAGATAATAAGATACTCGTAAACGAGCAAAAAGGATTTCGTAAAAATAAATCTGTAAATACGGCAATTTATGACGTGCTCAACAAAATTATGACTTGTATAGACAAAAAAATACTTGTAGCCGCGCTATACATGGACATGACTAAGGCTTTTGACTTTGTGGATCACAAAATATTAATAAGAAAATTACACCAATATGGATTGCGAGGGACAGTTTTAGATCTTTTTGAGTCATATATTACAGACAGAACGCAACTTACTGAAATAAGGAGAATATGTCCTATAAAGTTGACAGAGAAGGTTTATCGATCGACATCCCGAGCTGTGTACTATGGCGTTCCACAAGGAAGCGTTTTGGGGCCACTTCTATTTCTTTTGTACATTAATGACCTTCCATCGGTGATACAACAATCTATGGTTCTATTTGCGGATGACTGTACGGTCGTTTATGAAGGAAATAATACGCAAAGCTATGAAATTGAGATTAACAGTTCCATTGGTCTTATAATTGACTGGCTCGTAAAAAATAACTTAAATATAAATTTAGAGAAAACAAAAATTATGAAATTTAATTGGCAAAAAGATAGTTTATCAAGTATTAATATTCATTATAAAGGTTCAGCAATACATGAAACGATAGAAACTAAATTTTTAGGAATTATCATTGATGACGAACTGAACTGGAAGGCACAGGTCGATAGTGTTTGCAGTAAATTATATAAATTTTCATACGCCTTGTGTAGATTAAATAAAAGAGCAAACACGCAAACACTTCGTATAGCATATTTTGGATACGTTGAATCAACACTTAGGTACGGTGTTATGTTTTGGGGAAACTCAGTGGATCGGGAAAAGGTATTCAAAGCTCAAAAAAAGTGCATTCGAGCAATCAAAAATCTACACTGGACAGACAGCTGTAAACCACATTTTAAAGAGCTGCAAATTCTAACTTTTCCCTGTCTTTTTATCTATGAGACGGCTGTGTTTGTTTATAGAAACCTATCATTGTTTGAAAATTTAAATAATAGAAGGTATCCCTTAAGATTAAAAGTTCAACAACCAAAGTCAGTAAAAATGCGAAAAAGTATATTTTGCCTATCCATACCCATCTATAATAAAATACCCAATGATATAAAGAAAATAAATAATATACAAACCTTCAAAAAATCATTAAAAACATTATTAATTAATAAATCTTACTATTCTATTAATGAATATCTTAATGACATAGAAATTACATAATTATAATATTTGTATTTGATTTGACATACAATGTATTATATATTTGACATATTACATATTGATAACCCGATGACATCGACATTTTTAATTTGTATTTTTTTTAATATATATAGTTTATTTCGTGACATTAGCTTAAGATGCAGTATTTATTTTTGACTTGTGTATTTAACAATAGTAATAATAATTTGAAAGATGACATTTTTATTTACTTCAGTTTCTTTTTTTTCTCAATATAGACGTAAAGGCGCCATTACGAAATGTGTTATTTATCATGGGTATCATTGCACGATGCTTTTCACTTTTGAATATTTAATACTACATACACATATGATTATGGTTTTTTTATAAAGTGCAATCAATTTTAAAAATATTACTTTTGCTTCTATTGAAAATATCGTTATGAATATTTGTACACCACACTGTGGTAGAATACACGATACCTAATGTAAGTTTTACGAATACCTAACTTACTGTATTCACAAATAAATAAATGAATTTGAATGAATTTGTACCTTTTTTTTTAAAAAAAAAACTATTCTACAGATTTATTATACATATAGATATAGATAAGGGATTGTTGATAAAGCTACGCAAAATATTACCTCTTAAAGTATTAACTTGTTATAAAAGCGCATCAATAATATTTATATCAACTTTTTCAATAACAACAAACGGTAAACAGTGAATGATTATCAGAAAATTGAATATAACGAACGCGATTGCTTTTTCCCGAGATATAATTACACGGAATAAATAAAAATACAAAGGCAACAAATTCGATATTTTTTTTTACAGGAAAATTCAGTTGGTAATGTTGATGAAACACAAATTGTTTCGTCAGTTTAAAATTAATTTGTGATTTATATGAACGAGCCGATTTTGAGGAAGGTAAATATATATTTTCAGAGAGAGTAGCTTTGAGGCTAAACGTTCCCTGTAAATTTTACAGTATGCGAACAACCGGGGTTTGATTGTCAACAGAACAATTAAAACTGTTATGTGTAATTTTAAGTGTTGATTTATCACGTACGACGTTGAAGGAAAACTTTGTGAGGGAACCTGCATGTCTGAGAATTAAATATATATTATAAGTATGTGAAGTCCGCCAACACGCACTGAATCAGTGCACCTGGGTGATTGCTCCTTAACCCTTTCAGAAATTATGAGAGGTGGGCTGTACTTAGCAGTGGGACGTAATATAGGCTGTAACTTTATTCATTTACTTTTATTCTCGTGAATTCTTTGACTACATCGGAGCTCAATAAGAACTTAATATTACTCTAGTAGGTATGTATGTTCGTCCGTTTCTATGCACGCGTGTAATTCCTAAACAAGTCAGTTGTTATTCCCATAGATAAACTCCATACAACATACTATATAATCATAATGAAATCATTGCGCATTTGTTTAACTATATTTTCTAATGTTTAATACCTTACTTTCATACAACGTTGACGCAGGATTTATTATTAGGTTACAAATTCACCAAACATGAAGAAGATATCGTCTTCCCAAAACAATTTTAGTATTGCCAATCTACATTTTCAAAGGCTTATAAAGAAAAATCCGCATTCATACAAGTAAATGAAGATGTATTTAAATGAAAATTGCTCAAAGGATACTTTATGAATATTTAGTAAACCTACCTACCTATATATTGTAAACTAGCTGTGCCCGCGGCGTAGCTCGCGTACAGGTTTTACATAAAGAATTTGTCGTTTAGGTAAGAGAATATTAAACGATTTATTTCATTACTGTATCAATAAGTGGTAACTAAATAAATCATTATCATCAAAGTTCTAAGTTGTTTATGATAGAGCTTCTGTGTAAACGACGTTAGAAGTAGGCTTAGCCGGGGTGTACACAAAAAGGTTACGGGGGCTACTAACGCGGGAAAAAGCAACATAGAGTTGGCCATGTGCGAAACAGTCAGTACTGAGGTACACTCCTACAACGCGTAAAGTTTGACCTTGCGCTTTATTTACGGTCATCGCATAACACACACTCACTGTAACTGGGAACTGAACGCGCTTAAAACTGAAAGGAAAGTTACTTCTTAATAGAGGGTTTTTGGGCAGTGCTGCCAGATAAAAAAAACTCATTCAGCTCTAGGACAACACAAAAAGCGCTAGATTTCATGAAAACAGCGCTTTAAAAAAGCCCTAGTTTTCGCGCTAAATTAACTACAAACAAAGTTTTTGTTTTTTTATATAATCATAATAAAGAAAACAACATTAAGTTTTTTTTCTGGCAATATTTTTTTGATGTATCAATACTTCGCAGGACATCGACTTATAATTATAGCAATTGCTGTCAACAGAAGTTAGTATTTTACGAACAATAAAAATGTCATTAATTGTTTTAAAGTGCAATGTATTTCGCAACTTAGTTTTAGATGTCAGCGTCTGATTGCGGTTGCTACACAGTTTCTTTGTGTTATAACTTCTAAGTAACTTTTAACTTAGCTGTGCTCTAAGCAACTGACTGAAACTGAATAAAGCAAAATAAATGCGTTGCCAAAACCATGAACGAAAACTTTAATAAAGAGGATTTCCCCGCTTATAGACGTCGGTAAAAAAATCAAGTTGATCATCCTAAAGGGGAAGCCAGGAGATCCATAGCACAGGGTATCCTAGTTTGGACTCGTCTCCCATGCTCTTTGTTTTGTGGAAAAAATATGTTTGAAAAAGATAAACTGCAATGCACTATTTGTGGGAAAAAATAATAAAGGTCATTATTATTATTATCTGTAATGTGGACTAACAGTGCTGCTATAAAAGAGTTAATAACCCGCTAGTCGCTAAAATATTGAAATGTGTGCTAAATACACCAAAAAGCGCTGGATTAAGCGCTAGGTGCTAAAATTTCGAAATGCGCGCTATATATTCCAAAAAAGTTCTAAATCTGGTTCTCAAAGCGCTAAAATGGCAGTTCTGATTTTGCGTATATTATAAATACAATATCACGATATTTCGTTGCAAAATTTTTATTTTGGGTCGGGTTCCGTTGTATAGCTTCGATGGATACAAATTTCTTCAGTAAGTCTCAATACGATTCATCGACGAAAAATCTCAACACCGCAATTCAGAAAAGTTTTTAATTTGTACAACTCCATCTATTACGTCCTTTGTGTGAGAAAACATCCTATCTCTTTTTGTGTTTTAAGTATAAATATATTAATTATTATGGAACGTTTTTTTTACACAGAAATCTTTTTATTACTATTTCTGAGATTTTATGGCGCCATTGAACAAATTGGAACCTACATTTCAAAATAATAATCATTACTTTCGATAGAATTAACCAATTTTAATAAAACAAAGATTAAATGTAACTCGAAGATACGCTTTATGATATTCTTAACGATTTCAATTCTAAAATTCAATTCAAGAGACAATTCTAAAAATTATAAAATGTTCTTATTTAATTATTTTCAGTTCCCCATAATGATTTTAGCTACCAAAATATATATACAATGTACAGAAAGAGACACAACATGTTATCATCATTTTTATTATATATTTATATTTAAAGAGAGATGGCGCTGCTAAAATCATCAATTCTAAAAATAAAAGAGATTAATTGACGCGATTGATACATTATATAAAACGTAAGAGAACTTATAAATCAGTGCCTGCACAGTAAGCAAAAAATAAAGTTTGACTCTCGCCAAAACCAATGCAATTGTTAATAGCTCTTTTAAAATTTGATTTACCACATAGAGTACTCGGCGGTAAAGAATAAATTCAGTTTGTCAACACGCAGTAGGGCAGTGAGTAATATAATAAAGATTAGCAGTAAATATGAAAACTCATCTACAGGAAAAAACCACATTTGCAATTGCATTACATTTTCACAACACCACCATCTATCGAAGAAATGGGTTAACTATTGTGCTTCAGATTTAGTTAATAAGGTTAATATATTTTTGTATAATATATTTAATACGTTCATTATTACTTTTGTTTACTGCGTTTTAGATATACATAATTATATCATTATTTTACATAATTTAACTATGATTTATGATATGATATTAGTTTAAAATGCACTTGATGACTCAAACAAAGCCACCGTTGAGCAAATTCGTACCTATACTTCCCTACCCATACTTCAGAATATTTATCATAACTTTTGATGGAATGACCTGATTTTAATGAAATAAAGACTAAATGTAACCCGAAGATACACTTTATAATTTCCTTAACAATTCTTATGATATAAATTAGTACTTTATACGTGATACGTTAACAAACAAACAGACAGACAGACAGACAGACAGAAAATTCTAAAATGGTAGAAATATATTTAATTACTTATTTTTAGTACCCCTTAATCACTTTTATTACAAAAATATAAAATGTACAGACATCTGCTATTTACAGTTTTATTATATGTATAGATTAATATTTTTAAAAAGTTCCACCGGGTTTCTGTTTCGTTCTACAGTGGCTTTTCTTCCGATTTATAGGTAAAATCATACATGACTTTCAATAAGTATTCTTGTAATCTGTTCTACTAATCATACTATTATACAATAAATATTACAGTTTGTTTGGATGTTTGAATGTTACGGCTCAATCAGAAAAAAAAAAACTAAACTAAACGGAAGATAAAACTAAACTATTGACCGGATTTTCTGAAATTTGTGTTGATGTGTTTAAGATGCATTGTCATCAAATGTCATCCTCAGTCCTCCTCAGTTCTCAATCCTCCCCACAAAGGAAAAGGACCATTTTCAGCAGTGGACTTTTACGAAATGATAATTGTTACGGCCTACGGTTGCTCCCTTAAAGGATCCAATCCCCCGGGGCCCATCAGCAGAAGACTTCCCGAGCAAACGTAGGTCGGGCCTCCTAAGGCCACGTGGAAGTTCTCTAATTACACTAAATATATGGGGGAGCGTTATACTACGGCCAGTCGACCGGAAGGAATTTGGCGGGGTTCACTTACCTCTATCCAAGGCGACTGGTTCCTCCGGAGTCGGTCAGGTCGCATGTGGTTGTGTAGTGCAAGGGAAAGAATGGTGATGTGGTGTGTATCTGGGTGTGACTGATGGTGATTGAACCTAGACCTTAGCCGTCGGCAACAGCCCGAGCGTCGACACCGCTTCAACTTGAGGGGGCCTTTCGAGGTTATCCACAGTCACTTTCTTGGTTCACCACGATGCCAGTCACTTAACTCTATCGTACGATTAACTAGCTTACAGAAGCCACTAACTATCGCGGGGTATAAGGTTACCGCACAAAACACGCCCGGAGTTTCTAGGTCAAAGGTCACTACCGTTTCGCGTGGCAACAGTTCTAAATACCGAGGCCGCACTAGCTTATATTGTCGAATGCACTTATACAGATTCTAAGTCGGACCCAATAAGTCCCGGGAAAGGCTATCCAAACAGGGAATGCGCGTTATAATTCCTAGACAGGATATTTACTAGACGCCCTAACTATTCCGCGGTTCCCGCACAAAATTAACAGCGTGCAAACATTAGCACATCTGGCAGATGACTGACTGCCCTTGGGCGTTTTTCGCACGACCGAAAGTCAAACCGGTATCGCGCCGAGCCGAGTGACATCTCGCGTCAATCCTTGAAAGTGTTTGGCGCGAACAAACCCCCGTCCCGGACATAAGGATTTAGGTCCGCGAGCAAACCGGTCAGCGGGACAAGGTCGCGAAGGCAAGTTGCAAGACCGAATCTACAACCAAACTAGGCCACCTTAGGCATCCCATCAGATCTTGCAACCCTAACCAGCGCCTCAAAAAATAGCCCTAATGTGGCAAGCCGGAGGGTCAGCCTCCACTGGATGCCCCTCCTGGGCATCGCAGCACTTTAACAAGTCCTGTACTGGACAGAAGTCCGACGACCTCTTTCAAACACCTATCTGTGCCCCTATGATTAGTTCCGCAATCCGACCGGATCAGCTCTGCAAACAGTGACGCGACACGAAGCGGCCTCGAGCGGCCTCCTAAGCTTCAGTGCAGAGAGCACCCACAAATTCCACATGAACGTCGTCTGTGGAGAGCCGAACGAAACGCACAGATAGTCCCTAGTATGAATTTTCAACAAGTAGGCCTAGCCAGGCCACCCACCCTATTATCATTTACTAAAATAGTGCGGCAGCTGATTTCAATCCTATGAAGAAGAAGAAGAAGAAGTCCTATGCTCATATTTCAACTAATTTTTCAAAAGCATCAATGTGCAACTACAGAATTAATTCAACCAAATTAATCACCGATGCGCATAGGTCAACTTGCAAATTAAACAAAACAATAACGTAAGGGACAGCCCTACTTCTTCGCAAAGCAAAATTATTAAACACTATCATAAACATAAACATAATTTTTCAAATAGTGCGCCATTCCATTTCAGATGAATTCAAATTTTCCTTTCAGCAAACAGACGCAACAATCAAATACAGTGATTAAATATATTTACAAAACACATGCAGTAGCATTTAAAGGAGTAGATTAAATTCAATTCTTTTAATTTAAACCGCTACAAATAGGAAAATTTCGCGGAAAGCCCAAACCATTTTTTAATTTTAATTCAAGTATTTTTTGACTAAGTGCTCGACCAAACCAAATCTAATACCCCTTGACAGCGTGATTCAACGCTCCAGAGGGGCCCTAATCTTCCCACCACCAAGGGGAGGCCACATGGCGTGAACCCGAGATCGCTAACAATCGCCACTCGGGTTGTACGCCTTCACTGAGGCCGTCGGCAACAGAACATTTTGACAAGTGGACTGTTGACGGCTTAAGGCTCAGTGGAGGTGGCCGTGGTGGGAGCTAAGGCGGCAGCTAGCCAGGGCCGCCTCCATCAAATGGGGAACAGTGGTACACCAGTCGCGGCCACTCAGCTAACGGAAGTGAGAAGGGTCCAACGGACAGATGAGTGGCCGTGAAGTTCCTCTCCACACGCTGAGGGGGGGTGATGACACCCCCGCCCCTGGGGGAATTACCCCCCGACTGGTCGGGGGAGGGACTCCTTTCAAACTTAGGGGCCTGATGGCTGGCCGGCGGGCGCCAAGAGTCGCCCGGCAGAGGGCGTGGCTGAGCGCCCCCGCCCGTGGGGGTCGAGGGCCTGGCAGAGCCCCGAGAGGAGACGCCGTTCGCACCCAGGCACAAAACGGCATGGTGATTGCCCTGGCAATGCAGACAGGGCCGTCGATGCGGACAGTCTCGCTGGAGGTGCCCTCCCAGACATGACCAGCACCAGCGGCGCTCCTTGGCGATAGTTCGCCTCGCTGGAACCGGCTTACCTAATAATTTCGGGCCCGACGTTACCCGATGATCAGATGCTCGACAATAGGAGCAGGGGGGGGTTGACGACGGCTTGCCTGGAGGATTCAGCCTCTCACTGGGCACGGCTCGTAAGTCGTCAACGGTGCCCGCCGCGCTCTCTATCTGCCGGCACTGCTCCTCCAAAAACCGCAGCAGGTCATAGAAGGGCGGAACATAGGAGGCCTCGTCCCCGCCGTACCTCTCCTCAAAATGGATTCGCAGGTCGAGAGGTAGACGGGACAGCACGATGCGGAGCAACAAAAAAGCCCATTCGCTCACTGGTAAACCCAGCCGCCTCAATGTATTACAGGCCACCAAGACTGGATCCAACAGGTCCGGACGCAGTCTGGCCCGGTCACTAAGCAGCGGGAGGCTTAGAAGCTGCTTAACATGCTCGTCTGCAATTCGCCGGATGTTGGCATATCTTCTGGCTAGGAGGTCCCGAGCAGTCTGGTAGGCGTCGTCCGACAATTTCAAGTGGCCGACGACGCCCAGGGCCTCCCCCTCCAGTGAGGCCAGGAGGTACGCCATCTTTTGTCTCGGGGTCAAGTCACTCCGGGCGTCCACTAGGCTGTCGAAAAGACCAACGAAGGTCAGCCATTCGGAAAGGACCCCGGAGAACTTTGGCAGGTCCAGAGTTGGGAGTCGTCCCAACCGCTCCGGCTGAAGCTGCTTCAGAGAGGACTCGGGCAGGTTACTCATCCGAGCTTCACGCGCCTCCTCGGCATACCTGCCTTCAGCCTCGATCAACTCGTCCGTGAGCCACAAGAACTGCTCATAGTCCGCAAAGCAAGAGTCCAGGACTCCCTTCTCCACATCCGAATCCTCGAGCTCAGCGTAAGCCTCCTCCACTGCGGCCCTTCGAGCATCCACCTGCTCGAACCGCTTCATCAAGTTATGGACCCTATCCGGTCGACCTATCAAAGCATGGGCGCTTGTGGCCCAGCGCAACTCAGTCCGCAGACAACGGATCAGTAGCTTAGGCGATGTCATCACTATTAAATACAAATTACGACGCGGCTTGAGCACAGTTTACAAAGATAACAAATAAAAAATACAACAAAAAATTAACAGTTAATAAATGCAGTTCCTATCAAATCGCGTTGAATAGAAATTACACAAATACGAACTACTTGCTACGTATCAACCAAATACAAGTTAGCACAAAAAAGACACAAATCAAATTAACAAATAACAAATACTAGTGCGATCGAATCAAGTTAAATTCAAATTGCGCAAATACAAATTACTACTATTTAGTTCAAATACAACTTACAGTATAAACGAAGATACACATCACGGTCGATCAACAAAAAATGCCTAGCTCGGAAATCGAACCTTCGATAAGTAATCCACTACAACTCTCCGACAACGATAATTAACCGATTACGTAAAAATAACCATCTACCTACATGACGTATATCTCTAGAAAATCTCCCGCTTGCACAACCTAGGGCGCGGCTTTTCAAATTACCCTCTAACCAAAAAAAAGGCAAGCAACAAAGCAACAAAGGAAAATAATTCTATTATTACGTACAAAAAAAATATTTTTACGTATTACGGACGGGCGTGATTGTAGATGCCAATTAAACCAATCACACCAACGCTCCCTGCCACCAAAATTGTTTAATGTTTATCAAACACTATAGTCGGGATCGACCGGGAATCGAACCCGGAATCGCGCTCTGCTACCAGTTTGTTACGGCCTACGGTTGCTCCCTTAAAGGATCCAATCCCCCGGGGCCCATCAGCAGAAGACTTCCCGAGCAAACGTAGGTCGGGCCTCCTAAGGCCACGTGGAAGTTCTCTAATTACACTAAATATATGGGGGAGCGTTATACTACGGCCAGTCGACCGGAAGGAATTTGGCGGGGTTCACTTACCTCTATCCAAGGCGACTGGTTCCTCCGGAGTCGGTCAGGTCGCATGTGGTTGTGTAGTGCAAGGGAAAGAATGGTGATGTGGTGTGTATCTGGGTGTGACTGATGGTGATTGAACCTAGACCTTAGCCGTCGGCAACAGCCCGAGCGTCGACACCGCTTCAACTTGAGGGGGCCTTTCGAGGTTATCCACAGTCACTTTCTTGGTTCACCACGATGCCAGTCACTTAACTCTATCGTACGATTAACTAGCTTACAGAAGCCACTAACTATCGCGGGGTATAAGGTTACCGCACAAAACACGCCCGGAGTTTCTAGGTCAAAGGTCACTACCGTTTCGCGTGGCAACAGTTCTAAATACCGAGGCCGCACTAGCTTATATTGTCGAATGCACTTATACAGATTCTAAGTCGGACCCAATAAGTCCCGGGAAAGGCTATCCAAACAGGGAATGCGCGTTATAATTCCTAGACAGGATATTTACTAGACGCCCTAACTATTCCGCGGTTCCCGCACAAAATTAACAGCGTGCAAACATTAGCACATCTGGCAGATGACTAACTGCCCTTGGGCGTTTTTCGCACGACCGAAAGTCAAACCGGTATCGCGCCGAGCCGAGTGACATCTCGCGTCAATCCTTGAAAGTGTTTGGCGCGAACAATAATGACGATGATAATATACTGATTTCTATTACATTCCATTTCCATCACATTCATTTCTTAACGCCACGTTCATTTACAAAAATTAAGTTTTTGTAAATGAATTTATTTTCAAATTCTTTATTAGTTACATACTATGTTTTTTTTATAGAGTATGGGTGACAAATGAGCCCACAGTCCAGCTGCTGGTAAGTGAATGATGTGGCCCATAGACATTTAAATTTCAAATTCAAAATGCAGAAGCGTGGAATGGAATGCCTCATTTCCTACTGGAAGTTCTCTACACTCACCATACGAAATACAGCAGCATTAAGCTGCTATTTTACGCCGGTATTTTGTGAGAGTGCGGTCCTACGCGGTCCGACCTCTTCGTGATACAATCATAAAAAAGCTGCAGCATGGCTCTGCTATGCATATAGAGTACGTTTTTATTATGCTACATGTAATAAAAACTTGATAACTGATAAGACCGGGTGGAAGACCGGTACTTGAAGTCCTTCAGAAGCTCTTTAATTCCGTCCTTCATGGTGGCATTACACCGGAGGCGTGGAGCAGAGGTGCGGTGGTCTTGTTTTTCAAGAAAGGTGACAACGCTCTCTTGAAGAACTACAGACCGATTTCCCTTCTGAGCCGCGTCTACGTGCTGTTTTCGAGAGTCATTACGAATCGTCTCGCGCGCAGACTTTACGACTTCCAGACTCCCGAACAAGCCGGTTTCCGAAAGGGCTTTAGCACAATAGACCACATACATACCCTTCGGAAAATTGTACAGAAGTCCGAAGAGTACAATTTGTCACTATGTCTGGCGTATGTGGACTATGAGAAAGCCTTTGATTCCGTCGAAATTTGGGCGGTGCTGCAGTCCCTTCAGCGGTGCCAAGTTGACTGTCGGTATATCGAAGTGTTGAAGTGCTTATACAGTAGGGCTACGATGGCTATCCGAGTACAGAATCAGAGTACGAAACCTATCCAATTGCAGAGAGGTGTAAGACAGGGTGACGTCATATCCCCGAAACTCTTCACCGCTGCACTGGAAGACGTTTTCAAGCTTCTGGACTGGAAAGGATACGGTATCAACATCAATGGCGAGTACATCACTCACCTTCGATTTGCCGACGATATAGTCCTTATGGCAGAATCGCTGGAGGACCTAAGCACTATGCTCAATGACCTCAATAGTGCTTCCCAACGGATAGGTCTTAAGATGAACATGGACAAAACAAAGATCATGTTCAATGTCCATGTCACACCTATGCCGGTAGTTGTTGGGAGCACTAAGCTCGAAGTTGTTGACGAGTATGTTTACCTGGGACAAATAGTCCGACTAGGTAAGTCCAACTTCGACCGAGAGGTCAATCGACGGGTTCAACTCGGCTGGACAGCGTTCGGGAAACTGTCATAGTACTACTCGTTAGACATACCTCAAAACCTAAAAACGAAATTGTACAACCAGTGTGTGTTGCCAGTGATGACTTACGGAACTGAGATGTGGTCCTTCACTGCTGGCCGTATGAGGAAGCTCAAGGTCGCTCAGCGAGCTATGGAGAGGGCTATGCTCGGAGTTTCTCTGCGTGATAAACTTAGGAATGAGGATATCCGCAGTAGAACCAGAGTAACCGACATAGCCCAACGGATTAGTAAGCTGAAGTGGCAGTGGGCCGGCCATATAGCTCGAAGAACCGACAACCGATGGGGAAGAAAGGTTCTCGAGTGGCAGCCTCATACCGGTAGGCGAAGTGTAGGGCGTCCCCCCACGAGATGGAGTGACGACCTGGTAAGACATGCAGGAAGTCGATGGATGCAGGTGGCTCAGGACCGTGCTTTGTGGCATTCTTTGGTGGAGGCCTATGTTCAGCAGTGGACTTGTGAAGGGCTGTAATGATGAATGATGAACTGATAAGAAAAAATGCCTTAAGGCATTTTCTTCAACCGTCAACCATTAGGCTAAGCAGAGATAAACATATGGGAGTTAGTGCAGCAAAAGTGAACTAATAATGAGAAAATATGGTAACGAAGGTAGATTAAACCAGAATATATATATACCCGCGGCTTCGGTTACGTGAGCATAAATTAGGAACATCATTAAATGCTGTTCCGTGCCAAATTTAGCAAAATTCGATTACTTTAAAATCATCTAGGTGCCGGTGTCTGTGTCTCTATTGCTGTCGAAGATGTTTTTTTTTGAATTGTAAAAGACTATTAGATGATTGGTATTTGGCATAAATATAATATTCTACAGGAACACGTGAAAAATAGTAGGTATTTCTAGACATATACATATATATGTCTAGAAAAACCTACTATTTTTATGTCGAGCGTGTATCGGCCGATGACCGACCGAAAGGTAAATTGTTTTGAAATCGAAATTTATTCATTCACAATTAAAGTAAATTTAGTTTTAACAAAATAATGATAAATTTCATCTTCTATCAATTTACGGCATAATGTTTATATGAGATATTTTATTCATATCATTGACCCTATTTAATATTGATTGGCACCATAAAATACAGTAGATATTTTTTTACGTTCAAATAGAGTTTAAAATTTCATAAACGCAGGTTTATAATGATGTATACTACACATGGAATATAACTAATGCTACGGATTTTATTACATTTAATTTTACCTTTTTTATGTGGGGTAAAGTACCATAAAACCTGCGTGAAAGACCATATCGTTGATGTGAAGCATCGACGCTCCAGGAAGTCTAAAGTATGTCAACATATTTAGTATCGTCTCAAACATTATATTAGATCTTGTAGTGTTATGCTACTTACATATCATTTTACATTATTTTAAATTCATTTTTCCATTCTGTTTCGATTTTCTGCATTCACCTCAAAACTGGATATTTTACATCACCTTTATTTCCATAGGATCCTGTAACGATTTTAAACCATAAGAACACAATAACAAATCATTTCTACTTCGTATTTTCACATTATCAGCACTTTTAAATTGGTGTCAATGGAGTCTACCTTTTTCCGATCTTTTAGCTAGTTTGCCGTAACTCTACAATCTTGGGCTTTGTGTGGGCAGCTGCGCTACCTTTTTTCCTATATCAATAATATCTCATTTTCCACTTAAATCTTACCGTTTTCTTATTATAAACCTAAAACCAAAATTTGACATGTTTTGTCATTGTTATTTATATCGTTTCCATAGTAATTATATTCAAATTTGCTACCGATCTGTTGTTCCTATTTCGATAATTCCACATAAATACTCTTTCCTCTTGACCATTTACAAAAAATTTGCGTTTAATTTAAATAATTTTTCCGTTCTCTCTAGAAAGGTATAAAAGCCGAACAATCGGTGAAGAAAGGCAGTCTCGCTTCAGTTCGCGAATTGGAAGTATCTCCTAAAGGCCTTATCCCGGGGCCGCACTGCCGCGGGATCCTGCAAGCCTCCACCTACACGTGAAGTCTTCGGCGAAGTCTTCTTCAAACGCGGAGCCAGCACACGCAGCGTCCTGAGCCGGCACACGTAGCGCCTGGAGTAGGTGCGCTCAACGCTTAGAGCCAGCAGTTGCAGCGCCCAAAGGTAGCGCCGGCGGTAGGTGCACTCGGCGCCTGGAGTAAGTAGTCGTAGCGCCCGGAGAAGTGTGGCCCCCGCGCTTGTAGTAATCTCGAAGCGACTTCCGAGGTAGATGGAGGCTTGTAGGAATCCGGAGTGGTGCGGCTCCGCGTTTGAAGAAGGCTTCGCCGAAGACTTCACGTGTAGGTGGAGGCTTGCAGGATCCCGGGGCAGTGCGGCCCCGGGATAAGGCCTTTAGGAGATACTTCCAATTCGCGAACTGAAGCGAGACTGCCTTTCTTCACCGATTGTTCGGCTTTTATACCTTTCTAGAGAGAACGGAAAAATTATTTAAATTAAACGCAAATTTTTTGTAAATGGTCAAGAGGAAAGAGTATTTATGTGGAATTATCGAAATAGGAACAACAGATCGGTAGCAAATTTGAATATAATTACTATGGAAACGATATAAATAACAATGACAAAACATGTCAAATTTTGGTTTTAGGTTTATAATAAGAAAACGGTAAGATTTAAGTGGAAAATGAGATATTATTGATATAGGAAAAAAGGTAGCGCAGCTGCCCACACAAAGCCCAAGATTGTAGAGTTACGGAAAACTAGCTAAAAGATCGAAAAAAGGTAGACTCCATTGACACCAATTTAAAAGTGCTGATAATGTGAAAATACGAAGTAGAAATGATTTGTTATTGTGTTCTTATGGTTTAAAATCGTTACAGGATCCTATGGAAATAAAGGTGATGTAAAATATCCAGTTTTGAGGTGAATGCAGAAAATCGAAACAGAATGGAAAAATGAATTTAAAATAATGTAAAATGATATGTAAGTAGCATAACACTACAATCTAATAGACAACAAATCCTTGCAATAGAACACCGATTCCTACCAATGACGATTCGCTAAGCTATTGAAATTAAGAAAACATCCTAATTTTACTAGGGAAGATGGATGAGTGCTACCCGCTATGCTAAGAACCCCATAATAAATAAAATTAAATTCAAACCCAAGCATACTACTGCATTTATTCTATTCTATACGATTCTTATTCTATTCTAACTAGAAACGTAACCATGAGTGCTGTAAAGTGCCCAAAACATGGGGAATTAAAAAGGTTAAACGCGATAAAATCCTTAAAATTATTTTTATTCCTTATAAATTTTATTCAAAGTGCAAAATATACTTTTATTTGAAGAGAGATGGCGCTGTTTTGATAACTAAATCGGTGTAGTTTCAAATTATTTTACCAAGGTTAGAAGTAAGTATATCTTAAATCTGGTATTTATTTGAAAAACACTCGCCATCCCGCCTATAACTAAGATATAATAGAAAATTGATATCCAAAGGAAGGAGAATACTGCAACTTCATTTTTTTTTAAGTTCTGTAATTAGATAACAAGTAGCCTATAAGTTGCCCCGGATCACTAACTACCTATATACAAAATTTTATCTAAATCGGTGTAATAGTTTTTGCGTGAATACGGAATACACAGACAGACTGACAAAAACTCTATAAACCACTTATTTAGCTTCAGAACCTTTTTTTTTAGCCGTGGACATGTTTTTTCAAGAATATATTAGAACTACAGACACGACTTTTCATGGCATAGATATATAAAAAGCTTGGCGTGCTCAGCAGAGCGGGACAGTATTTCATGCCGGCACACCGCCTGCAACTTTACAAGGCGCAGGTTCGGCCTCACATGGAAGACTGTTCCCATCTCTGGGCAGGGGCTCCCCAGTACCAGCTCCTTCCACTTGACCTTATCCAGCGCAGAGCGGCTCGAATCGTCGACGACCGAGCCCTTTCCGATCGGCTCGATTCATTGGCACTGCGAAGAGATGTTGCATCTCTTTGCATTTTCTTTCGCATCTACCTTGGGGAGTGCTCTGAGGAATTGTTCGGATTAATCCCAGCCGCCAAATTTCATGAACGCACATCGCGGCAGAACTCCCGATACCATCCACACCATCTGGATGATTGGCGGTCCACCACTGTGCGATTTAGTAGGTGTTTTCTTTCTCGCACGACTTCCTTGTGGAATCGATTACCATCAGCGATTTTTCCGGACCGATACGACTTAGGGACCTTCAAGAAAAGAGCTTACTCCTTTTTAAAAGGCCGGCAACGCATCTGCCATTCCCCTGGTGTTGCGGTTGTTCATGAGCGGCGGTAGTCACTTACCATCAGGTGAGCCGCATGCTCGTTTGCCCCCTCTCCTATAAAAAAAAATGTATCTATGCCATGATAAGTAAGTAAAATATATGACGATAGAATTATTCTTTAGGAAAAAACGTTAATTCACACTTGCAACACTTCACTACAATGTTCACGAACTTTGTTTTTATAAAGAAACTTGTTGGAATCTTTTTTAATGTCAAGAGATATTTCGTTCCAGAGTCTTATAACCGGAAGAGCGAAAGATAGTTTATATGTCCCACCAGTACGGTGTAATGGCTTTAGCACCTTTAGATTATCCGAAGAACGGAGAAAGCAATTATGAGTATCTCCTAGGTACTGAAATTTAGATTTTAAGTACTCAGGAGCACAAGGATCGTTCAGGATATTAAAAAAACTTGCAGAGTATTCTAACATATGTGCGCTGACGGATAGGCAGCCACCTTCAAGCTGAGTACGAAAAGATGATACATGGTCATATTTACGACGACCATAAACGTATCTGATGCAGTTATTGAGGAGACGATCTAATGAGTTAAGATGCTATTGAGATAAGTTTCTAAAAACACATCTACATATTCTATTATGGGCAGAATAAGAGATTGAATAAGAAAAACTTTTGTAGCAGTAAGAAGAACATTTTTCAAGCAATAAAGAAATCACAATGTTGCAGTAACTTTGCGGCTTACCTCCTGGATCTACCTGTTCCATGAAAGACAACAATCAACGTACAGACCGCGATACTTAACATGTGGATAGTATGGGATAGCATTGTTGTTGTACGAAATAATCGGCAAAGTGGAGATATCTAATTTGGAGATACCTAAAATGATCGTTTGACTTTTAGAAGGATTCATGTTAATTCCAAACACAGTGGGCCATTCAAAGATAAAATGGTAAATCTTCGTTTAGTAACGCTATTAAATTATTAATATAGGATGGTTCCGCTTGTGCGTATAGTTGAAGGTCATCAGCATACAGATGATAAGAGTACTTGAGGTTTAATGTGATAAGTTTGATAAAAATTAAGAACAGAAGAGGTGAGAGAATACTACATTGAGGGACACCGGTTGTCACACACGCACGTCCTGTTGGCGCCCTCGAAGAAATAATGAGAACCAACCAGGGGCTGAAGATGAGATATTCAAGTGAGAGAGTAGAGCTAACAAGATAGAGTGATCGACAGTATTAAATGCGTTAGAAAAATCTATTGCAATAAGAACTGTTAATTTGGAATTTTCCATACCCTCTCGAATATCTTCAGTAATCTTGAGAAGGGCGGTTGTAGTGCTATGCCCAGGGCGCTATCCAGACTGATATGATGAAAGAAGGTATTGTATACCTATCATATTTATATCATATTCAATAATGAGATTATATCAAAGCAAACTAGCCATTAAAAGTATAAAAATCATAACATAACAGTTACATGTATAAACCCGGATAAGATTTTATCTAAGACTCAATATACGGTAAAAGTAAAAAGATTTCATAGTAAAAAAATATATATTTAAACCGTACAAACTGAAAGTATTTTGAAGCTGATTTTATGATAAATAAAGCATATTAATTAAAAGTTTTAATAAATAATATTTTTTATATTTACGCATATAAATTAAAAAAAGCCCTGTATTTCTTGTATGATAACACGATGGATTTTATTTTATTCATTATGGGACCTGAAGGAAGATGGTAGCTCCCAGCCACATTCTGCACTACAATTACGACGTTTTTTTTTTAATTCAGAAGCCTCAAGAATTATCTTTGATAAAAATTAGTGTTCTTTTGCCGGTGACGATTTGTGGTTATTTGCGGCGTTAGAATTACCCATTTGGTCGCAAGGATGTCGTAATAGGGGACAGAAAAAACACTGAAAAAATTTTAATGTATTTACGTATCTGAGTAATTTATTTTTTAATAATATACACATAACATTGGTAAAATTGTTCATTTTATCGTTTTATATTCACTTGGCGAGAAATGATGAATTTTTAATTAATGAAATCCGTTGATTCTTCAGCCACTAACAAATCCACAAGCCAGATTAAGCAGAATGCCCATTTTATTCACATTCATTTTGAATATTTCAGATCGGGATAATTATAAATAACGTTGCTCCTTAAATACAAGACTATAATATATAATGTATAACAAATTTTATTTAATACGATTAACCCTTATTTCTTTAAAATCTGTTGGCGATCTTTATCAATAAATAAAAAATAACCTATACCATTTTCATGTGATGCGATTTCCAACAAGTCGACAAAAATTCTAAAAGATATTGTTTTGACTCCAACTCCATCCCAAATTTCCCACTATCACTACTGCGTGTTTGTGAAACTTTTCGCTCCTTTACATTAATTTGGCTAAACCTATTCCTTCTTTTGAAAATCTCGTTAAAACATTATTTGACACTTACATTTTTCATTTTCCGTTTTTCTACTTTTATCATCATCATCATCATTACATCCCTTCACAAGTCTACTGTCGAACATAGGCCTGCGCCAAGTAATGCCACAAAGCACGGTCCTGAGTCACCTGCATCCATCGACTTCCTGCATGTCTTACCAGGTCGTCACTGCAGCTATTGGGGATCGCCCTACACTTCACCTACCGGGACGAGGCTGCCACTCGTGAACCTTTTTTTCCCATCGGTTGTCGGTTCCTTGAGCTATATGGCGGGCCTATTGCAACTTCAGTTTACTAATCCGTTGGGCTATGTCGGTCACTCTGGTTCTGGTGCGGATATCCTCATTTATAAGTTTATCACGCAGAGAAACGCCGAGCATAGCCCTCTCCATAGCTCGCTGAGCGACCTCAGGCTTCCTTATACGGCCAGCAGTAATGGAACACGTCTCAAATCCATAAGTCATCACTGGCAACACGCACTGGTTGTACAATTTCGTTTTCAAATTTTGAGGTATACCTGACGAGAATATGTGTCGTAATTTCCCGAACGCTGCTCAACCCGTCGATTGCTATCTCCGTCACTTACCTAGTCGGACTATTTTTCCCAATTAACATACTCGTCAACAACTTTGAGCTTAGTGCTCTCAACAACTACCGGCATAGGTGTGACATGGACGTTATACATGATCATTGTTTTGTCCATGTTCATCTTAAGACCTATCCGTTGGGAGGCACTGTTGAGGTCATTGAGCATAGTGCTTAGGTTTTCCAGAGATTCTGCCATAAGGACTATATCGTCGGAAAATCGAAGGTAAGTGATCTACTCGCCATTGATATTTATACCGTATCATTTCCAGTCCACTAGCTTGGAAACATCTTCCAATGCAGTGCTGAAGAGTTTCGGGGATATTACGTCACCCTGTCTTACACCTCTCTGCAGTTGGATAGGTTTCGTACTTTGGTTCTGTACTTACTGTCCTCCGGTGTAGTGCCACCATGGAGGACGGAATTAAAGAGCTTCTGAGGAACTAAAAGTACCGGTTTTCCACCCGCTTTCAGAAGCTCCGCTGTAATTCCATCCTCGCCCGGGGACTAGCCGCTTTTAAGGTGCTGGAGAGCCATTCTAATCTCTCTTAGACTGAAGGCCGGTATATCGTCAGAATAATGTCTGATAATACTTGTTCTTGGATCGTTACTCACACTTGTGTGTGGCTCCAACAGTACAGCTGCCCATAGAACCTTTCAATCTCACTCAAAATTTCAAGTGTCCCGGAAACAATGCTGCCATATTCGGTCTCCAGCTTCGACAGTAAGCCCTTTCTAGTAGATAGATCTCTGGCAAAGACTTTGGAGCCCTCATTCCGCTCGATCGCTTCTTCAATACGAGCAGTATTAAAGTTGCGTAAGTCCTGCCGCATTCATTTGGAGATCTTTCTGTTCAATTGCCTGTATGCTGTCGAATCTGTTGAAGAATGTAGCTTCATCTCCCGTCTAACAGCCATGAGATTAAGAGTGTGATCGGAGAGTTTTTGTGTTCTTCTGCGGCGGGTCTTGCAAAACTTAGCTTCGACCGCATGGATAGTTTCTACTAGCTTCTCATTCATATTTTCCACTTTATTGCAGTCTTCTAGGCACTGAGAACGGTTTTGTTACTCGAGCTGTAAGGTTTTGGGACTTTGGATTAGAGCACGAGGAGGACGGAGCATTGACTTCATTAGAAGACATCTCTTCAACGTAACGTTTTGGTTCGTGTGTGCCTCTAAATTCGGTGACCGCTATTAGTCTTCACACTCACTATCACTGAGACATCACTGAACAGTAGCCGGCTAGTCGTCATAAGGAAGTCAATATCATTTTTGTCGAACCGTCGGGGCTCGACCAAGTCCACTTCCTATGGGGCCGCTTTGGAGTTTGCACAAAGAATTCATCTTTCTCCACGAAGTCGGCCAGCTGCTGGCTTTCTTGGGTTCCGTTGCCATATTCCAAATTTTCCTACCCTCAGCTTTTTTTTTTCAATTTATTGATTAAAAGTGTTCATACATATTTTTTGATTTGTACCATTAAACCAAAAATAGTTTGTATTGGTACTCGCATTTGTAACGAACGCAATGATTAACATTAAATCATTTGTTAAAAGTAATCAAAAATATAAATTTAAATATACCTCCTTTACTGTGTAATAGGTAAGCACCCATTTGCAATTCTTACATGGGTGTTCCGGAGTTGAACGCCACCGACGTGAGCACTCATTGCTTTTGTTGAGGAACCTGTTCTACTGGACTGCTCAAACTATTAACTATATACAGGCTGTTTTACTATTATAAAACTAAATAATAACTATGATTGTGATTGATTTTATAAGAGTTTTTGTTTATAGTTTTTTGTGTTTAATTATTTTTGAATGTTTTGCTTGATGCTGTTTAAAAGTGTTGGAATTAAAAAATCTATTGTTCGCATACTATAGTAATTTGAGATCCTAGGCACATTTAATTTTTGTTTGGTAATATTTCTTATAATTATTTTACATTTACACTTTACATTTTATACTTTACATATACACAAACGTTTTCTATTTTCTTTATCCATTATCATCTATACTAATCTATACTAATATAATAAAGCGGAAGAGTTTTTTTTTTGTTTGTTTAAACAAAAAAAAATGAGAATGATAAATAATAAAAAAAAATGAGAAATAGTATAAGCTATCTAGCATTAGCCTATAACTCTCAGCTAGCCTTAAATATTGAGTTTTGTTAAGCAAGTCGGAAGAAAAGGCGCTCTCTAACTGCTATCCGCGTGCGCTGGCGTAAAGTTTAGTATTACATAAACACAATGTTCTACAAAAATATTGGTCTTTGCCCCACCTAAAAAAAAGTCCGTGCTACCATATGCCTATTTCTTATACATAAGCCACAATAAGATATTTTGTGGCAAAAAATTATTGAAAATAAAAAAGTGATTTATGACCGTTATTATTAGGCATGGCATATTAATCCTTACGAACGAAAGTTACCTCATCATCAAGACAATTTTATGAAGATAAAGTTTCGTCTTTATAGCATGTTATTTGGACGCTTAGTTTAAGAGATAATGATAAATTAATAATATAATAAACACTCTGCTCGGAGTGCGAACGATCGCACTAGCCACCCGATGAGATCCGTAAGAAACTAGCAATGAACGCCTATATAAGCGAGCTGTCATTTCGCGCGGCTTAGTTAAAAAAGTGTCACTCCCATTATTTTATTACGAAACCTGCGGCCACAAAGTCTATGTAACGGAACTAGGCTTCAAGTTAAATTTCTTAGAAATAATATCATAGTTGCTATAGTTTTGACTGGGCCTGCAATTGGGCAAACGGTACTGATACCTCGAATTCCTATGATACCTACAGATTTACCATTTAGTTTTATAAGAATACAATTTCCCATAAAAGTATCATTTACACACTCTTTCAAGCACGTGGGGATAGATTTAAGTGAATGCTGTTTTTCCCATGGGTAGTTATATGTTGACTTATCTAGAGCAGGATGCGGTGAAAACCAATATATTTTAATACCAAATGAAAAGGTTACTAAAAATATTGTCTATGCTGAAGTACTATAAATCAATAAATTCCTTAAATAATATAATATTAATATTACTTAAATAATACGCGGGTGAAACCGCGGGGCACAGCTAGTAATATAATAAAGCAGAAGAGTTTTTTTTTGTTTGTTTAAACACGCTAATCTCTGGAAGTACGAATCCGATTTGAAAAACTGTTTTTGTATATTATAGCAAGACTCATGAGAAATAGTATAAGCTATCTAGCATTAGGCTACACTTATTAACTAGCCTTAAATATTGATTTTCGTTAAGCAAGTCACAAGAAAATGCGCTCACGAATAATTTATCCGCGTGAGCTGGCATAATAGTTAGTGATACGTAAATACAATGTTGCACAAAAATATAGATCTTTACTCCATCTAAAGAAAAGTCCGCAATACCATTTGCCTATTTCTTATACATAAGCCACAATAGGGTATTTTGTGAATTTTTTTTAATGAAAATTAAATAGTGATTTATGAGCGTTATTATTAGGCATGGCATATTAATCCTTACGAACAAAAGTTACTTCGTCATCAAGACAATTTTATGGAGATAAACTTAGCTTTGTAAAGCATGTTATTTGGACGCATAGCTTAAGAGATAATCAAAAAATTATATAACACACTAATGACGCAAAAACCCTAACCGCCCGATGATGGCAACCAAGAGAAACTAGCAGTGAACGAGGTTACTTCAATTATTTTAGCCAAAAAATTATGGATTTAATGGATGACGGCTCTGTGACGCAGTGGCTTAACAATTGAGTTGCAGCGTTAAGGGCTTCGGATTTGAATCCCGCACGGAACAAGCATTTGTATGGCCTACAAATAATTGTTCCGGGTTGGCATGTTTGTTCTTGTACAATTTATGTTTGTAAACTGACCCCACGATACGGGAGAAAATCCTAGTGCGGAGGTTACTTTTTTCAAAAACAGAATTAGAAAAAAATTACTTTTATCAATCGGCATATGTACGTTAGAGAGCGTTAGAAGTTAAATTTTATTTACTCCCCCTCCCCCTCCCGGGTAAACGTTACCCCTCCGCGCCAAAAGAAAGTGTCCCGAAGCGCGGTTTTTTACAGTTTTAAAGAAAATCGTACACGATACATGAAAAGTGTGTAGTGTGAGGTAGAGTAGATAAAAATGTAACTGCCCTGTAACATACATAATATGCCGATAGATGAAATTACTCCATTAATTTTGATAATTTTTCCATACATTGCCTTGTAAAATGCTTGAACTTGGTGTCTTGTTATGTCATGTGATATACGCAGGTGAAACCGCAGAGTATAGTAAGTCTCGTATACATTACGATTAAAGTTTTATTAGTTATAGTTTTTGCGTTAGAGCATGGTGCGGGTGGCACCTTACAGTTTAACGTGTATAGAGATGAACAATGTTAAATCGATTAAAAAAGCGATTAAGGATACACAAAGCAGAGAGGAAATTATTAATTAGCTATCGAGAAAAATAATTAAAACCTTCTTTTTAAATTACAATGCATATGAATTTTAGTTACAATATAATACAAATTATCTGTCGGTCAATCCACAAAAACTAAAAAAGGTGACCGCTCAGACCCGTCCAACTACAGGCCTATCGCCATCACCTCCTTGTTCTCCAAAATGATGGAATCCATTATTAACTGCCAGCTTATGCGATACCTTGAGGATCACCAGATGATTAGTGACCGCCAATACGGTTTCCGTCGGGGTCGATCAGCTGGTGATCTTCTGGTCTACCTGACTCATAGATGGGCGGAGGCGGTAGAGACCAAGGGGGCGTGGCCGTTATTTTGGACATTACGAAGGCCTTCGATCGGTTTTGGCACAAATTGCTTCTTTTGAAGCTCCCATCCTATGGACTTCCCGAGAAATTGTGCAATTGGATCACCAGCTTCCTTGCAGATCGGAGCGTCAAGCTCGTTGTAGACGATGCATGCTCCGACTACAAGCCTATTAACGCTGGTGTTCCACAAGGTTGTGTGCTATCACCAACGATGTTTCTTCTGCATATCAATAATATGTTGCAAACTGGTAACATTCATTGCTATGCGGATGACAGCACTGGATGCTCTATACACCGGCCGTGCCAATATTTCTCGGCAAAACTTCGCCGAGTACCGGAACAAACTTGTGTCTGAAGTCGAGTCTTTGCTGAACAAAGTCTCGGATTGGGGTCGACTAAATCTAGTCTAAATTAATCCTCAGAAGACACAAGTTTGCGCGTTTACCACTAAAAGGAATCCCTTTGTCGTATCTCCTCAGTTTCAAGGCACTCCCCTTGTTGCCTCAGCCAGTATCGGAATCCTTGGGGTCGACATATCGAGTGAAGTGCAGTTTCGTGGTTACTTGGAAGAGAAGGCCAAATTGGCCTCTAAAAAGCTCGGCGTGCTGAGCAGATCGGGACAGTATTTCATGTCGGCACACCACCTGCAACTTTACAAGACGCAGGTCCGGCCTCACATGGAAGACTGTTCCCATCTCTGGGCAGGGGCTCCCCAGTGCCAGCTCCTTCCACTTGACCGCATCCAGCGCAGAGCTGCTCCAATCGTCGACGACTGAGTCATTTCCAATCGGCTCGATTTATTGACACAGCGAAGAGATGTTGCATTCCTTTGCATTTTCTTTCGCATATACCACGGGGAGTGCGCTGAGGAATTGTTCGGATTAATCATAGCCGCCAAATTTCACGAACGCACATCGCGGCAGAACTCCCGATACCATCCACACCATCTGGATCATTGGCGGTCCACCACTGTGCGATTTAGAAGATGTTTTCTTCTTCACATAAGTTCCTTATGGAATCGATTACCATCAGCAATTTTTCCGGACCGATATGATTTAGGAACCTTCAAGAAAAGAGCCTACTCCTTTTTAAAAGGCCGGCAACGCACCTGCAATTCCCCTGGTTCCCCTGGTGTTGCAGTTGTTCATGAGCGGCGTTAGTCATTTACCATCAGTTGAACAGAATGCTCGTTTGCCCCCTCTCCTATAAAAAAAATCAAAATGCAGATGGACTATCTCCACTGATGACTAAGGTTGAATCCCTCGTTTCCAGTGAAAAGGGTCTCCGATTCTCTATACTCCCCATACGAAACAAAGCAAAATTTTTCCCCGTTTCAGTCAACTCATTGAAATCTTTTAAAACATTCTTGTCATTTTATAAAGTTTGGGCAGTTTATTAATGCCCTTGCTGCCATTGCTTACCACTTCTTTGAAATTAAAATACTTGGCTATAAAAAAGAAATCTAAGTTTGAAACAAGCGGAAGTCTGTTGAAGTTTAGTCTGGAGAGTATGGTATATGGGCTGGGACGTCTTGCTTTCGCTTTGCTAATTTTGACGGCGTCTGTTATGCAGTACCAATCTGGGTTATTTGAGTGCCAGGTTCTGTACTATCATTTTCGATTCTTGATGGTAACGTTAAACAGTAACTGTGATATAAAATTGCAAGAAGCTAAAGTTAAAACCTAATATTTAGTATTAAGTACATAATTTCTATATATCATACCATTTTCTACCTTCTAAATGTTCAACTTCTTTGTATGTAGAAATAGATTGCCTAATAAGAGGTATTTTGCCATAGTTGCCATGATTGGCGAGCGGGTCGGCAACAGAGTTTATTACTTTTATTCAGCTGTTAACAAGAAGTTGCTGCTGCCCATTTCCTAGTTCAGTTTCCCTCTGTCACCTATTACGTCGCCCATGTGATGATAAATATAGAGTAGTAGATATTCTGACACCACTACTACATGGTCAGAATACCTAGTAATACAAAAAAAAATGTAAAAAGAAAGATTAATCGAAATGAAAAATAATAGCTACGGTTTTTATTTTTCAAACACAAAATAGCGGATTGCATTACATTAACAAGCATTTAAAGCAAAAGTTTTTCAAAATGTATTAAAAGTTTCACGTTTTAAGCAAAATACTATATTAAAGCTTGCTTTAAAATACTGATGTACAAAGTGATTCTAACACCAGTATTCCTCTAGTTTTTTTAGTATCATTTATAGGATTTTGTTTCATCGCTTGGCGCACACTTTTTTATTATTATTTAGCTGTTATCTGAAAAATGCTGTTGCCCATCTCTTGGTTTATTTTCGCTATATCGCCTACTACGACACCCACAGGATGATATAGAATAGTGAATTCTCTTATGCCTCTATTAAACGGCTAGTGAATAATAATTTTCCTTCATATAAACTACATCATATAAATTTTAACATTGTGAACTGTTATTTATATTCACATATTTTTATTTTTAGTATAACTTTTGTTTATCGTGCTTTAACATCTTGTGTATACTTCTGGTGTATACATCTTGTATATGTCTTGGGCATTTTTCTTTTAGTATGTCACATTTATAATTGCATTATTTTATGTTGAAGTAACTTTAATACTTTAATTTTAATACTTTTAATTTAATGAAATAAAAAAAATAGTACATTATATTATGATGGACATTCTTATGTTCATTGATTGAAAAAGATAAAAAATAAAACTTTACATAATTTATTTATGAAATTTAGTTTATATTATATAAAACTATGGCATGTTGTTTGCAGTTTCGTTATTTGTGATGATTTTCGTATTTACACAAAAGTGAATTGAAAAGGAGAAGGAGACGTCTCCATACATTCTTGGGCCCAAGTGTTAACAAGATGAATGTAAAACCATTTGAAAGCGTTTACATAAGCAATTCATAGCTGAAAATCTGGCAAGACTTGTCAGTCTAGGAGCTGAGTTATTGCTTAGTGTAATGTGATATCCATTCTGTAAATACTAGGAACAGACACAAGCTAGTAGTACCAGTTACTCGACTCCATCGAGTCAGTAATTCATTCTTGGGGCGATGTATACGCTTTTACAACAAAATTCCAGAAAATATACAAAATTTGACCTGCTCAAAGTTCAAAAACTTTATTAAACTAAGTTTGTATAAAAAGGGTTATTATAATATGAATGAATTTATAGATGATAATAACCCCTGGAAATGACACCTCATTTCCAGGGGTTATTATCATCTATCGCTACCAAGCTATTTCTAATTTATTGTGTTGTTGATTTGTGTAACATACATGATTGTAAGCTGTTATTTTTAAAAAAAGTCCCGCTGGGTTTCTTGCTGGTTCTTCCCAGGACAGAGGTTTTTTTTTTCTAACCAGTGGTAATCATACAAAAGAGTGACTTTCAATAAGTATTATTTAGAATCTATATTGAATAAAAAAGTTTCTGTTTCTGTAGAATAAGTAAAGTGAGATTATCTATTACCTACACTGTAACAGGTGATTTTTCACTGTTATTACACTGTAACAGGCTAATTTTTACTATGATTACTTAAAGATATAAAAGCTGGATCCGTATAAAATCAACAAAAAAGCTGTGATTAATAATGAAACGAAATGGTAAAACGATTAACGAAAGTTAAAACAACGAAAACTAAGTGAAGTGAATATTAGGGATATCGATTTGAGATCGATTACTTGAATTGTTGTTGTAACTGTTATTTGTTGGAATTTTGATATTTTGTATTTTTTAATATTATTTTGTAGATATGTATGCAATTTTTTTTATCTCCCTAGTTGCCACAGGAAAATAATCGAAAATAGATATTAAAATGCCCAATTTAATCGAAAATCGATTATATTGCACTCATTTCAAATCGAATCAAAAATCTGTCTTTTTCTTTTAAGTAAATAATTTGAAGTTTGAACTGTCAAGTCACGTTTCAAAATGAGAAGTCCTCTATTGGAAGATAACGTTCAGAAACCAGAATTTCACTAGTGTATTCTTTATGGTAATTTTTTTATTACCATAAAGAATACACTAGAATAATTTTTCTAACTTACTTCTTATTTTATTGTGGTTTCGATATCTAGATTGTAAAAAGAGCTACTTTTTGTATTTTACCTCAAAAATAATGCCAATTTTTTAAAGTATAAACCAATTAGTTAACTTCAGGCCCAAAAATCCCATTCTCCTTTGAGTAAGTTCTGACTGACTAATGCAAACGCTACCGGCCTGGTTCGTAACATCGATGTTACATGAGAAGTGAGCAAGACTAATGAATCCACTGTATAATTTAGGTACGGCTTCTTTGTTAGAAATCTCTAATCTAGCATAATAATTTACGGGTAGTACTTACTTCTAACTTTAGTCATTGTTATTATTAAATTATTAAACGAACTTGCCTTTAGTGAAGTTCAACCATATTTATACGAAGCTCGTTGTCCGAGACGTTCTTTATAACATTTAGTGCGCCATATTTTATACCAATACATCTCAGTTATCCAAGCTCCTAAAAAAAATTTGTAACGGCAGCACGCACTACACTATATCCACCCGTCCGTCAAATACAATGTCATTATCTTTAAAACAATGAATTATATGAGCAACCCTAACCCAGGGAGGGTTCGGCTGAGAGTACAGTATTGGACAAGGAGCTTCATATAATTATGGTTGAACTTCACTTATGGCAAGTTTGTTTAACCATTTAATTATAATCTCTCCTTGTCCGACAAGTTCTTTACAACATGTATAGATGTTTGAAGACAGGGTTGCGAATTATTTATTTATTTATGTACCAATGAATGGAAAAGTCTGCAAACTTCCTTATTTTAAAAAAAATTGAAGGTATTATATGTATACATCACATTTGATCTAATAACATAAAATAAACTATTTTTATTTTATAACATTTCCTAATACACGTAAGGCCAGCTTAATTGCAGCAGAAGTGGCCCGTAGAAGAACTATGATTGTGAAAAAACACAATAATCTGGAATATCTGTTCCCATTTAATTTAAGTAAATTTTAATTTACTCTGGTTTAAGAAATTTATTTCTCATAAGAATAAAACATTCATTTGTCTGAGAAACACAAGATTGACTTAAAATAGATACGTATATATACATGTGAACAAATGCTGGAGAGACATTATTTTATCATTGAGTGATGTGATATCATTATTGTAAGAGCATTGACAATTACATTTCAAAATCAGATTGACATAAAATAAAAATAAAAATGTGGGTAAGTTGAAAACAATTACGTCGACAAATTCAAAATATTGCACACTATAATATTGTTAAACATTGAGTGTAGCAAACGGCTATGGTCTTATTACATGTCAAGAATCGAAGCACATCTATTACTATCATAAATTTCTATCTAGCATATATTAAGTAGTTAATGTATGCGTGGAATATTAAGATTTATTTTGTTGCGCATTCAATTTTAGACGATCTTATTTAAAATTAGATTATACTGCATTTAAAACTTAATTATTGAATGCTTAAGTTTATGAGATAATATTATTTAGGTATTTAAATTATTCATATTGTATTTAAAATCATTAATTTATTAGAAATACTAAATTTGAAATTATTATAGTATGCAATATTATTAATTTCTTAGCAAAGAAATTTTGAAATGACATTATATTATATCATTACTATTAGATTAGATTATATTATTAATATGTTATAGTAGGTTTTTTTTATTGTATCTATATTTATTTGTTAAACTTATTAAATGTGTAAAGTTAAATATTATTAAATATTTTGCACAGTTTCAGGTAATCGTAATTAACTAGATTTAGTTGTAATTAAATATATTAAATTACCCTGAATATTATGATATTATATTATATTATTAATGTATTGTTCAAAAGTTTGTATTATGTATTTAATTTTTTTTATTTTTATTTATCTACCTAACTGCTGTAGTGTGGTGTATGTGGATTTAAGGTGTGTTTTATATACCGAGTGACGAAAAAGTTATCACATAAAAGGAAAAGACGTATGCTACATAAATTTCATTAAACATACACAACTAAAAAATATATAACAATTAATACATTAGTCGCGGTAGCATTTTTTTCGTTTTAATATTAAATAACATCATTTAAATGCATACAGATGAATTCTAGAAGGTCAAAGGCCCATGCCATTTGAAGGCGAAGATAGGTAGTTTAAACGTTGTCAATCCGAACTACTCAAAGAAAGAAAAAATCAAACAAAAACTGTACTTACGGCTAACAATTTAAGGCATAATTTTTTGCGCGAAATTAAAAACAAAGGGACCGCGCGCTGCGGGTGTGTGAAAACAAATTCAAGCGAAAAATTTACTTAAAATAATGAATTTAAGGCATAATTCTCTATGCGCGAAGTGACAAGAAATGGGACCGGATGACATTTTGTAAGTCACTTCAGGTCAGTAACCTATATATTATCAAGGCTGATTTATTTCTTGTCAATTTTTTACGCTATTTATTTTGTTTGAAAAATGCATTTTTTTCTTTTATTATTGTTTATTTTATTATTTTAACGGACATATATCAACTTGTATTAACTGCTGTGCTATTTAACGTGATAACCTATTCGCCACCCAGTATAATATATTTATGTAACTGTTTTTAATATATGGTATTTCAATTTCTTCTTGAATAATGGTAAGGATTGGATTCCTTTTATATCGTTTGGTAGCTTATTGTATAGTTGAGCCCCTTCATATTTGATGTTTTTTTCCGTAATTAGTACGTGGTGCCTGTAAGCATATATTTTTAGCACTTCTCATTAAATGTCGTTGAATTTGCGCCTTTTTTGTGAATGTTATGTGTGCATGCATACTTTTTTTCAGGATTTTTCTTACAAGAATACACGTATTGTATTTTTACATTTGCGCTAATGTCATTAGGCCAGTTTTATTATATATTATGTTTGTCGGTGTTAGATGGTTGAAGTGGAATAACAGTTTAATTATTCTATTTTGGGATATTTGCAATTGTTTTAAATTTGTTTTGGCAGCTGAGCCCCAGAGTTCTATTAGATAGCATAGGTGAGATTTGATCAAGGAGTTATATATAGTGTAGCAGACAGATTTTGGAAAACAACGAACAGTATGCCAAAGCCTACCCATAAGGGCAAAAAGTTTTGATTGGATTTTCTCTATGTGAGGCTTTCAAGTAATTTGACTGTCAAGAATAAGTCCGAACATGGAAGCCACGGTATGCAGAATAGCAATGACTGGACATCAGTCCATCGTCATAGCCTCCTGTTACATCCCCAGTGGAACCCTCCCCCTCAAAAAAGATTTTGAGGCTATCTTATCTTTAGGTAACTCATTGATTATGTTTGGAGATTTAAAGGACAAGCATACTGAATGGACATGTCGCACTACTTCTCAGAGTGGTAAGTAACTGCTTGATATCACGCAGTATCTTGAACTTACCGTCCACAGTCCCCTCGGTGTCACTCATTATCCCGACAACACCGACCACGCTCCCGACGTTCTAGACTTTGCGTTAGTCAAAGGAGTTTCCCTCCACCTTAGATCAATCGAGACTCTAGACGAGCTAGGATTCGATCATCGACCGGTCTCACTCATTCTTGGCTATCATCCACCTACCTGAAACTCATCCACGACAACCTTCACTAACTGGAAGGTCTTCAAGGAGTCCCTAGCTAAATCTATGGACTCACAGGACTCCCCTATTTCCATCTCGTCGGACTTAGACAGTTCCGAAAAAATCGACACCGCGGTCGATTCTCTCTCCACTTTTATAAAATCCTCCCTTAAGGAGAATGAAAGGATCGTCCCGGTTGCTAATAATGATAGTCTTCTCCTACATATTAGCAATCTATTGAAAGCCAAGAGAGCTGCTTTCCGGAGAGCAGCAATCTATTGCACCCCTGAATATAGGCGCACGGCCAATCGTCTTCAACGAGAAGTCCGTTTCCGCCTCTCTGAACTTCGAGACCTCGAAAAGAGTAAACTCATGGAGAATATCTCTCCCTCTCATACAGCGTACTGTTTATGAGCGATACTAGAGGACGAGGAAAAGGCTGAGTGCTTTGCAGACAGCATTGCCGCTCAATGCTCTCCTAGCTTTCGACCCACCGACCCTTCCCACATCCAGACAGTGGAGGATGAGGTCCGCCGCCAACTCACTCCCCACATCATCTTATCCTATCACTATGTCCAATGATGAGATCTCATCCATTATCAAAAGACTGAATCCCTAAAAAGGCTACGGGCGCGGATGGCATTACCCTTTTAGCTATTATTTTCAACGCCTGCTTCAACCTTATTTACTTTCCCACCACGTGGAAAGAGGCTACTGTCATTGGTGTCACCAAGCCAGGAAAGCCTCACAACCTCCCCTCCAGTCATCGACCCTTCAGGCCTCCTCAAGCCTCCTCAAGGCCATGGGCAAAGTCTTAGAACGAGTCATCCTTACTCGCATGAGGCTTCATCTGTTTCCCACAGACGGCGACCCTCTTGTGATCCCCCACCAATTTGGTTTCCGAGCGAAACATTCTTGTCCCCAACAAGTTCACCGTATTGTGGAATATATCCTCAGCGGTTTCTATTCTCGTCGTCATAAGAGCATCGCGGTCTTTTTCGACATAGCAAAGGCATTCGATAGAGTCTGGCATGAAAGCCATATATACAAACTCTATAAAATAGGTCTCCCTGATCGTCTTGTTCGTCTCGTGGCCTCTTACCTGAAGGATCGTACCTTTCGTTTTAGACACGAAAGCACGCTCTCTTCTCAACGCCCTATCAAAGCAGGTGTCCCTCATGGCTCAGTGTTTGCCCTTGTGCTGTATATCCTGTACACCAACAATATTTCCATCCCGTCGAAAGGTGTTCAGCCCTTCCTCTTTGCAGATTCTTTGCCTTTCATATGGAACAAGATCCAAAAGTCAGTCAATGACTTAGGAGCTTGGTTCCAAAAATAGCGTATCGATGTGAACCCGGAGAAGAGCTCCGCTGTTCATTTCAATCATAAACGACGCTGCCTCACTACCATTACGTCAAATCCGTATGCTAGGGACCCCTGTCCCACTGGCATAGAACCGCCAAATATTTAGGTGACACGAGGCTCACCTTCGGGCCTCATGTCAAAAGGGTAACTCGCAACGCACGTTTCTATTTGAGTAGGCTCAACAGTATGCTGGGCCGACACAGTAAAATGTCCCACCGCAACAAGCGAACCCTTTATAAGGTCTGTATACAACCAATCATGACTTACGTGGGCCACAAATTTGCCCACGCTAATCCCAAAATTATTAACGAACTCCAAATAGTTCAAAACCTCTTCTGGCTTCGAGCTACGAACGCACCCTGGTACTCCCGTAACGCCGACCTCCATCGAGACTTAGAGCTCCCCACAGTCCTGCAATTTCTGAAAACACTCTCTGAGAACTTCTTGAAAGTCTCGGAGTCTCACTCTAATCACTTAATTCGCGAGGCAGCTTCCTATGCAGCCCCATTCCCCTCTTGCTATCGAGTCCGAAGACCGAGAAACTCTCTCTCGGACCCGCCAAACAAGCTTTCTGCCGACTTGAACTGCCTCCTGGTGACTCAGGCCGACTTTTCTTAATTTGCCTTAGTTAGGCTCCCCTTCAGCGTCTCGGCGCCGCCTGCGCCCCCTTTTTCCTAAAGAAGGTGGCTTTCGATTCGGCAGAAAGGTCACAAAAACCAATGCCAGTCTCACAGGTATTGTTTAGTGGGTAGGCACTTAGGTTAGGTTAGTCGCAGTGAGTCCCACATAACCACGACAGCCGCGTGTCGTGGTATGCTTACAGCATTCACCACCTCCCTTCCTCGCTTTCCGGAGAGTAGCCCTTTCCATTGCATCTGGGCGCAAAAAAAAGCGCGCAAAATCAGTCTCGCTCAAGCCATTGAACAGTACAGACGTCTCTAAATACTTCGTTACGCTTTCAGTATACTAACTTGTGGTGTTTTCTTTGGAAGAATGAAGATGAGTGATCACCATGAAGATAACATTAGTGGCGCAGTTCTTGAGCACTCAAAGGGGCACGATGCTCCGTTAAGTATAATTTAGTTTTTAATTTATTTCAACATTATGTAAGATAATTTTATCAAAGATGATCCATTTACAAGTCATCAGTTTTAACAATTAGTTCAAACGCATTTCCCTTAATTTCTCACATAGATGCGAAATTAGATTTCTATGGTCCATCCAATAGCTTGTGACTTCTCAACGACAATATAGTCATTATCTATGCGCACGTATTTCGCAAACTTGTTTAGTTTTAAGTTTTAGATATGAGCAAATTATTATATTTTTTTACAGTGATGAGATTTTAGTAGTTAATTTCTAAAAATAAACTTTGAATCGTTACGACTCTGAAAACTCATGGTATAGATCTAAATCCCAACAAAGCTATATTACTTATTAAAATAAATAAGTAAGCTTTGTATTTCTGCAAAATGGATTGTTTTTTAAAAAAAACATTAATTTGTGGGATAAAAGACAAGTGATATCATATGAAATAGTACATAAAAAAAAAAACTGTCACAAGGGTCTGATTTATTTTCAAATAGCTAATATTAAAAAGCATAAGTACGGTGGTCTTGTTCTTCAAGAAAGGCGACAACGCTCTCTTGAAGAACTACATACCGATTTCACTTCTGAGCCCCGTCTACGTGCTGTTTTCGAGAGTCATTTAGAATCGTCTCGCATGCAGACTTGACGAATTCCAGCCTCCGAACAAGCCGGTTTCCGAAAAGGCTTTAGCACCATAGACCACATACATACCCTTCGACAAATTGTATAGAAGACCGAAAAGTCTAATCTGCCACTTTGTCTTGCGTATGTGAACTATGAGAAAGCCTTCGATTCCGTCGAAATTTGGGCGGTGCTGCAGTGCCTCCAGCAGTGCCAAGTGGACTGTCGGTATTTCGAAGTGCTGAAGTGTTTGTACAGTAGGACTACGATGGCTACCCGACTACAGAACCAGAGAGGGAAACCTATCCAACTGCAGAGAGGTGTAAAACAGGGTGACGTTATATCCCCGAAACTCTTCACCGCTGCATTGGAAGACGTTTTCAAGCTACTGGACTGGAAAGGATGCGGTATTAACATCAATGGCGAGTACATCACTTACCTTCGATTTGCCGACGATATAGTCCTGATAGCAGAACCGCTGAGGGACCTAAGCACTATGCTCAATGACCTCAATAGTGTCTCCCAACGGATAGGTCATAAGATGAACATGGACAAAACAAAAATCATGTTTAACGTCCATGTTACACCTATGCCGGTAGTTGTTGGGAGCACTAAGCTCGAAGTTGTTGACGAGTATGTTTACCTGGGACAAATAGTCCGACTAGGTACGTCCAACTTCGACCGAGAGGTCAATCGACGGATTCAACTCGGCTGGGCAGCGTACGGGAAACTATGACACATTTTCTAGTTGGACATACCTCAAAACCTGAAAACGAAATTGTACAACCAATGCGTGTTGCCAGAGATGACTTATGGATCTGAGACGTGGTTCTTCACTGCTGGCCGTATGAGGAAGCTCAAGGTCGCTCAGCGAGCTATGGAGAGGGCTATGCTCGGGGTATGTCTGCATGATAAACTTAGAAATGAGGATATCCGCAGTAGAACCAGAGTAACTGACATAGCCCAACGGATTAGTAAGCTGAAGTGGCATTGGGCCGGCCATATAGCTCGAAGAACCAACAACCGATGGGGAAGAAAGGTTCTCGATTGGCAGCCTCGTATCGGTAGGCGAAGTGAAGGGCGACCCCCCACTAGATGGAGTGACGACTTGGTAAGACATGCAGTAAGTCGATGGATGCAGGTGGCTCAGGACCGTGCTTTGTGGCATTCCTTGGGGGAGGCCGATGTTCAGCAGTGGAGTTATGAAAGGCTGTAATGATGATAATGAATTATACACTTATTAAATGGTTCGTACAATATTTTCGAAATATTTTTATTTGTTTTGCTATATTGCGAAAAATATTCCTAGGAGAATACGTGGAAATGAACTAAAGGAATTGAAAACAAAGTGAAAACATTGTTATTCTCATGTGTATTACTCGACGCTATATTATTTTAGCGGGTAACATTGGTGGCTCCTAGAAAACATTGTCCTGTCTTGTGTTTTCTTAAAAACAGTATTTTAACAAAAAAAATTGTGGTTTTAAGTAGTACAAAACTTTAACAAGTTTTAAAATAACACTGTTTTTTCTTGCTTTTGTATTTCGAGTTTTCTAATTTCTGTCACTCTAACAGCGCGTATCAGTTAGAGGTTTTCTTGTTCTATTTATATAATATTTTGATGTTGCATTACGTATAAAATGAATGTGAGTGATGTTTCGGTAACCGGATGGATTAGTTAATTTAATTTATCTGGATATAACTGGTTTTAAGGTGGTACAGACTAAATAGGTTACTCCTGTTTACTTTGTCATAAATACAAAAGCACCTAATAATTTATAGACAGAGACATACGCACACTAAGCATAGAAGAATTAGACCGGGTCATTGAAGACGTTACCAGCACTATGCAGGGTGCCTGTCGTGATAGCATGTACACTTATGGTAAAAAACATAAACAGAAAGCCCCCTGGTGGACGAAGGAGCTTGAGCTCATGAAGCGGAAAGTGATTGACATTCAAAACCAAACAACACAACAAAACAAAGCCAAACATCACAACTTACCCCTTGACGATTTAATTCAGGCACAAGCTGCTAAGACAGCGGCCTACGCTCAGACGTTGCCGAATGAGTCATGTCACACAGTTCACTAGAGCTCTCCTCAATCATTTTTACCCCAACAACCAACCTGACACTAAACCTAAATCTAACGGTGGTAAAGCGAAGCGGCAGCTTTTGCTGTTGCACGTGTGGGCCGGCTCGAGCCGGGTTGGTACCACGACCTCACAGAATACCGGTGTGAAGTAGAAGCTCTGATTCTGCGTTTCGTCTGGTAAGTGCAGATGGCCGGAGGCCCAATTCCCCCCATCCATCCACATGGTAGCGAAATTACATCAAAGACTACCCCAGAAGGCTACCAGCACCCCTGGAGAATCCCTCGACGACCATGTTACTCCATTCCTGAGCGTGGGTGCTCATGCTGCGCCGCGTATTCTGGAGGAGGGGGGGGGCTAAAATCCGCCCAAAACAGTAACTGCTCGGGGCAAACTGAGCTACAATACCAAGGCGACCCTTGCCACGCTATCCGTAAATTTCTGTGACATCAGGGGACTTCACTCGAACCTAAACGCTGTCCACTATCATCTCGAAACGGCGAAGCCGGCCTTGCTCTTTCTGACCGAGACACAGGTATCCTCTCCGGCTGATGACTTCGTATCTCTCCTACCCGGGGTACAAATTGGAGCACTTCTTTGTGCCTCGGGCTGGAGTTTGCGTACACGTCAGAGAGGACATCTGTTCTCTACGCCTAGTCTTGCAAGTTTGGACCTGCCCATCCTTTGGCTACGTGTCTACGGGTGCCTCTATATGTCCCATAGCGGTAATGCCGAAAAACACCGACTCATCGACCACGTCCAAATGGCTACAGATTCCTTGCTACAACAGGTCCCATCCGCAGAGATCGTGATCCTTGGCGATTTTAACGCCCACCACGCCGAATGGCTCAGTTCACGTTTAACCGATCATGTGGGGAGATCTGTTTATGACTTTGTCATATGTTGGCATATGGTCTGACACAACTGGTTACTTCGCCCACGCGGATTCCAGATGTGGAGAATAATACACCTTCCATGTTAGACCTTCTGATGATCTCTCATCCGGACGGATATCAAGTTTCCGTCGATGCCCCTCTCGGCTCTTCGGACCATTATCTGATCCGGAGTGTGGTGCCACTCACGCTCCCCTCGCGGTTGCGTTCTGCAGGTTGTCGCCGTGTTTGGCATTATAGGTCGGCGGATCGGGAAGGAATACGGTCTTTCTTTGCATCCTACCCAAGGAGGCGGGTTTGCTTCTTGCTGGATGATCCCAGCGCTGTTGCTGACTCTGTCACTGACGTGGTGCTACAGGGAATGGAACTATTTATTCCATCATCTGTGGTACCCATCGGAGTCAGATCTCAGCCTTGGTTTGGTCGCTCCTGTAAGACTGCATTACGCAGTAAGCAAGAGTGTTATCAAGCCTGGGCTGCGGCTTCGGCGACTCGGAATGTAAACACCGGCATACTTAAGAAGAAGTATAACTTCGCCTCCAGGTCCTTCAAAAGAGTTATTGCCAAGGCAAAGTCAGAGCACATAGGCAGAATTGACGAGAAATTAGTTCGCCTTCCTTCGGAAACCCGTGCATTCTAGTCTCTCGCCAAGGCTGTCCAAGGGAATTTCTGTAAGCCATCTCTGCTATCTCTGCACAAAGAGGATGACTCACTGGCCCACGCCGCAAAAGGGAAAGCCGACCTTTTAGGCTCCCTTTTTGCGTCCAACTCGACTCTTGATGACGGGGGGAATACACCGCCGACCATGCCGCGGTGTGAGTGCTCCATGCCAGATGTGCGGTTCTCACAGCGCTCGGTTCGCAATGCACTCCTCTCCCTGAACATCTACATGTCTAGTGGGCCTGACGGAATCCCACCAATTGTGCTGAGGACGTGTGCTCCGAAGTTGGCACTGGTTCTAACGCATATTTTCCGGTACTCCTACTCCCTAGGCATAGTCCCGAAATCATGAAAGACAGTTTTTGTCCACCCGATCCCTAAAAAAGGCGACCGCTCAGGCCCGTCTAACTACAGGCCTATAGCCGTCACCTCCTTGTTCTCCAAAATAATGGAATCCATTATAAACTGTCAGCTCATGCGGTACCTTGAAAATCACCAGCTGATTAGTGACCGCCAATACGGTTTTCGTCGTGGTCGATCAGCCGGTGATCTTCTGGTCTACCTGACTCATAGATGGGCGGAGGCACACGAGTCCATGGGGGAGGTGTTGGCCGTTAATTTGGACATTGCGAAGGCCTTCGATCGAGTTTGGCACAAAGCGCTTCTTTTGAAGCTCCCTTCCTATGGACTTCCCGGGAAATTGTGCAATTGGATCACCAGCTTCCTTGCAGATCGGAGCATAGACGGTGCATGCTCCAAATACAAGCCCATTAACGCTGGTGTTCCACAAGGCTGTGTGCAATCACCAACGCTGTTTCTTCTGCATATCAATGATATGTTGCAAACTGGTAACATTCATTGCTTTGCGGATGACAGCACTGGTGATGCTCTATACATCGGCCGTGCCAATATTTCCCACATTTATTATTTTATTTTATTACTATAATAATTGTAGTACGCAGTTGCAACTGCTATTAGTTTTTTTTTAATTTTGTAAATTTTTGTTTATTTTAATTAATTAGCTTAAAAGTTTATAGAATAGTTCATCCTAATTACACACTTACGAGTATTATACAAATTCATTTTATATACGAGTAATTAAATTTATGATAATCACTTTTCATCAATAATTTTAGAAAACACTCGTTTTTTTTTTATTGGAGAGGGGGCAAACGAGCATGCGGCTCACCTGATGGTAAGTGACTACCGCCGCCCATGAACAACTGCAATACCAGGGAGGGAATTTCAGATGCGTTGCCGGCCTTTTAAAAAGGAGTACGCTCTTTTCTTGAAGGTCCCTAAGTCGTATCGGTCCGGAAAAATCACTGATGGTAATCGATTCCACAAGGAAGTCGTGCGAGGAAGAAAACATCTTCTAAATCGCACAGTGGTGGACCGCCAATCATCCAGAATTTGGCGGCTGGGATTAATCCGAACAATTCCCGAGTACTCCCCGTGGTAAATGCGAAAGAAAATGCAAAGGGATGCAACATCTCTTCGCAGTGCCAATGAATCGAGCCGATCGGAAAGAACTCGGTCGTCGACGATTCGAGGCGCTCTGCCCTGGATGCGGTCAAGTGGAAGGAGCTGTCACTGGGGAGCCCTTGCCCAGAGATGGGAACAGTATTCCATGTGAGGCCGAACCTGCGCCTTGTAAAGTTGCAGGCGGTGTGCCGGCATGAAATACTGTCCCGCTCTGCTGAGTATGCCAAGCTTTTTAGAGGCCAATTTGGCCTTCTCTTCCAAGTGACCACGAAACTGCACATCACTCGATATGTTGACCCCAAGGATTCCGATACTGGCTGAGGCAACAAGGGGAGTGCCTTGAAACTGAGGAGATACGACAAAGGGATTCCTTTTAGTGGTAAACGCGCAAACTTGTGTCTTCTGAGGATTAAATTAGACTAGATTTAGTCGCCCCCAATCCGAGACTTTGTTCAGCAAAGACTCGACTTCAGACACAAGTTTGTTTCGGCACTCGGCGAAGTTTTGCCGAGAAATATTGGCACGGCCGTTGTATAGAGCATCACCAGTGCTGTCAGCCGCATAGCAATGAATGTTACCAGTTAGCAACATATCAATGATATTGTGACGCCTCATAATTATTATTAATAAATAATAATTAAATTCTGTTACGGCCCCCAGCTGCCCCTGCAAAGGTCGCCTTGGCTAGGGCCCATAGTAGCCTCCTCGACGGGCAGCCGAGGGTTCGGGCCCAAATGGCCTTATGGACAATTGACCTATCATACTACACAACAGGGAGAAAGCTAGGTAAATAAATAGTACGTACCTGAATCCGAAGCTAAACCCGCCCTAAGGCTTGGTCAGGTCGTAGATAGGTGTAGTGCATGTAAGTGGTGTTTGGTAGTGTTTATTTATGTGACCTGGCCCAGCTGAGGTGACCGGGCAGCCGCCTGGTCCGATGCTGCCCCACCATGTTTCATCACTCCAGCAGGCGTCACCAAGTGACAACTTCTTGCTTCATTTCACTATTTCAATCTATCAACTTTACTGTACATACAATTAACTTCAAAGTCAACCAATTCAACGTTCATCGAAATCAAACACGTGATACCCGACACAAGTAACTAACAGTCGTTCAAATTTCAATATTTAAGGTTCCGGGTTCATGTAGCACAAATTTACAAACACGGGATCGAACGCGGCCACTTCTCGAGTGTCACAAAATACAGCGTTCCCAAACAACAAACTAAATTCCTTCGTACGATATTAGATACTACGCCGCAATAAGAATTCAATATCAGCCTATCTGACAAGCAAACTAACTACAGAGTTAACACACAAAAGGCTCTTAACGCAACGGTACAGTTACAACGAAATTACTCTAATCACTCAAATTCAAAATAAACCTCTTGTCACGAACTTACAACTTAGACAAACTAAACCGAGGCGGTCTTCACGAAACCACAATTCAGTAGCGAAGTAACGCGCACAAATACTAAAAATCTAGACCATAAACCCAAAAAACCTGGTCGCGCGAAATATATGCAGCGGTCACCAAAATACGCTAATTCGCCCCACCGCTGCTCTCAAGCTACTGTTTTCGCTCACGAGCGCCAAACGCTGGGAAGTCCCATATGTATAAGAGATACAATAGTATGGTCTATGAAATAAAGCAAATATGTGGAAGGTCTCAAATGTGTAAAAGCATTATATTGAAAGAAATGGGACTTGAAAAGGATTATTATAGTGGCGTGTAGGTTGTTTCACAGCCGCCGATAAAGAGGTAAACTTGGACTCGCTAACCGACGTGTCCTAGACATATCATCTTAGTGTCAGTGGTAAGCGGGTTTGCTGTAGCAATACGACTTGTCCGTGGACATCGCACGCCCCTACTGTTTGTGGGCGGCGTCTTAGGGAATAGCGTTATGATAAGTCGGCTATCTTTCGGATTGGGGTGAGTGTGTTTGGTAGTACTTTTAAGTGCAGCAATCATACTCAACTACATATCTTAGTGCAATAGCGCTATGATACGTGGAGTTTTGGGCTACTGAAGTCTTAGTACCGTGCTACTATGATACGTTGGTGGTATTTTTAGTAAACAACAATATAAATTTTGTTACGAAAGTCGATAGGGATCATGTGGGTGTGTTGTGAGGGGGCGCCATCCTTATGAATAGTTACATTGATGCTTACTGCTAGTTGCAGTACTTCGTCTTATGATGGATCTGCGGGTGTGCTGCACCTGATTCGACGCATCTTGTTGATCTGGTTGATGGAGGTATGTGGGTGGTGATGTCTGCTGGGACTGTATGGGGGACCTTGGGATGGTGTAAGCCCGACGATAGTCGTATTGATGCATGTTGCTTTTGCCCGAGTCGGGTCGCTTCGTTGCGGGACTGCAGACTGTCTGACCTCCATGATGTTTTATATAATAACAATAATATATCTCTATAAAGTTCCCACCTTTGAAAGATTAAAGGCAACTTGTTGGTGGGTGAGACAAACATGATCGAAAAATGCATATACTCAACGTAAGTGACACAAACCCTTTCTGATGGCGAATTATACTATTATCTTATAACTGCCTATTGGCTATATCTGCCATTGTATTGGTTGGTGGAGCATATATGATGGTGGTAGCTGGAGGGAGAATCTGAGGAAGCTCTCAAGGCTACGGCTAAAAGCCGCGCAACGTGGGACCCTATTCCCTTGAGGTGAGCGGTAGACTCATGACACGCTCTGCGGCCAATTGGCCGTGCTGACCATGCATTTGGTGGTGATGCCTTACACTTACATCACGTCTGCAGGAACAGCGGTCTGGCACGGAGGGTTTTTTATGGCCAGTGTGCCTATTGTTGCCTAACCCGTGTGACGTACATTCACTGTGGCTGGGTTTGATCGTATTCCGTATGGCGTTTACACGCATTGACATGCGCGACTTCGGTCGATGTTTGTGCTTACGCACTATCAAGGGGCTAAGTTCTCTCTTACTGGTACGCCAGTTATTTTGCTGTGGACTACAGTCCAGTTCCCAATTTAACGTACCCTTCGGGCGGAGCGCATTAAAATGGTTGGCGCTCACCGTGCACGGCGTATGCGGAGCCGTGTGCCTCCTCCTTATTTTTTTTTTAAAATGTGGGAGAGCGAAGCTATTTGATATAAATATTGTGAGCCTTTTCCAAGCGGGAAGGGATTAATTAATAAGGAATTGACTGTTGTGAACCAGATACAAGTGGAATAGGGACAATTTATTGTACTTAACTTTTTGAGCTCTGTCTTCGTGAGCGGGGTTCTTTAGCTTATAAGATGCTACTAACAGCTTTCGATTGCTCTCGTGAATATTCATTCTTCCAAGATACACCTAAAAGAACTAAGTTACTATACAAACACAACGTAAATAAAGGGTCCTAACTAAGACGATCACGCCATAACATTATTAAACGGCCCATATTTAAACCTTTAGAAAGATCAATATATGGTTAATATACTGGTCACGTAAATTAGATATATTTATATGTATATTATAGATATAGATTCTAAAGAAATACATGTATAAGTATATAGAGTGAGAGGGGGGGGGGGGGATTGTTACAATATGCAGAAGAAACAGCGTTGGTGATAGCACACAGCCTTGTGGAACACCAGCGTTAATAGGCTTGTAATCGGAGCATGCACCGTCTACAACAACCTTGATCCTCCGATCTGCAAGGAAGCTGGTGATCCAATCGCACAATTTCTCGGGAAGCCCATAGGAAGGGAGCTTCGAAAGAAGCACTTTGTGCCAAACCCGATAGAAGCCCTGCGCAACGTCCAAACTAACGGCCAACCTTGGACTCTTCTGCCTCCGCCCATCTATGAGTCAGGTAGACCAGAAGATCACCAATTGAACGACTGCGACGAAAACCTTATTGGCCGTCACTAATCAGCTGGTGATCCTCAAGGTACTGCATGAGCTGACAGTTAATAATGGAATCCATTATTTTGGAGAATAAGGCTGTGATGGCGATAGGCCTGTAGTTGGACTGCCCTGAGCGGTCGCCTTTTTTAGGGATCGAGTGGACAAAAACTGTCTTCCATGATTACGGGACTACGCCTAGGGAGTAGGAGTACCGGAAAAGACGAGTTAGAACCGGTGCCAACTTCGGAGTACACACCCTCAGCACAATTGTGGTAATTTCCATCAGGCCAACTCGACTTGTGGATGTCCAGGGAGAGGAGTGCTTTACGGACCGAGCGCTGTATAAATCGTACATCAGGCATGGAGCACTCAAACCGCGGGATGGTCAGCGGTGTATTCCCCCCGTCATCTAGAGTCGAGTTGGACGCAAAGAGAGGGCCTAAAAGGACGGCTTTCTCTTTTGCGGCGTGGGCCAGTGAGTCATTCTCCCTATGCAGAGATGGTAGAGATGGCTTACAGAAATTCCCTTGGCGAGAGACCAGAATGCACGGGTTCCCGAAGGATGGCGAACTAGTTTTTCGCCAATTCTGCCTATGTGCTCTGACTTTGCCTTGGCAATAACTCTTTTGATGGACCTGGAGGAGAAGTTATAATTCTTTTTAAGCATACTTGTGTTTGCATCCCGAGTCGTCAAAGTCGCAGCCCAGGCTTGATAAAACTCCTGCTTACTGCGTAATGCAGTCTTACAGGAGCGACGAAACCAAGGCTGAGATCTACCTCCGATGGGTACCACAGATGATGGGATAAATAGTTTCATTCCCTGTAGCACCATATCAGTGACAGAGTCAGCAACAGCGCTGGGATCATCCGACGAGAAGCAAACCCATTCCTTGGGTAGGGTGCAAAGAAAGACTTTATTCCTTCCCAATCCGCCGACCTGTAATGCCATACACGGCGGCAACCTGCAGAACGCAACAGCGAGGGGAGCGTGAGTGGCACCACACTCCGGATCAGACAATGGTCCGAAGAGCCGAGAGGGGCATCGACAGAAACCTGATATCTGTCCGGATGAGAGATCATGTCAGACTATAAGCTAACATATGACAAAGTCGTAAACAGATCTCCCCGCATATCGGTTAAACGTGAACTGAGCCATTCGGCGTGGTGGGCGTTAAAATCGCCAAGGATCACGATCTCTGCGGATGGGACCTGTTGTAGCTAGGAATCTGTAGCCATTTGGACGTGGTCGATGAGTCGGTGTTTTTCGGGATTACCGCTATGGGACCTATAGAGGCACCCGTGATCGCGCGGGTGGTCGTTTTGAGCGGAATTTTGCACCCCCCCCCCCTCCCAGAATACGTATCAAATAGCGTAAATTGCTGCTCCACTCTCAGTGTGTAATAATTTATGAAAATTGTGTGACCAATGTAAAATGTCTGTGGAAAATTGACAGTATATACCCTCTGGGGGGTGTACAATCTCCAGCGGATACCACAATATAATATTTTTTTTATAGGAGAGGGGGCAAACGAGCATGCTGCTCAACTGTGAAAAGTGATTACCGCCGTCCATGAACAACTGCAACACCAGTGGAACCAGGGGAATCGCAGATGCGTTGCCGGCCTTTTAAAAAGGAGTAGGCTCTTTTCTTGAATGTCCGGAAAAATCGCTAGTGGTAATCGATTCCACAAGGAAGTTGTGTGAGGAAGAAAACATCTTCTAAATCGCAAAGTGGTAGACCGACAATCATCCAGATAGTGTGGATGGTATCGGGAGTTCTGCCGCGATGTGCGTTCGTGAAATTTGGCGGCTTGGATTAATCCGAACAATTCCTTAGAGCACTCCCCGTGGTAAATGTGAAAAAAAAATGCAACGCGATGCAAGATCTCTTTGCAACGCCAATGAATCGAGCCGATCGGAAAGGATTTGGTCATAGACCATTCGAGCCGCTCTGCGCTGGATGCGATCAAGTGGAAGGAGCCGGCACTGGGGAGCTCTAGCCCAGAGATGGCAACATTATTCTATGTGAGGCCAAACCTGCGCCTTGTAAAGTTGCAGGCGTTGTGCTGGCATGAAATACTGTCCCGCTCTGCTGAGCACGCGAAGCTTTTTAGAGGCGATTTTGCCCTTCTCTTCCAAGTGACCACGAAACTGCACGTCACTCGATATCTCGACACCGAGGCTGGCTGAGGCAACAAGGGGAGTGCCTTGAAACTGAGGAGATTCGACAATGAGATTCTTTTTAGCGCTAAACGTGCAATTTTGTGTCTATAGTGGCGACATTTAGTTAAGGGGCGGCCTTGAGCCGCGTAGATTTAATATGTAAATTATTTGGACCTTGCCCAAAATCTTCGATACTGCAAATTTTTGTGCGTATTATTATTTATATATAATTTTTTAACAATTATACATTTATCTACAGAACATTGATATATATACAATATTAAAAAAACTGTAATTTAATAAAAAAATTAAAACTTAAATTATCATAGTCTTACGCCCCGTGGTATCGTGCCAAGAACGCTGGCTGCGTTTCCTCGCTGAATACAAAACCTTTCAGCGAGAAATGAACCAACCCTCTTTTCACTAGCAGCAACGACTCGGGTCTCTTGCCTTCGTCTCTAAATATTCCACAATGCTCTAAAATCAAGGGAACTTTTATATAGATGAAAGCTCTTCGGGTGGCATCGTTAAAGAGCCATGAGGGGAAAACCTATCAGCACGTTTCTTATATGAAAGTCCGTGGAGCCCAAACTCGTCGTAGTCGGATTTTAACGGCAATGCTCTAGCTTTCCTTATTAAGAAATGTTCCGAGACTACTTGATGGTAAAGCGCGTAAGCTAAGTTTCCTTAGTTTCTGATTGATTGTTATTGTTTTAACTGATTTCCGACACAGATAGAATGCGGACCCGATGTTGCTCACTATGAAAATTATGAAACAAATATTTCTGCATACTCCATACCAACGGAATATCCTACTGTTTTTGCTGGTTAACTTCCAGCGCAACAATTTCGCTAGGACAAAGCGTTTGCTATGTTTGCCTTGCAGACCTGTGCTTTGCGGCGGACCTACTTTCTAATTCAAAATTATCTTACATAAATCACTATGCATGGAAGTAAGGAAAGCAGGCAAGGCAATGCAATGCTAGAAAGAATTCTTACTGCAATACTACCAAATTTTGTAGGCGAAGTCACTTGAATCCAGGCTGTTGTATTTACCGCTAAATTTAGAATTTTATCTATAGCACTTTATCTTTTAAAATATCCGAACATTTTCAGACTGGACTCGAGCAGATTAAGTATACAAATCTAGGAACAATAAGATAATATTTTAAAATAGTAAAATTTTAATCACTAGCGAAACTTGAAGTCGGACAGTACCGCAGCCATCCATCACCAGATGCCGTAACGCCCACTGACAATAGAGGGCGCTGAGACACCATGTTCCCCTTCCGAGGGGGGGGGGAGGTACACCTGCCAGCGTCGGCCAATATAACCCGGCATTCGTCGTGCATGGTCGCCGATCGCCCCGGAAGACACCCGAACTGAAGAGCCACCAAGGAGCCACACCACTAACAGTACGAAGTCACAGAAGAATATTCGGCCCAATAAAAGAATTTTGAAGGCTCGTGAACAAATATTGAAAATCAAACTGGAACTCGCACAGATCTCCTTACAGAAGGCTGAAGAAGAAGAATCGGACGACTACTATGAAGATGGTTACTCCAAAAATGAGTACGTTAACTACCGGAGGGGAGGTCCCACCTATCGAAAAAGTACCAAAGCCACCATCGGAAAGTACCTACCTCAGTGAGCTGCAACAAGATGATCTTTGTGTAAGTGGCTTAGGTATGTTTTTTTCGTGAACATTACATTGATGGTGAGTAATGGATATGAATCTAACAACATTTCGTACTTTAAGCTCCTTCTAACCGTTTGGACTATAGGAAATCCCAATGAAACAGACAAATATACAAATATTACCTAACAGTACAAATTTACCCGTTAGGGAATCAAAGTAAGCTAAAAATGCTTGTGATAGGCGTGACTGATTTCGCCACCGTAGTCGAATAGCGGATTTGAACTTAGAACTTTCCAAGTTTACAGCCCGAACGTTTACAGATCTCACTAGGGTTGCTTTAAATTCATACATACATAACACTAGTCGAATAAAACAGTACAACTAATAATTTACGTGTGAATGTATGCTATTTCTTTAAATAATCACAAAAAGATTTATGTGTATTTTGAAAACCAAAAATAGATATAATATTATAATACAATAAGTACATGAACATGTTTTATACGAAATATGCATTAGACGATAGACTGAAATTAATCGTGCGTTAATAATTCGCACAAGTCTCTCATTCTATTCGGGGGAAGTCACATAAGATTCATGATCGTCGCCTTTTGGCAGTGGTTGAAAGAGAGAATCTTTATTAAAAAATTTTGTCATTTTGAAGGCTAAACTAGCTTTCAATATATTCTAAATCAATTAAACTCATGACTTTTTTTATAGAATTGGGGTGACAAACGATCACACAGTTCACCTGATGGTAAGTGGATGCAGTGGCCCATAGACTCTCTAGGTTTATGTTTGATTAAGAATTAAAATGCAGATACGTTGTCACCCCTGAGGACAACGATGGAATGCCTCTTTTCCAGTAAAAAGGGTCTCCAGTTCTCTACACTCACCATACGAAACACAGCAGCGTTAAGCTGCTACTTTATGTTGGTATTCTGTGAGTGCGTGGTCCTTCCCCGGTCGAGCCGACCAATTCGTGCTACAACCATATTATAGCTGAAGTGTGACTTCACCACGTAAACTCAAACGACTTATAACGTCAATCATATTAATTGTGGCGGCGTAGGACAATCTATGAACCCATTTCGTCCGTGAACTTAGAGGCGGCTACGGAAAATGCCACAAAAATTTTATGGCCTCCGAAAGACAGTTGAAATTCGCCAGCGAATCCAAATCACGAAGGGTGTTAATGTTTGCGAGCGTACGGTGAGAAGACATATGGAGGAAATGGATTTAAAAGCCACGTTCGAGACCAGCACGCACCCCAGAGCTTCTCAGACAACACCGAGTAGCCAGACTTCATTTTGCCCAAGAACACGCGAACTTGAATAACGAGTAGTTTTTGCTAAAGTTTTCTTTACAGACGATTGTAGGATTGCATTACGTGCACCAGACGGTCAACAACAAGTATGGAGAAAAAGAGTAGAACAAGTTTTACGCATTATCACTACACAAACAGTAAGTTTTCACGGAGGCTCCAAAATGGTGTCGACAGGAATAAGTTCCGACGCTCGTACATAGTTGGTTATAGTCAAAAACTAGCTAACTGCTACTTACCTTATTCGTGATTTTGCCTTATTCGGGGTTCAATGGACTGGTTTATTGGAGTGTATTGGTTTCTTCTAATGTATGACTAAGCACGCCCACACGTAGCGCATTGCGTGAATGAATATATTGAAGAGGTCGGTATTCAAAAATTGGAGTGGCCAGCTCGTAGTTCAGACTTAATTTCAATCGATCATAACTAGAACATGATTAAAAGAAAGATTAAATCCTCTCCTAGCCCACCACAAACTCTTAATCAGCTCTGAAGTGCAGCATTGGCTGCTTGGACAACCATACCGCAAGTCGATGTTAAAAACATCATCCAGAGCATGCCAGACCAAATACAGGTAGTTATCAGAGCTAGAGGAGGAAACAAGCGGTACTAACGTTATTTTCTACTTTTTAAACTTGAGCGTAGAAAATTCTAATTTTCCTTTAGAGTGTGTAGTTTTAATTAACCGCCGTTACAAGCTTAATTGTTGGTATAGTTATCTTTTTGTACGCAGTATTAATTGAAATCAAAGTATTTAAGAGCGAACAGTCGCAAAATTCAATGTTTGCCACGTTTCCGTGCCAGTGGGTTTATTTATATGTGTAAATTTCTTCTAAAATGTTTGATATTCTTTATTTGAATCATGCTTTAATTACAATAGATAAGTAATGACTAAGATCATTTTACTCCCTAAAAATAATCGAAATCTCACGTCTGTATAACCTTTTTCTGTAACTGTGTACAATCATTTTGCCAATTTTTAATTATTTCCCTAAAATAGTCGTGCAATACAAATAGACATCGAGACAGTATTGCATTCGAGAAGATATCAAAACATCGTTACGGTCAAAAAGATATGTAGGTTATAAAATATATTTAAAAAAATAATATTTTTAAATTACAATTATGTATTATTAATTTCGATTTCATTAACAGGTTCAGTAAAGTGTCACTCTTAGTAAAGTGTGACAGTGGCATTGGCTCTTCTTAACATTTTGTTTAATTGGTTCAAAATTTACGCATTTGCCACTTTTGCTATTGAATTCACATTATTAATTAAATAATTTATGTAATTAATTCATTTATATTTGCTTTTTTATTAATTTGACAACTTAATATTACGTTAGTAAACTCTCCAGCTATTTGTCTGTCAATAATTATCATACGAAATCCTGCACAGAAAGTACACGCAAGCGAAGCCGCGGTCTAAGGCAAGAAAATAAATATTTTTACAGCATTTTATAAAAAAATATTTTTATTAAGTACCTACCTGTTCCTTAGATACATTTTAATAGATAGATTAGCACTATCATCATCCTTGCATCGCTTCACAAATTCTCTGCTAAACATAGTCTTCCACTAAATACTGCCACAAAGTAAGACCTTTGTCACACATCAGGTCAGTCATCGGTGAAGGAAAAAATCGCAAGGAAACCAACCAGCATGTCTGAGAAATTACATAAGTTGAAGTTACGTAATGTCTGCCAACGCTCATTACGGCAGCATATCGGACTAATTCTTAAAAAGAACTTTGTCCAGCAGTTCTGCACTATTCCCTTTTGCTTTAGTCATTTATATTTTATCATCATATCAATTATAACTTTACCTTTTTTTGATGGTACAAATATTTTGTACAAAATTAACATTGAAGATAAGCTTATAAAATATTACATTTAAGTTTTAAGTACACTTTTTATTCTTGAACTCTATTACAAAGGCCTGTATTTAAATATTGCAATAATATGAAAGCTTAATTAACTGTGCTTTACAAGAAGTTAAATTCACAATCTGAACTTGACTCTCAAGAGATATAAACGGGCACTTTCCTGAAACGAAAGTAATTATTGCCTCTTGTGTCGTGTTTTAGCTCTTTATCACAAAGAAACAAGTTTACTGCTAATGTACTACTAAGCTCTATCTTACTTTATACATGCTCTAAAATATGTACAGTATATTGATTAACTTCGAAATATTTTTACGTTAATATAAAAAAAAAATATTAATACCTTTTTATTTTCTTATAAAATAAAAGGTCAATCATATCAAAGATCAACTTGATTACTCCATATCAATTTCAAACATCAATGTGGATACTTCTGTTATATTTCATATCTAAATAAATATTTTATATGGTTAAATCAGTAAATTGGAAGTCAATTTATATTGTTAATAATTCTGTTCCGAGGTTTAAACTATTAAAATTAGTTAATAATTTGTTTTGATGATTTTTCACTTTGCCGAATTCATTTTCGTTGAGGATATCCAAATATTTGGAGGAGATAACTATGACTCAGTATTAATTTTTTCCCTTTTTTCGGAGCAAATTTACAATTATCATCGCAATGTACAATGGTTAAAAGAATTCCTAGATGTGCGAGGATACATTGGCATATACTATTCAAAATTTTTTCACTAATAATGAAAAGAGTTGGCAAAAAATATTCACTTTCGCGTTTCCCCCCCTTTTTTTTGATAAAACAATATTACCCAATTAATACTCATTTATCTCGACTACGTCCTAAATTTAATTAGAAAAGTAGTTGTGTCGAAAGTAATGGACGGCGACTTAAAAATGCATTCCGTATTTTATTCTCAGACGACAACTTGGCTCTTTGTAATGTCGGAACTATTGAAAGCCTTCGTCAGAAGCATCTGTACGACGTTAGGGTGTGATGTATGTGCGTGTTATTAGCTAATTATGTATCTGTTACTTATGCATGTAAACTATATCTACATTTAAATGCTGTAAGTCATATGACGATGTTATTTACAGTGTGAATTGCAGAAGGTGCTGAAGGTGCCTATTGGGTGGAACAAATAAAGTCTCAAAGTCACTGATATTTGTATTTTTAAATCACAATTTTACACGTTAATAATATTTTCTTGTTGGCAACGGCCTAGCGTGGTCAGTGACGGGGAACGACTGGCGTTCGGCGCTGAACGTCCCCGGCCACAAGTTTATAATGTCAAATCAGCAAAATGTGTGCAACTACTGTGTCCCTACACATCCTTCAGTCAATCCTTGTCAGGGTTTACCGCTGCCTCCAAAGACTTTTATGCAATATTTACAAGTTTCTCATAAAGACACTTCAGAAGTAATTATGTCATATTCGAATGGTTCTGCTGGCGGCTTGGACGGAATTACCTCTCAACATCTTAAAGATCTTGTAAGCGCATCTGCCAGTGACACCGGCGGAGTACTACATAATGACATTACTGTTATTATGTAAGTTGCGACCGCTATTGGATATAAATCAGTGTGTTACCAGCCACAGAGCGTTTCACTCGTATTCCCCGCACACAATATATAACAGTGGCGACGAACTTACCCTCGTATTAAAAAAAATGTCGATTGGAAATTTCGGTATTTTGTCTGTTTTCGATCATAGTGTAGAGTCTTGGAAAACTTACAAGAACAGACTTACACAGTGGTTCATCGCGAACGAAATTGATATAGTTAATGATCTAGCGGGAATCAAGAGGCGAGCGATCTTGCTGAGCGCACTCACCGAGGGCTCATATAAGTTAGCGTCGGACTTGGCCCTTCCAAAAGAGCTACAAACAGTGCCCTATGAAGACATTTTAGGATTGCTGGATGCGCATTTCATCCCCAAACAAGTTGCGTTTGGCGAGCGTCATAAGTTTTATGCTGCTACCCAACTACAAGGCGAAACATCGTCGCAGTGAGAAGCGAGATTACGTGGACTTACCGCTAACTGTCAGTTTTCGAACGTGGAGGAGGCTCTACGTGATCGTTTTATTATGGAGATGCTGCCGGGGGTAGAAAAGGAACGCCTATACGCACAAGATTTCACGACATTGACCTTAGTGAATGCGGTTGATATGGCGGAAAGTATGCGCAACGCGCGCGACGCCGCGAGCAGCGCCGGCGTCGGCGCCACCGCCGACAACGTCGCCGCCGAGCGACAGCTCTTAAAAATTAAGAAGAGAGAAGGTGAAAAAGTGAAATGTGCAGTGTGTGGATACTCAAATCACAAAACGGCCGACTGTCGCTATGCCGGCTATACCTGTAAAAATGTAACGTTAAAGGGCATTTACGTAGGATGTGCAAAAAAGTGAATTATGTGTTGGCAGGCGATGTAGGCGAGGAGGGCGACGATGAGTTATTTAATATTCGATCGCTTAAAGGTGAACCTATGGTAGAAATTGTATCTGTTAATGGGGTAAATTTAAGGTTCGAAATAGATTTCTGAAAAAACATACAAAACCCATTTTAACGACGTGCCATTGTCAGCTACCAATAAAAGGCTAATGAGCTATACCGGTGGCGAGATAGCCTGCGCGGGCGTCGCGACGGTGTCAGTGAGGTTCGAGGGGAGCACGCGCCCGCTGCGCCTGTTCGTAGTACGTGGCGTGGGGCCGCCGTTATTAGGAAGGGATTTTATTTTTTGTTTACTTTACAACTGACACCGGTTAATTAGTGTAATCAAATTCAAAATGAAATTGACTCACTACATTTACGGTATCCCGAAACTTTTTCGGGTAAGCTAGGGTGTTTTAATAAATACAAAGTAAGCCTGACCTTAAAAGACGATGCTCGTCCATGTTTTTTTAAAGCCCGTCCTATGGCTTTCACTTTGAGGGAAAAGGTCGAGAAATAAATCGATAAAATGGTGGAAATGGGAGTACTCCGTCCCGTAGAATATACGGAGTATGCGTCTCCCATTGTTCCAGTTTTAAAGCGAGACGGCACCGTTCGGATATGCGCCGATTATTCAGTTACCATTAATAAACAAATCGTCGTAGAGCAATACCCCTTACCGACAATTAACGAGTTATTTTCAAAATTGTATGGTGGTAAACAATTCACAAAGTTAAATTTATCAATGGCTTACAACCAATTTTGTTTAGACGAATCTCAGAAAATAACATGTATAAACACACACCGCGGCCTATACGTATACACGAGGCTCATGTTCGGTTTGGCGTCAGCTCCGGCTGTGTTCCAACGCGCCATGGAGTGTGTGGTAGCGGGACTGCCGGGGGTGCTGTGCCTGCTCGATGACGTGCTGATCACGGGCCGCGACGACCGAGAGCACATGGATCGGCTGAATGCGGTCCTACAGCGGCTGCAGCATGCAGGCTTGACGTTGAACAAAGATAAGTGCGAATTTTTCAAGGACGAAATAAAATATTTGGGTTACGTCATTACTAAGTACGGACTAAAAAATTGCCAGAAAAAGTTAAGGCAATCATAGAGGCATCCGTGCTTACGAACGTTTCACAGCTGCAATCCTTCTTAGGATTAGTAAACTACTACAGAAGTTTCGTCCCGGGCGCCTAAACAATTTTATCTCCATTGTACAATTTGCTAAAAAAGGGCACACAATGGAATTGGAGTAAATTATATGAGAAAACTTTCAAAAAAATTAAAAATATATTAATTTCGGAACAGACATTAGCTCATTTTAATCAAAATGCAAAACTCTATTTAACAGTCGATGCGTCACCAAATGGCTTAGGCGCGATATTATCGCAAATCGACGATGACGGATTAGAAAGGCTAATATCTTATGCGTCTCGTACCTTAAATAGCGCCGAGAAAAGATATTCTCAGATACAAAAGGAGGCAACTGCGATAATATTTGGTGTGCGTCGGTATCATCAATACCTATACGGTCGGTCGACTCCATTCACATTACGTACAGACCACAAGCCATTATTGTCAATTTTTGGTTCACATAAAGGCATCCCGGAGGAATCGGCAAATAGATTACAAAGGTACGCACTGTTTCTAAGTGCTTATAATTATGTAATAGAATATGTGCGTAGTTGTAATAATAGCGCGGACTTCCTTTCGCGAGCAAGTGTTGAGGACCCTGTCGAAGAGACGGGGCACAAGGAAGAGCTGGATAGGGCAGCCTATGTGTGTTTTGTGACGCAAGGTAGTTTGCCCGTGACAGCAGACCAGCTTGGCAGGCTACGGCTAATGACGCGACCCTGACTAAGGTTATTCACTACATACAAAAGGGTTGGCCAAAGCGGGTAAAAGATAAAGCCGACCCCCTCGTCTATAGAACTTGCCAATAACGTAAAGTCTAAACAGTGTTCGCAGGTTAAATCTTATGGAGGTAAAATAAAAAAATCGTTTTCAACGGGAGAGTCTGTATTATATAAAAAATATTGTAATAATAAAAAAATTTCATGGGCTAAAGGTACAATTGTGGAAAAATTTGGTAACATGATGTTTATTGTACAAGATGATGTAACTTTAAACCTAGTTCAAAAACATGTAGATCAAATTATTAAAACAAACATGAATTTGAGTAGGGCCCTTAAAACAAATTACAATAACAATTACGATAAGCAACCGTGGGATCACACATGCGATATAGTCTTAATAGTAAGAAATGACGCCACACCATTGCCACCACCTCCACGGTCTCTTCCGCAATTACCTGTGTCGGAGCCGTACGCGCAGACGCCAGTGCCACACTTGCCACCAGACGAGCCATCACCTGTGCCATCTGAGAGAATGCTCCACGACGTCTTGGGGAGAGATCGGGGCAATGAACAATCTGCGCCATCGCACACTTTTACTGACTCGGAGTATGGCCAGACGCCGTAAAAGATAACGATAACAAGAGGAGTCCGAAGACCCGTTTCTTTCGACGACAATGATGAGTTTTATGAAGCCGAAGAGAGTAACCAAAACGAGGTTCCGGCATATCGCAGTGTGACTCGTCAGCGTCCCAAAATTAATTATAAAATATTTTATTAGTCTTAAATATTAGGGGAGGAATGTTATGTACGTAAGCTGCGACCGCTATTGGAAATAAATCAGTGTGTTACCAGCCACAGAGCGTTTCACTCGTATTCCCCGCACACAATATATAACAATTACAAAATTATGTAACTTTATGCTTTCTGGTAATGTTAATCCAAAATTCATTGCATTCTTATATGGGGCAAGATTATGTGCCTTCAAAAAAAAAAGATAACGGTATCCGTCCGATTGCCGTAGGTTCCACATTTCGACGCTTAACTTCAAAATTAGTTTGCAGGCACATAATCTCTAACCTCAAGACAAAATATCAGCCTACTCAACTAGGATTTGGCACTAAGGTGGCTGTGAGGCGGCGGTACATTCAGTGCGTACATTTTTAACAAACTCTAATGCAGATGTTCTTGTGAAGGTTAACCTAAGGAATGCTTTTAACTCTACCGTAGGGTAACCCTGCTGAAAGAAGTGGCTACCAATACCCCCCGAAATTTATCATTACGTTTGGCAATGTTACAGTCAAAAAACTGACTTGTAATACAAAAACCATATTATCGATTCTGCTGTCGCTGTTCAGCAGGGTGACCCTCTGGTCCAACACTTTTCAGTTTAGGAATAAAACTATTATTTCAAATTTGAAATCCAAGCTGAATATCTGGTACCTGGACAACGGTACACTGGGAGATAGAGCAAAGGACGTCGTCAGTGATCTTACTCATACTTTTCGAAATTTAAAAAATATTGGTCTTGAACCAAATAGCAATAAATTTGATATATTTTTTCCAATAATTTATCTACTTCTCATAGAAACACTTTAATTCAAAATTTCAATCATATTTCTCCAGGAATAAAAACTGTCAGTACGAAAGTACTATACCTGTTAGGTGCGCCGTTGTTTTTCGAAAGTATTAAACCTGTTTAAAAAAAAATTTGATCAGTTTTTAAACACGTTGATAAATTGTTTAAATTAAACCCCCACAATGCTCTTACTATTTTAAAATATTGTCTCCTTGTACCTAGATTTACATACTTACTCCGCTCGAGGCTCCATGTTCGGATATTTTAAAAAATATTGATAATAGTCTTAAAATAGCTATAGCAAAAATTCTAAATTTAACTTTAAATATAATAGCCTGGACTCAAGCTACTTTACCTTTTTTTGGTGGTATTGGTGTGAGAAACATTTCTAGCATTATTTATTTTATTTATTTAATCTTTTTTGTTGACATCTTAATAACAAGGGTAACAAAGGGCGGACTTAATGCCTAGCGGCATTCTCTGCCAGTCAACCCGTGGAGTGATGAGATTTTATGGCAGGTGCAAATACACACATATATACATATATACATACATACACACACACATACATATATATACATATATACATACACATTCATATACATACATACATATATATATATATATATATACATATATACATACATACACATACACATGCACATACATACATACATAGATACACATATACACATACACACATACACATATACATACATACATACTAAGATATGCGTATAATATACAAAAACTTTACATATGTAAATATATGAATAAAATATGTATCATAGATAGATATAATATATACGTTACATATAATAATAAAATACATATATTGAAATTACAAATAATAAAACATCTAAATGTGTCAAAATTATCATCACCATTCTTAACATTGAACATCACTTCGACTCAAAAAAAAGTCGCGTACCAACTTTTTAAAACAATCCTTACTTGGCGCTCTTCTTATGTTTTCGGGCAAGGAGTTCCAGAGTTATTCATTATCTTTGTACTAAGTTTGTTTTTGAGTACCACTACACACTACATAAAAAGTTGGTTGCCTTTCGGGGTAGATGTGGTTTTCGCCAATATATTCCATCAAAACCTGCCAAATATGGAATAAAAATATATGTTTTAGTAGATGCAAAAACATATTACACCATGCATTTAGAGATTAACTGTGGTAAACAACCAGATAATAGTCCTTTCGCGGTCAGTAATAAACCCTATGACATCGTCGATTGTATGGTAAAATGCGTTTCTGGATCTTCAAGAAATATAACAAATGAAATAGATGAGGACACCGGAAACCAGCAAAAACCGTTCATGATTACATTCTACAACAAAACTAAAAGTGGAGTAGATGTGGTGGACAAACTCGCGAAAACATATGACGTGTCTCGTAATTCTAGGCGCTGCCCACTCACTATTTTTTTATTCGATGCTCAATCACGCGGGAATCAATGCTATGATCTTACACATGTTGAATAATTGTATTGAAACAGTAAAAACGAATCATAGCAGGAGGTTTTATTCGCGATTTAGGAATGGCACTGATAGACGAGCATTTGAGAAACTGTAAAAACAATCCAGGGATTACGAAGGATTCTCGTAAGCGCATATACGATTTATTTGGTGAAACGCCTCAGGAATCGCTATAAAGATAGCAAGATCTAAAACAAGGTGTTCGGAATGCTACAGGAGAAAAGACCGAAAGACCAAGTACAGTTGTGAAAATATGAAGTACTGTAAAAACTGTGGTGTCTTTAAGCACCCAGGATTTCATGAAGACTTATATGTTAAGCCACCTCTCACCGTTTTTTTATTTTTTATTACGTTGGCCTTTAAAATAAAAGGTATAAAGATTTTTTCAATTTATTTTTTATTTATATAGGCTGTTGCGGACGGCGAAGGAAGCCGCCGCCCCGTCGCCCCTTCATACCCCGTTGCGTCCCGCGCACCCCGCACACCGGCAGCAGATCACGCGATGTCGCCGAACAATCAGTGCGCGGCATCGCCTTACTACGCCTTACGACTTACATACTGAGACGCTCTCTTGCGGGATATAAGAAGGGCGTTTTGGTCTGTGAGGTGTTCATTTCGGAAGCGGCACTTGAAGACAATAACAGAAGAAACCAGTCCCCTAGCGTAGTAATTAGTCAGTCATACAGTCCGGCTTACAATAATAAATTAATACAGTCCACTAAAATCCCTTCTATTCTTGGTCCATCTCCGCCGGATAGAAGCTAGAAGAAAGAAGGTAATTGCAGAAGAAAGAAGGTAATCATAGAAGAAAGAAGATTATTATAGAAGATTTTTAAGGAAGAAAGAAGTCCGTCGACGAAGAGAGAAGATCGTCGGTACTAATTCCTTCCCCGTTTCTTATTACGTCTACGTCATATACGTCTATTGTCTGTTTCCAGACAATTTTCTTGTTTCTTAAAACGCGGCCAGGTGGTTGCTCCCTAACGGTGCCAAACTGTGACCATCTGGTAACGCCCTTGCGGCGGGAACGGCGTCCAATACGTGCGTCTTTTTGAAGACGATCGGAGGTCGCAACGTGCGTCATCATGCGGAAGACAAGAAGCCAGAAGACACGGAACGACGACGAAACGCCGGTAGGAATGCGGATATTCGAGGAAGCACCCGCGTCCCCGTCCGATTATCTCGCGTTGGCACAAGCGCTCCCCGTCGCGCCGTAGCCCCCGCTCGCGCCCGCATCTATGCCCGCGCCCGCGCCCGCACCGCCACGCCCCGCTATGTCCGTGTCCACAACTGATCGCTTGGGAGAGGTTAGCACATCCGCGCCGCGTACAGAGACGCTCGCCGCGATTATAGAAGATCTTCCGATTATAGAGACTAGTTCGATAGTGCGTACCGTCGCGCCTGTAGCAGACGTTGTACATAGGCCCGCGCCCCGCGCCCCGTCGGTCCGTTCAGCCCGGTTGACAGCTACCGCAATAGCAAAGTTAAAACAAATCGAGTATAATACCGCGGAAGAACTAGCTGCAATTAGAAAGAAGCAATTGCAAATGGAAGAAGATCTCATCAAAAAGAAATACGCTAGGGACGTCGCTCAACTGCAAGAAGAAACGGATAGGGAAAGTTTAAACGAAGACAAATTAGTGGAAAATAGGGTACGCGTTGATAGGTGGTTAGAGAACGTGGAGACTGTGCGGGGGGAGTCGCCCTACCGCCCGTCTCAGCCCCCACCCCGCATCGAGATAGAGCAGGCTCCTCCGAGTAGGGGAACCGGTTATGACCACGCTGAAGATGCCCAGGGGAGGTCGGTTGCGAATGATGTTCAACCGCGCCGCGTAGATTCGATACAGAGGGACAATGGAGTCGCCATAGAAATGAACCAGGTGGATCGCCGTGTACGGGTTACGTCGCCGTCGCGCGTCCAACGCCGCACTCTATCGCCTATACATAGATCGCCACATCGCCACGTGGATCGTAGATTACCGTCGCCGTGTAAGGATGTAGGTGCACGTAGATCGCCATCGCCACATCGCCACGCGGATCGTAGATTACCGTCGCCGTGTAATGATGTAGGTATAGATAGATCGCCACATCGCCACGCGGATCGTAGATTACCGTCGCCGTGTTATAGGGATGTAGGTGTACATAGGTCGCCAGCGCCACAGCGTAGGCTAGAGGAAAATAGGGATAGAGATAGGTCGCTCACCCCGCGAGGAAAAGATAGGGGTATAGAACGACTAGCGGAAGCCTTAGAAGGCATGATAAGACTTAGACCAGCCGCCGCGAAGCAGACACAGGAGTTGCCTATTTTCAACGACTCGGCCGCAGAATGGTTATCGTTTAAAGCCGCGAGTCCACACGTCTGTATGTATTCACCAACACGGAAAATATGGCAAGGTTAAGTTACTATTTACGTGGTGAGGCTAGGGAGGTAGTATCGGCGCTGCTGTTTACCGCGAAGGATCCAGCAGACATTATGCGGACACTGGAGCAGTGTTTCGGCCGCCCGGAAGTAATTATTGATCGTGCGTTAGATGACTTGAAACGCCTTCCGCGCCCGGGTCAAACCGCCCAGGAGTTAAATTCGTTCGCTATTAAGTTATAAAATATAGTATGTATTATGCAGAACGTCGACCGCAAAGGATACTTACAAAATCCGATGCTAACTAGGGAGGTTACGAGTAAGCTTAGCCCTCACTTACGGTCGCGTTGGTGCGATTATGTGGAGCACTACGGAAGTGCGAACGAACCGGACATTGTCACACTATCCCGGTTTATGATGAGAGAGGCTGACCGTGCGTTAAGTCACACCTATACGTCCGTAACGCCGACCAAGGAATCGCCCGTAAGACGAGAAGCGCCGCCGTCGAAAAGGATAGTGTTGACACGCCGCGTAGAGGATAGGGCCCGTGACGTAAAGACGTTCACCGCCCAGGAGGACACCGGTAGTGCCTCGTGTATGTGTTGTGGGGGTGAGCACCCTATCGCCAAATGTAGGAAGCTGGCGCAGATGGGTTTGGACGACCGGTGGATGTGGGTAAGGGAAGATGGGGTGTGTTTTAGGTGCTTAAGCAGCAAACACCGATGCCTACGTTGTAAAGCTGTTCTAGCTCGACGGCTGCAACGCCCCCCACTACGCTCTCCTTCACGCCCGCAAGGCCCGCACGCCTGAAGCATCGGTAAAACCGGATGAAACCGTGCTCGTCGCGTCGAATGTTAATAGTAGTGCGTCTATATTATTGCAAGTGTGCACCATTACCGTGCGCGGACCGCGCGGCATGGAAGTTGATACGTATGCGCTACTTGACGAAGGCTCTACCATATCGTTGATCGACGACGACTTAGCTCGCGAGTTAGGAGTGGAAGGACCGGTAAGGCCGCTCAATAATAGAGGCGTAAATAATAGTTAACGCGAGGTCAATAGTAGGTTAGTAAATATAGGGATACGTGGCAAGACGCGCAGTGAAATGTATAATGTAAGCGCGCGAACGATAGCAGATTTAAAGATAGGCTCGCAGTCTGTGAGTAGGGAGTGCTTACGGTTGAAGCACATACGTGACTTACCGAGTTTGGTGTGTTACGACGACGCGAAACCGAGATTATTATTAGGCATTTAATAATCACCCGTAATTTGAGAATAGGACGTCGAAGGCAGGCCATAGCCGCACGTACGTTACTAGGGTGGGTAATTCAGGGAACCGTGCCGCGGTTAACGTGTAGGGAAGACGGCGAGACCGTATTACACGTAGCAAGCACCAGCGGACGGCCAGATAGAGACATCCGAACGTTTGCCTGTCAGGACGAGGAGCTAACGGAACTCCTCAAACGGCAATATGAGATAGATTCCATAGGTATTTCGCTAAAGAGTAGGCCGCGACGGGAAGAGGAGCGCGCTGTCGACATATTCCAGCGCACCGTCAAGAAGGTCGGCGAGCAATACCAAGTTGGACTGCCATGGAAGGTCGACAACGTGCGGATGCCACCCAGCTATGAAATGGCAGCTCGAAGACTACGGACGATTGAAAAGAATATGAACCAGTCGCCGGAGTTTCGGAACGCCTACACAGCCCAGATAGATAACCTCCTGGCGAAAGGATACGCAAGGGAAGCCGAAGGGACGGAAAGAGAGGATCCCAAGAGCTGGTACCTGCCACACTTCGCAGTGCGGAATCCGATCAAGCCGGGGAAGACAAGAGTAGTATTCGACGCGGCAGCGCGCGCATCCGGTAGATGTCTTGATAACTATTTACTCGACGGCCCCGACTTATTACGAAACTTACCGGGCATACTGTTTAGGTTTAGAGAGAATAAGATAGCCGTGTCCGCGGATATTAGGGAAATGTTCTTGCGTGTGAAAATCGACCGTCGCGACCAACCCGCGTAATTATTTCTCTGACGAGGAAACGAGCGACACAACCCACCGCGGGAGTACGTTATGACGTCGATGATTTTCGGCGCGAGAAGTTTGCCGTTTCTGGCACATAGTGTAAGAAATTATAACGCGCGCGCATACGCAGAAACACACCCGTTGGCACTTAAAGCTATCGTACGTAGTCATTATATGGACGACTATTTAGACAGCTATGCAACGGTAGAGGAAGCCGTACATACGGCAAGGCAGGTTACGGAAGTACACCAGAAGGCCGGTTTCACCTTGGCAGGCTGGAATTCTAATCACGCAGCCCTATTGGAAGACAAGCCGGAGGAACTACTGGCGCGCAAGCCTAAGGAAGTAGGCTTAAGGCAAGACAGCTCAGACAGAACCCTAGGGTTGTTAGGGATGGCCGACGAAGACGCCCTAACCTTCAACACATCGATGAATAGGGTGCCGCAGGAAGTAAAGGCGCTACAGCGACCACCGACCAAGAGGGAAGCATTAAGCGCAGTCATGTCTGTGAGCGCCAAGATCCTGCTACAAGACCTATGGCGTATGAAGAAGGTCGGATGGGATGACGAACTACCCGAGGAGGCAGCGGATGAATTTCAGAGGTGGCTTCGATTCGTCGAGGAGATGTCACGACTGCGACTGCCATGGTACTATGCTCATACGGGGGGAGTGGTAGAGCGTCAACTTCACGTATTTAACGACGCAAGCGAACGTGCGTACGCATCCGCGGCATATTGGCAAATACGATACAGCGACGGAACGGTTAGGTCTGATCAAGGCGCAAAGTATACCGCGATTAGAGTTTCAGGTGAACTTAATAGGCGCGCGACTCGCGGAATTCGTGGAAGGCGAACACAGAGTGGTAGCAGATAGGGTCGTAAATTGGACGGACTCTACTACGGCGTTCCACTGGATACAAAATGATACGGCGCGTTACACTCCATACGTGGCTCATTGGTTAGGGGAGATAGCTGAAAAGACATCACCCGAGCAATGGAGGTGGATACCAACTGCGGAGAACATAGCAGATCAGGCAACGCGCATGAATTTCAAAGAAGAAAGCGATAAATGGTTCACAGGACCGTCCTTCCTTTACGAGGACGAAGACAGATGGCCTCACCGACAGGAAGAGAAGGCAGGGGATGATGAAGAGTTGGAGGAAATCGTGGCGCACCAGAACGACACCAAGGATGCTCCACACCTGCCAGACATATAACGATTCTCTGCCTACGAGAGATTGATCAGGGCCACAGCACGAGTACTGCAGTTCGTCGATACGATACGAGTAAGGGCACTAGGACTGACATTGCAGCACATCCAGAGGGCAGAGCGGATGTGGATAGAGCACAGCCAACGTGAAAGCTTCGCTGAAGACATCAGCCGCCTTTAGCGGGGAAAGAACCTGGCCACCGGCAGCGCACTGAGGAAGCTCGACCCCATATTGCAAGAGGGAATGCTACGAGCCAGGGGAAGGATCGACGCAGCCGATGTGGACGGCCAGATGAAGAGACCCATCATATTGAACGGACGCCACCAATTCGTGAAGCTGCTTGAAGAGAAGGCGCATCAGGAAGCAAGCCACGCCAACAGAGAGAGGGTGGTCAACGACCTACGCACTAGGTTTCATATCCTCCGATTACGACCCACCGTACGAGAAGCGGAGTGGAGATGCCTACGGTGCAGGGTACGCAAGGCGACACCACGGCCTGCGGTTACAGGAGACCTACCACCCGAACGGTTAGGGGCGTTTGCGCGACCATTAACGTACACCGGGGTCGGGCCTCTGATAATTACGATAGGACGACGGCACGAAAAACGGTGGGTAGCACTATTCACGTGCTTAACGACGCGCGCGGTTCATTTAGAACTAGTTTACTCTCTGACAACGGACTCGGCGATATCGGCGTTGCGGCGCATGGCGGCTAGGCGTGGGTGGCCACAGGTTATATACTCCAACAATGGCACAAATTTTCATGGGGCAAATACAGAACTGCAACGGGCGATGGAAGAGTGGGCACCGCAGCTGAAGGACTACGCGCTGACTCGGCGAACCGAATGGAAATTCATCGCACCAGGTGCGCCTAACCAGGGAGGCGCATGGGAGCGTCTCGTACGCTCAGTGAAGACCGCAATCGAAGCCACTCTACATCAAAAGAGCCAACGGGAGGAGACGTTAGCGACGCTCCTGACAGAAGCAGAGAACACAGTAAACTCTCGACCGTTGACGCACGTACCGGTCGATATCAACGACGAAGAGGCGCTGACACCCAACCACTTCCTACTGTTGGGACCATCGGGCCTACCAGTCACCGCGCCGTGCACACCCACGGATCGTCGGGCGTGGAGAGCGGCGCAGGGGCTCGCCGACAAGTACTGGAGGCGCTGAGTGAAAGAGTACCTGCCGACGCTGTTTTCGTGCGGGGACTCCCGAGATGCTCAGCAGCGCCAAATTCAAGAAGAGGACCTCGTCGTGGTTGCGGACGGCAACCTGCCAAGAAATGTGTGGCCGCGGGGTGTCGTGACGAAGAAATTTCCTGGACCGGACGGCGTGGTGCGCAATGTCGAGGTCAGGGCCAAGGGCGGAGTGCTGCGGCGGCCCGTCAGAAAGATAGCCGTCCTTCCGAGGGAAGCTTAGGCTCGCAGGCTACGCCGGGGGGAGAATGTTGCGGACGGCGAAGGAGGCCGCCGCCCCGTCGCCACTTCATACCCCGTTGCGCCCCGCGCACCCCGCATACCGGCAGCAGATCACGCGATGTCGCCGACCAATCAGCGCGCGGCATCGCCTTATGACGCTACTCACATACTGAGACGCTCTCTTGCGGGATATAAGAAGGGCGTTTTGGTCTGTGAGGTGTTCATTTCGGAAGCGGCACTCGAAGACAACAAGAGAAGAAACCTCAAGAGAAATCAAGAAATACTCCATTGAAGATAGAAGAGTGAAGACTCCCCTCTCTGTATATAGTTTATTAGTGCCGCATTTGTAAATAGTTGAATACAGTATAGTTCTACAGTACCATCTTTTCTTTGAGCAGTCCCCTAGCGTAGTAATTAGTCAGTCATACAGTCCAGCTTGCAATAATAAATTAATACAGTCCACTAAAATCCGTTATATAGGCTATGCCAAAGAAGAGTATAATTTTTATTTTGTGAAGAAACTCACTTTTATGTTTTTTATATATAAGAGTATTAAAATGTTTATTCTATTTGACTAGTTTATTTTATTTCTATCCAATAACAAATCGAAAACACAATACACACAAAAAACACAAAATAATTTAAAACAACACATTCTATTCCTCGATAATAATCAGGGTTCAGAAAACCCCACGTGGTTCAGGACGTAACTTTTATCCACGTGGTTCACGGAAGGTTAAGCTTACGCGCACACTACACATTAAATAAAACCAGTTTTTACGGATTTTTTATTTATTTTATATTCCTGACATTTTTCAGTCTATCACGAGTGGAAGCATAGTCCTCTCTATAGCTCGCAGGGGAACCTTGAGCTTCCTCATACGGACAGCAGTGAAAGACTACGTCTCAGATCCATAAGTCATCACTGGCAACACGTACTGGTTGTACAATCTTGTTTTGAAGTTTTGAGATATGCTTGACGAGAAGGTGTGTCTCTCCCGAACACTGCCCGGCCGTGTTGAATGGAATGGAAAAATTAGAATATCTGCAGTTGACCCAGAGTAACCAACATTGCCCCGGCCCGGCTATATAGTTCGAAGAACCGACAAAACAACACAAAGGACCACGCTCTCACAGAATACCAGTGTAAAATAGCAGGCTTAACATTACTATGTTTCGTATGGTGAGTGTAGACCGGAGAACCTTTTACTGGAAAAGAGGCATTCTATCTTAGTCCTCATGGGTGACAACGCATCTGCATTTTGATTCTTTATTGAGGATAGATGTAGATTTATATGGGTCACAGCAACCCCTTACCATCAGGTGGACTGTGTGCTCGTTTGTCATCTTATACTAAAAAAAAAAAGATTTTTTTATTTCTAACCATAAGAATAAAGGAAAAACCAAAATCACCATACCTTGTAGTAAGATTTTTGAACGTTACTGATTTTTTTTCAAGTAGCATTTATTTTTGTTACGAACGCTGGTTACTATTAAATATTTTATACTCACACAGTCTGTTACATTATGGGAGCTTGGGTAAACATTTTACCTCTTTTACGAGTTTAGTTTTCTACGATATGACGTAAAATCACATTAAAATACAGATAAAATGTCAATGATTTGCCAGATTTAAGGCAGCTAGGTTTAACACCTTTTGAGACTTTAATAACACTACTTTTTACGAACACATGCTACTCGGTCAAGTTGACCCATTCGCATTTCGCAGCTATGATATATTAACGGCAACGACGCAAGCGAACGTGCGTACGCATCCGCGGCATATTGGCAAATACGATACAGCGACGGAACGGTTAGGTCTGATCAAGGCGCAAAGTATACCGCGATTAGAGTTTCAGGTGAACTTAATAGGCGCGCGACTCGCGGAATTCGTGGAAGGCGAACACAGAGTGGTAGCAGATAGGGTCGTAAATTGGACGGACTCTACTACGGCGTTCCACTGGATACAAAATGATACGGCGCGTTACCCATTAAGTGATGAATTTTTTGAAAAATTTGTTTATAAAAATGAATCTATATTAGATATAATAAATCTGTAGAAAATTCGTGTCTGTTATAATTCTAATATTTTCTGGATAAATCAATTCCATTGTCTATCTGTCTGTCTGTCTGTGTATTCCCGATTCACGCAAAAACTACTGGACAGATTTCCATGAAATTTTGTGTGTAGTTAGATAGAGACCCAGGGAAATTTATTAACTATTTTTCATCCAATTGCGGAACTTCAAAAAAGGAGGGTTAAGTGTTGTCCTTCCTCAAGATGTTAATTTCTATTTTATATTATTGATTTATTATATGTATAGATTATATGTGTGTGTTTTTAAAATTAATAACATATTAACATATTTATAAATAAATCCCAAAATTAATTTTAACTGTTGAATAATAATTTGAACTACTTTGAACTACGCCGACAATCCACGTTCAAAAAAAAATTCAAAAAGTAGTAACTTTTTACCTCCAGTAACTAATAAATAAAATAAAAGTAAATAACTTACATTTATATGTTTAAATAATTTTATTCATAATTATTTGAAAATTTTAACGTAATTTTTTTGGTTCTTTTGTTATTTCATTTTAGTATAATTAATAAAGTTTATAGTAACTAATTACTACTTAAATAGATAATAATGACATCAATGGAAAATCATATAATGTGAGATATTTCTGTTTAATTTCTAGTCTATAAAGAGGTTTTGTTTATCTATAAATAAACTGATAAAAACTGTAATTATTGCAAAAGTCTGACAATCCGTATAGTTTAAATAAAGATATTTTCATATATGTAATTTATATCTCATCTTAAAATTAATAATATCATAAAATAGTCGATTGTGGCACGAAATGGAGGCATTTAATTAAATTTAACATTGTCTTTTAGTATATCATGATATAACTTGACCAAATCAATGAATAGAGATCGTTCGGCGATATTAACAACTAAACACAACATTGCTATTTCTTCATATTGTTTATATCGTAAAATAATTTCATTACACACCGCTAGCAGCACTGATAGCGTATTTTTGACAGAAGCAGAATTTTAATAGAGTCTACATCACTTTATGCCTAATTTGTATATTTTATATAAATGTTGGCTGTTTTGTTGTGTGATTGGATCACTCCAGTCGCACCCCACCTTATTATCGCCGAGTACTCGAGGGTACAGTTTTTGTTTTCACAGTTTTGATCACATAATAGTGTCATCTATTTACTGCTAGCTTAAAAAATTGTCAGACTTAAAATATCCAAACCGGTGTCGTGATAATTTATCGTTATTGTTACTTTTAGCAAAATTACTAACCGAACTGTGCACTCAAAATTGTGATTAAGACAGAATGTCTTTAGTTGAATATGTTGGTTGTCTATCAGCATAGCAATATTTCACCAACTTGTTTTTGTATCAAGTCCGATGTAAATAATTGAAAATTAAGGGGACTGTAAAATTTTCATCTCTAAATATCTTTTGTAATACTGTATAATAAAATATAATTATATATAATATTAAAAATTATAATAATAATAAAAAAAACTAAAATTAGAAACTTAATTAGCATATAGTCCTACTCCCCGCGGTATCGTGCCAAGAACGCTGGCTGCGTTTCCCCGCTGAATGGCTATACTTAACCTCTGAGCGAGAAAAGAACCAGCCCTCATATTACCAGCAGCAACGACCAGCCGCGGATGGATTTCCTTTAAGAACTTCACCGCACGTGGACCCCACGGACTGATAGTCTCTACAGCAAATAGCACAAATATGTAGTCATCTCTCAGAGACTCATATTTGCGCCACTTACTCAGTTCAGCTGCCTCTGATGCCGCCCCGGCTCTAAACAAGGTACCCCTGAGATGAGAGGCCGCCAGAGTATCTACGCAAGTAGCATCCCACACTAGGGCTTTACCTCTCTCCCAAGGGACCAATGTCATACCGTCGGGTCTCCTGCCATCGTCTCCAAATATTCCACAAGGTTCTAAAACCGAGGGAACATTTATAGAGGCAAGAGCCCTTCGGATGACATCGTTCAAAGAACTGTGTCGTGAAAACCTACCAGCGCTTTTTTTACATGAAAATCCGTGGAGCCCAAACTTGTCGACGCTGCTACCACAAAGGCACTCATGGGGTTGACAAAGCGCCGCTCCTAGTCGGATTCCTACGGCAATACGCAAGCTTTCCCCATCAAGTAATGTGCCGAGATTACTCTTAGCCTTCTCGAAATGATGGATTAGTTTGAATTACTAATTATTTGGTAAATGGGGTCCACAATATTACAAAAGCTTCTTTTCAGTTTTTTCGAGTTTTATTAAAACAAATATGAGAGCCGTGTAGCTCGCCATGTGATTTCAAAGCACTGGAACAAAAGTGTCCGATTCCGGCAAGGACTAATGAAACTGGTAAGGAAATTTTATTTGCTTATGTTCCACGTGCTCAGTGAAGTGGTAAAGAATAACTTGGTGGCGAAAACTTAGTGTATAAGTAGTTTAAAATAAGTTGTGAACATGTGAAACCACTATTCTGCACATGGGTAATTAGCAGCCCTGTCCACAGTCTTAAGATGTATGTAACCTGCTTCTTTACTTTTTTATTTCCAATGAGACATATAAAACAGTTTGTCATATATTAAGATAGCTTTTATATTTTTAGATATTACCTGCCTATTGAGATTTTTGTGACAGTTTCATAGTTGATATAAGTAAATGAACAGGCTCTTGCGAAAAAATACTATAAATATCAAAGGTAAGCAAATTTTAAACGCATTTTTATTTTTATGTTAACTATGAGTAGAACTGCATTTATAGAATCTTGAAAGTTATCCGTTAACCGAATCGATCTAAACGTAAATTTTATAGTACGTAGTAACCCAAATTCGATGCGCACCGAAACCACTCATATGTTAATTGCAATTTGAAGTTACGATTTACCACGTTCAAGAAGAAAAACACGAAGAAAAATATCGCGAGAAAACCTGCATATTTGAGAAGTTAAAAAATATTTCGGTAATTATTTTAAGGTGAAGTCGGTCAACCCGCGTTGGAGTTAACTCGATCAACTGCTTTTTGTCCTAAAACTCGCTGTGGCCTGTCCCCAGTAGTGGGATGTATGTAGGCTGCTACTTTTTAAATTTAAATAGGCATATCCACTGCTGATCATAGGCTTATCTCATTGTTTGTCAAATAGGTTGGATATTTGCAGTGGTAGCCACGCTTGGCAAGTAGGTTGGCAGCCGCAGCTTTTTATTACTCAGCACTGCACTTATCAGGAAGATAGTACCACCCATCTCCTGTTTCAGTTTCCCTTCTGTCGCCTCTTACGATACCCACGAGACGAAATGCGAAATTGGTTTCTATTTCTCCGCCTCTACATTGCTAATATATTTCTACTACCGTTAATCATTTTGATTTCCACCACAGATTACGAAATAAGTTTGTTACTAGCAGTTGTTGCCACGCTTGGCAGGCGGGTTGCCAACTGCATCTTTTTATAATTTTGAGCTGTAATCAGAAAGACGCTGCTGCCTATCTTCTCTATATTTCTACTTCCGTTCATGAAATTATGAAATTTTAACTTTAATTGGAGTAGTATTAATGATATTTCTAAATTGAATCCAACGCGAGCAAAGCCGTAGATCAAAAGCTAGTTTTAAATAAAAATCACTCTGTTCTATTATAATCTATCGAAAGAACTATTTCCAATAGTTGTTTTGAAAGACTCATTAACCAACTTTTAAGCAATAATTAAACTTTAAATAAAAAGTAAAACACGACTACAAAAACAAAAATAAAATAACTTCTACACAATAGATTCTGAAGTCGGTGCTAAGGCAGAGTATATTTAAGAATTCAGCTCCGAATTCAGAACCTATTATGTGGAACTATTTTTGAAGTCATATTTTACCCTTTTGAGTGGACTAAGCAATATCACAAGTTTAAGTTAACAACCAGTCGTCTAAATAGTTTCATTAAAAATTTCATCCCCTATTTTTATCCTTTTTTCACTGTCCTTTAAATACAATAAAGCTTTCATTCATCCATTCAGGGACAAAAGTAAAAGTGGTATAATAATATTCGTTGATAATTGCATAAATCGTGCTGAGAACATTTTTACGTGCAAGGTTACCATGCCAGATTTTCCTTCATTCAGACCCTTTTTACTGAAAATGATGCATTACATCTTAGTCCTCACGGGTGGCAATGCATCTGCATTTTGATTCGTAATCAAGACTAGATGTAGATGTCTATCGGCTGCAGCAACCACTTACAATCAGGTGGACTGTGTGCTCGTTTGTCATTTTTATCCTATAAAAAAAATCAAAAAATTTGGAAAGTTTTGCGATGACAATTTACTGATTTAACAAAAACATATTATTTATGATAATTGTTTACAATTATATTGTAACAATAACAAATGATCGTATAATATTTAACAAATTACACAAACAATTTGTTCTGTTTATTCGTGTTTAACCACAGAGTACTAATGAGATAAGGGCATGATTAATGTGATGTAAATGGCTGTTAGGACACTTGAATTAAATAAGATTGTCATACTACATTAAATTGAACATTTACAAATAAATTAGCACAGAGCTTCCATATTATTCTGGATATTTTTAAACTTTTGAATGACTATAGTTTTATCTTGATAATATGTATGTAATTCCTCTAAGACCTTGATATTTGAAAACTATAATTTTAATTTAAAATATTTAGTGAGGTACCGTTAGATATTTTTTTTAAATAATTATGAAATTCCATAAGCCGCTTTTATGTATTGTAATAAAGTTATAAAATATATTTATATAAAGTTTTCAAAATAATCAAGTTTCAAGGTAGCCTGCGCTATATTCCACATTAACTTATATAATGCTAATTAAAATCTAAGAAATAGGCTTTCCGAAACACTGTTCCGAACAAATTACCATTATCACTTAATGAAATATTAGAAATGGGATGATCTGCACAACTGAATAAAAAGCTTACCTATGTAACCTTAAACTTTACTTGGTCATTTCTCATAATTTGACACCATTTTTAAATAAGTTTCTGTAATTGGAAAATAGTCTTGTATGTCTGTGTTCCTTCTTATAAAGATGAAAACTAATGTTAAATACGTATTGTATTTAACTTTTGTACAATATGGAACAAAGAAATTGCCACTTTTCTATAATATGGTACAAAGAAATGAAACTTCGAAGTTGCAAATAACGCGAGCCGCTTCCCCTTCCAAATAGGAGATTAAATAATGAAACTTGTGAATGTTTTGAATTTTATCATTGTCGTTAATCAATGAACCTAAGGTTTCCTTAAACTCTAACCATTTGTAATAAGTGCCGTCAAACTTAGGAATTTGTATTACATGCAGCTTAAAACTCACGGATTCATTAACCGAAGTAAAATGGCTATCGTTATTTGAACAATGAACGCTGGGTTGGTTAGGCTGTAAGCCCTTTTGCACTAAACTACGACCAATGGAAATGCAGTTATCAAAATCTTGTTAAATTAGCTCACGCGAAATCAACATAGTATCTAGATCAGAGACTGCTATTTTCTCCTCCATCTGGTTTTGCAACTCTTCGAACTCAGAGAATAAAGACTCAATTCTTGATAATTTCATCGCACATTTACTTAACGCTAGGTCTGAGATATCCTTAATTGATGTTAAATCATCTAAGTAATTTTTTAATTCAGTTACGCGACCCTTTATGCTACTACGTTATAAATATAATGTCCTTAGATCCGTCTCAAATTTACCAGAATCAACCATTGCAATGAAGTTATCGAAGGTAAGCAAGTAAAAATTATATAATAAAAAATTTATTGCATACGATACGCTCCTTACTTTGCAGCCACTGAGCAGCAACAGCCGAAGATTATTTTCTTAACAGCTGTAGGGCAGTCGCGTTGAAGGTGACCAGCACACGAAGACAAGAGGTTGCAGCTGAGTTCAGAGCTGCGTAGGATTAACAGGTGCAGAGAAATTATACGCAGCTCCCCTGGAAATAGACAAACACACAAGCGTCTAAACACTGTATGTAAGGGAGTATGAAGAAATGAGGGAAATTTTGAGCGTGATTTTGAATAACTTAAAGGCGAAAATAATTGTATTATGTAAGGCTTTAGTAATTAATTATAAAGCAAATAATGAGCCCTTGAAAAATAAAATGGAGAAAGATGACTCATTTTAAAGTTTGAGGGTATGAATTTACGATAGACAAATGACTGTGAGTATATTTGGCCCGAAATAGCTTAAAATGCAAATTATCTGGTTTATTATACAGACTAGAAGCTAATCACTCACGTCAAAAAAGGACTATCGCATTGTAATGCAACAAATAATGAAATGAAAAAGGGAAATATGAAAGGAACAAGCTCACTCTAAAAAAAAATGTCCAAGCGCAGCGGTTCCGCAAGCAAGCCGTAGAATCCGCTCTGCTGGTGTAAGCTGCGAAGACACTGGCGCGAAGCTCTGTTTATTCCCGAATCCCGAAGCTGGAAGTCGTAGTGGTCTGGCTGCACGGCGCATGAAGTATAAGTTGATCCCGTAGTATTCCGGTAGATCTAGGTGCTGTTAGCGTGGCGTGGCTATGACCTCTTTGCCCTTCACCTTTGATCAATGTAGGTTAATCTTCAAAATCCGACGAATAATTAGCAAGTCCTGTCACGGTCGCCACTTTATAGGTTTCATCATTTTATTTTGCTTCGTCATCATCATCATTACAACCTTTCATAAGTATACTGCTGTACATAGGCCTCCCCCAAGGAATGCCACATAGCACGGTCCTGAGCCACCTGCATCCATCGACTTCCAGCATGTCTTACCAGGTCGTCACTCCATCTAGTGGAGGGACGCCCTAAACTTCGCCTGCCGGTACGAGGCTGCCATTCGAGAACCTTTCTTTCCCATCGGTTGTCAGTTCTTCGAGCCATATGGCCGACCCATTGCCATTTCAGCATACTAATTATTTGGGCTATGTCGGTTACTCTAGTTCTACTGCGGATATCCTCGTTTTTAAGTCTATCACGCAGAGAAACGCCGAGCATAGCCCTCTCCATAACTAGCTGAGAGACCTTGAGCTTCCTCATACGGCCAGCAGTGAAGGACCACGTCTCAGATCCGTAAGTCATTGCTTGCAACACGCACTGGTTGTACAAATTCATTTTAAGGTTTTGAGGTATGTCCGACGAGAAGATGTGTCGTAGTTTCCCGAACGCTGCCCAACCGAGTTGAATCCGTCGATTGACCTCTCGGTCGAAGTTGGACCTACATAGTCGGTCTATTTGTCCCAGGTAAACATACTCGTCAACAACTTCGAGCTTAGTGCTCCCAACAACTACCGGCATAGGTGTGACATGGACATTAAACATGATCTTTGTTTTGTCCATGTTCATCCTAAGACCTATTCGTTGGAAGACACTATTGAGGTCTTTGAGCATGGTGCTTAGGTCCTTCAGCGATTCTGCCATAATCCAGTGATTCTGCCATAATTTTTTTTATTTTGCTTACAGGCTTACAAATCATTTTATTTTATAATTTTTGTAAAAGATGCGCAAATGCGGCCGTGAGTGACTCTAATCCACCGCCACCGCGATTGTGCTAGTGCTGGAAAATGTGAAACTGAATATTGTAACTGTAAAGAGCAATGGCAGAAAATTAGTTGACATAAATTATTGCGTCTAGAAATTAGTTATATATAAAATGAGTTTTATTATTTTTCTATGATTTTTCAAATGAAAATGTATTTTAATTAAAACCACAGAATAAAACAAATATTTATGGGAATATCAAATGACTTAAATCATTTTACTCTATTCAAGTGTTGCATTATAGTAATATTCATACTATTTTCGTATACAATTTGTAAGACTACCAACACAGCACACAAACACAAAATATTTTTATATTAAGTTATTATTAGTAATAACTATACCATCAGTAATAATAATAAAAAAGTGATATGGTTGAAAAGAAGTCTCTTACAAAGAACTTCCTACAATAATACATTATCTCAATCATAGTAATGTGTAACAATTCCATTTAATGTTATGGCTACACTATCTAAAACAAAATGTCATTGTTTTTTGTTTCTGGCTTTACGGCTTTGGGTTCTAGCCCTTCTGAGAATGTCGCTGTATGACACAAAGGCCCTGGAGCCATGGCAGAATTATACATTTATAGTATGCAAATATATAATAAAGATACAATAATCTAAAAACTGTCAATTATGTAGGTAGGGCACGTTATGTTGAGAATGTATTAAGCTAACATCAAACAACCACAGGACGCATAACATTTTCCAAGTGACATAAGACATAACCTAAAATGGTCCAAATCTAAATATCTTTTTTTTGACGCCTTCGCAGGACGAAATTCTTTGACAAATGTTAAGGGAGTGACCCTTAACATTTTAAGATATTTTTAATATATAGACGCTACCATTCATTCTCAACTAATTTTATGTATGAAAGTCTGCCATTGTTCTTTCAGCATCAAGATAACTTGTATATTCGTTTTCTCCTTTATGATAATATTTTTACACAATTCAAGGGAATTGAAAAGACGAAGGTTTTTATATCACGCGTCAGGTCATGTAAACGCATTACCAGTTAAAAGGTAAAGGCACTATTTACTTCCTGCGGTAAAAACATACAAGTTTTTCAATGATTATTACTGGTATTCCATATAGTGAAAAAATTATTCCATTCTACAAACAAGAAAGGCTGGGCCACTATAGAAGCATTGGTTAATTCCATTCTTCCATTCTCTTTTTATTATTTCCTTTTATCTCTGTTTATACATAGATATAGCAAAATATTTTTATAGTTCGCCATGATGCAACTTGACGCCTGGTCTCCGGATACCCTGCAACGTTTTATAAAACTCAGAAGACATTTGGGACGTCGAAATTGAGCGGATCCAGTTCGCTCAATTCCGACGTTCCAAATGTCGCTGGCCAATTACTTACACACACACACACACACACACACACACACACACACACACACACACACACACACACACACACACACACACACACGCGCACACACACACACACACACACACACACACTCGCACGCACGCACGCACGCACGCACGCACGCACAAACGCACGCACGCACGCACGCACGCGCGCACGCATGCACGCACGCACGCACGCACGCACGCACGCACTCACGCACGCACGCACGCGCTCACGCATGCACGCACGCACGCATGCACGCACCCACGCACATACCGATGAGAAAACAGATGGGTTGCGCCACGCCCGCAAACAAGCGCACCGTACACCCTTGCATATCTCGTACAAACCGCACAACCTCGGCCTTTCAGACCTAAAGCATTGAGCCCGTTGTAGCCTATAAAAGCCACTGGCTAACTGCACTCACATTATACAACAACTGGGCGATGCCGATATAGAAAACATACAAAAGTGTTCTTGTTCTTGTTGTCGTCATCTAGCTTACGAAATCTTATAAGTAAACAAGATACATATTTTGTTAATTTCCCGCCCACAAGTTAACACAACACGTTTTAATAGAAGTAAAATTACAATTCGCTACGGCAATTGTTAAGTAAATAATGTTACTATATTAAATGCCTGTGTCGAAAGTTCATTGGATTGAAACTCAAGTTTGTACATTTCCTTAAAGTTTGTTGTCTGCAAACTACTCCACAACCTACTTTAGCTTGCATTTTAGTACAATTAAATACAAAAGCTTCCTTTATGATTCTCTCTCTTTCTCTATATTTCCTTGATACGCTACGCCTTAATCGTCAACTAATATACAAGGGGCTTTTTCATGTAGAGGAGAAAGAGTACTAATTTGCGATAATTAATAAGTGCATTGGTGATTGCAGTACCAAATGTCTCACTTCTTCGAAGATGCTTTCGACGCCGGTCTGCGTATTTAAGTGTACGCTGAGTGAAGAGAATAGAATCAGTTTTATTAAATATAGATTACAAGAATACTTATTTAATTTCGTTATATGGGAAGAACCAAAAAGGAAGCCAGCGTGACTATTATTTTTAATAAAATCAATTTACAATATATTATTTTATACAATTAATTGGTATGAAGACATTGGAAACAGAATGGTAGCGATCACCTCATTCCCAGAGGTTATCATCAATCATGGACTCTTTTGTAGTATAATATAAGTAGGTGTAAATTGAGGCTTCTGCGTCACTTGCTCTCGCTTCGCTCGAGCTACATGCCGCTGAAGGCCCCAATTCTCTCCATTAGAGGTCTAATTCTCTATCCGCTTTTTTTATCTTTGCTCCATTTCTAATACCGTTTCATTCGGAATCTGAAATACAAATGGTTCAATAATATAACAACAAAATATGAAGGCTAATCGATTTCATCGTTAAAAATGCAAGGTTGTACAAAAAAATAGTTACTTTCATAATAAGTACTAATCGTTAACGGTCTGAAACTATTTTTTTTCTTCTTCTCAAACACAAAGGTAATTTCAATTAAAAGATGAAGTGTTTATTTACATATATTTTATTAGAAATCAAACAATCATTTTGTTTTCAAAACACCATTTCTTAATACATAAAACATTTTTAACGCACATATTTTCTTATAAGTAAAACAGTTATACAGTAAAATATCTTTACAATAAAGTCCACAAAGAGTATTTAAATTGGGAGCTCCTAAGCAACTTATATCTATGATAGTATTATTTTCATCACAAATATCTTGCACCTTTTAAAAAAATCTTTTTATCTTTCAAATATGTTTTTATAATTCTGTGAAACTCTCTATAATTAATAAAGCCTTACTCTATCGATACCCTCGGTGCTTTTCAATCCACCCAATTTGTTTTTTCTCTTCAGGAGATAGTGAAGTGAATGGGTAAGGAGGTTTAATTAGGAATATATTGGTGTACTCTAGAGTGGCTATAGCAAACTCCTTTACTATAAATTTATTTTTGCTATTTTTGAAGCCTTGAAGATCGACGATTATTGTATTGCTATTCGTGATATTTTCTTAACGATATTACTCAGTGGTTTGTATTCGAATATACAGTCGTTTAATATCAAGCAATAAGCGGTTGTCTGATCTGGTATTACTTGGTCTGTTTCGATTTCAAATCTCACATCGATCGAACCTTTTAAAGTTTCGTGTTGTCTTGAACAATCAATTACAAATAATGGAGCCACGTCTCTGAACTCCTTTAAACCCATCAACGGCTCTGACCGGCGTCCATGATACGACTGTTGAAATCTCGCATACTGGTCGTATAATAAAGTAAACTTATCGTCTGAAAAACTGACATTCAGCCCCTCATAAGGATAATATGATGAATTTAAAAATACACTTACATCTCCTACGTGACAATGATCAATGTTACAGCCTACGGCTGCTCCCACAAAGGTTCAATCCTCCGAGGCCCATCAGCGGAGTTTCAACGAACAGTCGTAGGTCGGGCCTCAATATGGCCGCGTGGAATTTCTCTAATTACAATAAACAATAAGGGGGAGCATCTATACTACTGCCATTCAACAGGGAGAATATTAAACCGAGCTCACTTACCTATATCCAAAGCGACTGGTACTTTCGGAGTCGGTCAGGTCGCTTGTGGTTGTGTAGTGCAAGGGAAATAAGGTGCTGTGATGTGTATCTGGGTGTGATTGTGGTGATTGACCTTATTAGACCTTTGCCGTCGGCAGCAGCCCGGACGTCAGCACCGCTCCAAATTGAGGTAATCTTCCACGGCGTCGTCCACAGTCACTTTCTTGGTTCGTCACGATGACAGTCCATTAACTCTATCGTACGATTAACTAACTTAAAGAAGCCACTAACTCTCGTTTGTTATAAAGCTTAACACACAAAACGAACACGGAGTGTCGGTCTATATGAAATCCCGTTACTATAAGCAAAAACGTAACACACCGCCCGAATACGAATGTCCGGATCAAAGTTCACTACCGCTTCGCGTGGCAACCGTTATTTCTAGAATACCAAATGCCGCACTAGCTAATATTGTCGAATGTACTTATACAGATTCTGAGTCAGACCCAATGAGTCCCGGGTGAAGCTCTCAAGCAAGGAATGCGCGTTACAATTCCCAGACAGTATATTTACTAGACGCGCCAAAATTATTCCGAGTTCCCGACAAAATACAGCGTGCTGTCCCAAGCACAGCTGGACACTCCAAGATAAAATAAATAAAACAGTATATATAATTGATATAGCCATACCAAATACGCATAATTTAATTAAAACTATAACTGAAAAAATAAATAAATACACAGAACTGAAAGAAGAAATGACAAAAATGTGGAAGATGAAAAAAAGTTTTTATAATACCCATAGTACTTTCTACCACCGGAATAATCCCGAAGCACTTACATCATAGTTTGAAAATGCTAGATATATCACCGAACTCTTACATTAATTTACAAAAAGCTAAAGCTATCTTAAATACATGTCGCATCGTTCGAAAATTCATGAAGGAAGACAGTAATGTAGTTTATCCCCTATTACAATGACGGTTACTTGGTTTCAACCCGTAATCGCCATTTAATTACCAGCTTTAAGCTGAGAAAAAATATTTAAAAATAATAATAATAATATAATAAATCATTTATTCTGGACCAAACCTTTAGTACATTTTCAAACTCAAACTCATTCTCAAACTCCTGCTTGCGCAGCCTAACGGGCGCGGTTCCTAAATCTACCCACCTATCCGCTAACAAACAAAGGAAGCAAACAACAAAAGAAAATATTTTTATTATTACGTATTACGTATTTATTACCTACTATTTTTATTAATATTACGGCCGGGCGTGATTGGAAATCAATCAACCACGCTCCTGCTACCAAAAATTGTACACGCCCCTAGCTGCCCTGACAAAGGTCGACCATACAGGGGCCCATACAGCTGTAGATTCAACGGACAACTAAGGGTGGGGCCCAACGGCCTATGGAGACTTATTATTCTACACAATAGATATAAGGCTAGGTAATTAATAAGAACGTACCTGGTTCCGAAGCTAAGACTGACCCCAAGGCTCGGTCAGGCGGTAGGTAGGTGCATGTAAGTAGTGTGTTAGAAGGTGTGTATGTGTGACCTGACCTAACTGAGGTGATCGGGCAGCGGCCTGTTCCGATGCTGCCCCACGATGTGGTATCACACCAGCGGACGTCACCAATTGACAATGGTAGCTTTCACTTCACTATTTCAGTCTATCAACTTTATTGTACATATAATTAACTTCAAAGTCAACCAATTCAACGTTCATCGAAATGAAACACGTGAAACACGGCACAACTAATGAACGGGGATCAAAGTTCACTTCCGTTTTCACTCAGCAAACAATTATTTTTAGAACCGAACGCGACCTTCTCTAGGGTCACAAAGTTCCACGCTCCCCACAACAACCAAGATTCTTTCGTACGATATTAACAGGCTACTCACGCAAATCAAAGATTGCAACTGCACTTCAAAACACTATCACTACACAAATTGACGAAAATTACTTGCAACGAAGTTATTTTAATCACTCAAATTCAATACAAGCTTCTTGTCACGAAACACTCAAATAGACACTCAATTTGAGGCGGTATTAAAGATACACAAATCTTAGATAGTAATTAGGCGCGCAGCATACTCTAATTCGGACGTTGATCGCAATCAATGTTAACTTCCAAAACAATTAACCAACGCGGCGTCCGCGCAGAAAATCTATTTTCCTAGACTCAACAAACTCCTCGTCGTTGCATAAATTTGCTAACAAAACCGACACTATATAGAGGTTATACGGGACGCGACCACGCCGTTCTAGTTTAACTGCATTAACACTTCCGACGCGCCCTGCTCGCAACCACCCGATCTCGCGCGAACGTCAGCTGGTAGGAAATCACCGCGCTGAGCGCCCCCTGGCGTCAATTATTGAACTTAGCGTTTGGCGCGAATATTTATGATTTCTCGAGTGCTTAAACAATGGTTTGATCACTTGCATATATTTAAAGTTGGTTGGGGAGGAGTATTGTTGGCTGTGCGTGATAGCTGTGAGGTTCGGGTGATTTCGGATATTGACGGTATGACACCTGATAAGGAACTAATATTCGCACTTGTGAGCTGCAAAAATGTAAAGTTTTTATGTTGTGTGGTGTACCTACCACCAAATTATTGCGACGATCAGTATATTGATGTTCTGACCTGCATGAAAATGCTTTGTGTACTTATTCAAATTTGAATGTATTAGTATTAGGTGATTTTAATCTTAATTCTTGCAGCACTAATGTTAAAACTCAATTTAATATTTTTTGTGACTTCTGTAATCTACAGCAACATAATACGGTACTTAATACTCGCAGTGGCTTGTTAGATCTCGTGTTGAGTGACTATGACCGTAACCAACTGAAGGTGTTTCCTGGATTGGATCCACTCGTGCCAATAGATGAGTATCACCCTTCGTTGAACGTCAAAATCAATCTCTCATATGGGGAGTTCTTGCCTGGGCTGCGGTCTTCACCTGATGAGAGTTCGCATGCGATCCCCGATTGGAATTGGCGTAAGGCAGACTTTAAAGCTCTATATACTGCGTTAGCTAAATTAGATTGGTCCGAGTTAATGACTTTTACAGACGTAAATTCGGCCGTAAATTTTTTTTACAACAAATTGAAGGAAATTATTAATTTATATGTACCAAATAAAAAGCTTTCTCCAAATCATCGTCAGTATGTCTATCCGAAGTGGTTCACGCCTGAGATTATAGAAAATATTAAAAAAAAAATATTTTCATCTTAAGAGATTTAAGCAAGAAGGCAAATTATTTAATAAAGAACTGTTTAGCTTTTATCGATGGAGGGTTAAAACCTTAATTGACAACGCATATGAGCAGCACCTTAAGTTGATACAGAAAAGCATAATTGACGATCCGGTATTTTTTTGGAAATATGTTAGTGATATAAAGAAAGAAAGACGACATACTGAAACGTTTAGTTATAAAGGTGCAGAAGTAACAGGTCAAGATGCGGCTAATGCCTTTGCTGAATATTTTGGCTCAGTATTCCATAATGAAAAGCCCCTATTAAATTATGTAGATGCCGAAAATGCGGCTAACTCACAAAATAACGTGATGCCCATCTCAGTCAGGCAAGTAGACGAAAGTGATTTTAGATTGGCAATAAGACGCCTAAAACCACGATCTGCTGGTGGCCCTGATCTCATTCCCGCTTTTCTGGTCAAGGATTGTGCGCCAGCTCTTCGTTCACCACTCTTGTTTATTTTTAATCTGTCTCTTAGACAGGCTAAATATGACAATGTAATATTTAGCCTGTCTAATGACTAAATAAAACAATGGAAACCATCTAGGGTGACACCTGTTCCAAAGGGAGAACCTGGAAAAGATGTTTCTGCTTTTAGACCTATTGCGGTGCTTTCGGTTCTGGCGAAGATATTTGAAACCACGTTGGACTTTCGCATTAGGAATCAAGTAGATAACATTTTGCATGAAAGTCAACATGGGTTTCGAAAGAATCGTGCAACGACTACTAACTTAATAGCGCACGTGGACTATGTCTATGCTGAGATGGATTCTAGGAGACAGGTAGACGCCGCCTATTTCGATTTTAGGAAGGCTTTCGACCTGGTGAGTAATGACATACTGTTACATAAGCTAGCTAAGTTGGGCTTTACTCCGAAACTTCTTCAACTCTTTGCTTGCTATTTGGATAATCGTCGTCAATTTGTTAGAGTGAGTGGTTTCGAATCCGCTGATTATTTCACTAGATCTGGGGTGAGTCAGGGTAGTACTCTTGGCCCTACGCTGTTTTTAATTTTTATAAATGACTTGCCTACCAAAGTAAAATTTGCGAAGTGTTTGTTATTCGCAGATGATCTAAAATTAAGTTTGGCGATTGGTAGTGTTGCTGATGCACAGGCTCTTCAACGAGACATAGATGCGGTATCGAAATGGAGTCAACTGAACCATCTTCCTCTTAATGTGACTAAATGCAAGGTTATCACTTTTGCATTAAAACAGAATCCTGTCATTATTAATTATAACTTATACGACGCGCCTTTGGTAAGAGTATATGACATACGTGACTTAGGTTTAATATTAGATAGTAAATTGAGTTTTCACAATCATATGACATCCATTTGCAAGTTAGCTAGTAAGACTTTGGGTTTTGTGATGAGGACTGCAGCTGACTTTGATGATATAAGGGTGACTAAAACTTTGTACTTACAATGCGTATGTACGTAGTAAGCTAGAGTATGCAGCTGTGGTCTGGAATCCTTACGAGAAAAAGTATACTCTCTTGTTAGAGAGGATACAACGTAAATTTGCTCGTTGGCTTTATAAGAAAGTTCATGAATACTACCCTTATTTGTATCCTTTTTTATTCGTCTTGGGTATGGTTGATTTTGAAACCCTAATGTTTAGGAGGGTGATGTCAGCTATTAGGCACTATCTTTCTATAATTCGCCACAAGTTGGATTGCCAGTCGGTTATGGAGAGAATCGGTTTGTTGGTGCCCAGGTACCTGCATAGAGGTAATGGAGGAACGGTGGCTCCGCGCCGTAGGGCGCGTCTTCTAGATAGACCAGTTACGCGTACCAAACGTGCTGCTTTTGCACCAACAAATCGTGCATTAATACTTATAGGGGACATACTCACTCAGCACGATGAAATTGACCTATTTGCAGACAGTATAACACGTCTGCTGACTCTTTTTTATAAAATTATTGATGATATGACAATTAATAATTCGACAATTTAATTTCGTTGACTATGTACTATTTATACTTTATATTTAAGATTTAATTTTAATTATGGGCATATTAAGATTGTTATTAGTTTTTATTGACATTGCATTATAAATTGATATGACAAAATGTTTAATTATTAATACTTTATGGTTTTAATTGGCTTTATTACCATTTTAATTTCTGACACGGGCTGCCAAAAGCTTCGAGATTTTATATTACTATTATTTTATAATTAATTAATTTATGATTATTAATTTTTGTTGTAATGGATGGATACTATTTCTGAAAAAAAAATTTTTGCATGTAAAATTTAACCTTCTGCGCGTGTTGGATTTTTTGTAAGCCACAAGTTTATGAATTAAATAAATAAATAAATAAATAAACCCTTTGTTACTGTTAATCGGTTTGGGTGGATAATAATGACGTTTGTGTGCATTAGTATGCAAACGTAACTATTTATAATTTTGTAAGTCTTCCTCTGTCACAATATCTAAATTTGGTAGCTTTTTAAACAATAACTCTTTTCAGCCTAGAGTTTTTTTCAAACTATGATTTCCAATTTTTAAGATGTGATCATTATCATAGACACGAAATGGGCCGAGCATTAGTTTCCCACGTTCATGTCTGACAGACACCATAAGGCACATCTTTTAGTAATTCGGATGACATAGTCCATGATAATGAATCATTTGCAATACTTGGTGTTGATTGATGTGATGTAAATGAAATTTCATTTGCGTCATTACCATCCGCAGGAAGCGAGTAAGTGTTTTGTGGGATGTTGTATAAACATTGTTATCTTAGTTTTCTTCATTATTAACAGGATCTTCAAACACATCACTTGAATGCTGTACTTAGGTTTTTTAATAAAGTGAGCTTGGTCTATATCTTCATTTAAATGCTGCTTTTCTTCAGTTTTTCTGGTAAGAATATTAAATGGATCAACGATAGGCTTAAATATTGTTTCCAAAGCCAAACTGTTTGTATTTTTTGCATCTTGTATCATTTCTACCTTTCTTTTTACAGCTGCAGCAGATTTTACAATTTGTTTCTTGAGGTCTCGCTCCATTGTAAAGGAATTGTACTATGTTTGACTACTCAGCAGAAACTGATTGCTTTGTGGCAATACAACCAAGGCGATCCTTGTCACGCTATCCGTGAATTTTTGCAACATCAGGGGACTTCATTCCAACCTTAACGCTGTCCATTACCATCTAGAGACGGCGAAGCCGGCCTTGCTCTTTTTAACCGAGACTCATGTGTCCTCTCTGGCTGATACTTCATATCTCTCCTACCCGGGGTACAAATTGGAACACTCCTTTGTGCCCCGGGCTGGAGTTATGCGTATGCGTCAGAGAGGACATCTGTTTTCGACGCCTCGGCAGTCTTGAAGGTACGGACCTGGCCATCCTATGGCTGCGCGTAGACAGCGACGACCATCCCCGCGTCTACGGGTACCTCTATAGGTCCCATAGCGGTAATGCCGACACAGACCGACTCATCGACTACGTCCAAATGGCTGCAGACTCCGTGCTACAACAGGTCCCATCCGCAGAGATCGTGATACTCGGTGATTTTAACGCCCACCACGCTGAATGGCTTGGTTCTCGTTTAACCTATCATGCCGGTAGATCTGTCTATGACTTTGCTTTGGCATATGGTCTAACACAACTGGTTACTTCGTCTACGCGGATCCCAGACCATGTAACTTCCCTGTTGGACCTTCTGCTAACCCCTCATCCGGATGGATATCAGGTCTCCGTCAATGCCCCTCTGGGCTCTTCGGACCATTGTCTGATCCGGAGAACGGTGCCACTCACGCTTCAATCGCAGTTGCGATCTGCAGCTTGCCGCCGTGTTTGGCACTATAGGTCAGCTGATTGGGACGGGATGCGGTCTTTTATTTCATCCTACCCTTGGGGGCGGGTTTGCTTCTCGCCGGAAGATCCCAGCATTGCTGCTGATTCTGTTGCTGATGTGGTACTTCAGGGTACGGAACTTTTTGTTCCATCCTCTGTGGTGCCCATCGGAGGCAGATCCCAGCCTTGGTTTGGTCGCTCCTGTAAAATAGCATCACGCTATAAGCAGGAGTGCTACCGGGCCTGGGCTGACGCATCAACGTCTCGGGATGTAAACACCAGCGCACTTAAAAAGAAGTATAATTCCGCCTCCAGGTCCTTCAAAAGCGTCATTGCCAAGGCAAGGTCTGAGCACATCGGCAGAATTGGCGAGAAGCTAGTTCGCCTTCCTTCGAGAACTTGTGCATTCTGGTATTTTGCCATGGCTGTCCAAGGCAACTTCTGTTAGCCATCTCTTCCATCTCTGCATAGAGAGGATGACTCACTGGCCCATGCCGCAAAGGAGAAAGTCGATCTGTTGAGCTCTCTTTTTGCGTCCAACTCGACTCTAGATGACGGGGGAACACATCGCCGACCATCCCGCGATGTGAGTGCTCCATGCCGGATGTGGGGTTTACACAACACTCGGTTCGCAAAGCACTCTTCTCCCTGGACGTCAGCAAGTCGAGGGGGCCTGATGGAGTCCCTCCCATTGTGCTGAAGACGTGTGCTCCGGAGTTGCCACCGGTTTTAACGCGTCTTTTCCGGTACTCCTACTCCCAAAGCGTAGTCCCGAATTCATGGAAGACAGCTTTGATCCACCCGATCCCTAAAAAAGGCGACCGCTCAGACCCGTCCAACTACAGGCCTATTGCCATCACCTCCTTGTTCTCCAAAATAATGGAATCCATTATAAACTGCCAGCTCATAAGGTACCTTGAGGATCACCACTGATTAGTGACCGCCAGTACGGTTTTCGTCGAGGTCGATTAGCTGGTGATCTTCTAGTCTATCTGACTCATAGATGGGCGGAGGCAGTAGAGTCCAAGGGGGAGGCATTGGCCGTTAGTTTGGACATAGCGAAGGCCTTCGATCGGGTCTGGCACAAAGCGCTTCTTTCGAAGCTTCCTTCCTGTGGGCTTCCCGAGAAATTGTGCAAATAGATCACCAGTTTCCTTGCTGATCGGAGCATCAAGGTCGTAGTAGACGGTGCATGTTCTGATTTCAAGCCTATCAACGCTGGTGTTCCACAAGGCTGCGTGCTATCACCAACGCTGTTTCTCCTGCATATCAATGATATGTTGCTAACTGGTAGCATTTATTGCTATGCAGACGACAGCAATGGTGATGCCTTATATACCGGCCGTGCCAATATTCCTCGGAAAAACGTCGCTGAGTACCGGGACAAACTTGTGTCTGAAGTCGAGTCTTTGCTTAACAAAGTCTCGGATTGGGGCCGGTTAAATCTAGTCCAGTTCAATCCCCAGAAGACACAAGTTTGCGCGTTTACCGCTAAAAAGAACCCCTTTATCGTATCTCCTCAGTTTCAAGGCACTCCCCTTGCTGCACATCGGTTGCAACTTTACAAAGCGCAAGTTCGACCCCACATGGAATACTGTTCTCATCTCTGGGCCGGGGCACCCCAGTGCCAGCTCCTTCCACTTGACCGCATCCAGCGCAGAGCGGTTCGAATCGTCGACGACCGAGTTCTTTCTGATCGGCTCGATACACTGGCACTGCGTCTCTGCATCTCTTTGCGTATTTTATCGCATCTATCACGGGGAGTGCTCTGAGGAATTGTTCGGACTAATTCCAGCCGCTCAATTTCACCATCGCACATCGCGACAAAACTCGCGCTACCATCCATACCATCTGGATGATTGGCGGTCCACCACTGTGCGATTTAGAAGAAGTTTTCTCCCTCGCACAACTTCCTTGTGGAATCAATTACCACATGCGAATTTTCCGGACTGATACGACTTAGGAACCTTCAAGAAAAGAGCTTACACCTTTCTAAAAGGCCGGCAACGCATCTGCAATTCCCCTGGTGTTGCGGTTGTTCATGGGCGGTGGTAGTCACTTACCATCAGGTGAGCCGCACGCTCGATTGCCCCCTCTTCTATAAAAAAAGCAGCTATTTAAACGTTAGTCTAAAATTATGTTATGTATTTATGTAAATATGTTGTGTATGTTAATTAGGTAATTATGAATGTATCAAACTTCATTATGTAACAGCCTTTATTTCGTTCACAGTCTTTATTTATAACAATATAATTGAAGGGTTTACTCCACAAAGTTGAACACTGTTTAGGCCCAAACATGGTCATTTGAAACGGCATCCAGTCGCCTTTGACTTTGCGAATCGCCCGATGGTGTGGGCCTCCCGGCGTTCGGCGCTCGTGGGCGAGACCAGTAGCTTGAGAGCAGCAGCGCGTTCGATTAACGTATTTTGTTATGACCGCTGTAGCGATCCCGCGTAGCCAGTTTTGGTTTTATGGTCTAGATAATTAGTATTTGTGCGCGTTTAATTCGCTTTTGAATTTGTGGTTTCGTGAAGACCGCCTCGGATTAGTTTGTCTAAGTTGTACGTTCGTGACAAGAGGCTTGTATTGAATTTGACTGATTAAAGTAATTTCGTTTGAAAGTAATTGCGTCAATTGTATAGTGATTGCAGTGCCGTCACTAGCACGGCGTGGTCTCTTCCCGTATAACCTCTGATTAGTGTCGGTTTTGTTAGCAAATTTATGGAACGACGAGGAGTTTGTTGAGTCTAGAAAAATAGACGCCGGGTCGATTAATTGGTTGGAAGTCATTGTTTAATTGTTAAGAGCCTTTTGTGTGTTGACTCTGTAGTTAGTTTGCGTGTCAGCTAGGCTGATTTTGAATTCTTATTGCGGCGTAGTGATTAATATCCTACGAAGGAATTTAGTTTGTTGTTTGTAACGCTGAACTTTGTGACTCGAGAAGAGATCGCGTACGTTCCCGGTTTGTAATTTGGTGCTACATGAACCCGGAATCTTGAATATTGAACTTTGGACTACTGTTCGTTACTTGTGTCGGGTGTCACGTGTTTGATTTCGATGAACGTTGAATTTATTTGAGTTTGAAGTTAGTTAAATGTACAATAAAGTTGATAAACTGAAATAGTGAAATGAAGAAAGAACTTGTCAATTGGTGACGCCTGCTTGAGTGATACAACATGGTGGGGCAGCATCGGACCAGGCAGCTGCCCGGTTACCTCAGCTGGGTCAGGTCACATAAATAAACACTACTACACACCACTTACATGCACCTACACCTTCCTACGGCCTGATCGAGCCTTGGGGCGGTCTTAGCTTCGGAACCAGGTACGTACTATTTGTTTACCTATCCTTTGTGTAGGTCAATTGTTCATAGGCCGTTGGGCACCGTCCCCTGTTGCTGGTCGAATCTACAGCTGTACGACTTTTGTTGTGGCAGCTAGGGGCGTGTACAAACACATTTTCCGGAACTGAGACCATGTCATATCAGACCCTGCATGCTCGTCATAAATGTGTCTCATAATTACGTCATCCTGTTTAAACAATATGATCAGGTTAGCGTTATCTCTAACTAGTTGCTTAGGTATCTTAGTATACGTTTCATTAATTTACAATACAATACAATACAATACAATAACTTTATTTCAGGCATCAAGGACTTAAAAATTAAGAACATTGGCCCTAAACTAAACATTAACCTAAAAATATATATAAAATATACACATAACTTAACACTATTTAGGGAACTTTTTTCTTTGGCGCATCCCTGTATCGGCGAAACACTACCCCAGAGGGCCAGAAATCGGGAGCGAGGAATGTCTCTTTATGTTTTGCAGGAACCTGGAGTACGTAGGATTTGAAGTTCGTTGACCTATTAGACTCCAGACGCTGCAAATGTAAAGAGATCGGATCCTCAATGCGGCATCGGCTTCGTTCTTCCACGAAGCGCAGGACGTCTTCTCCCGACATACTTTTGTCCAAACGGGAGATGTAGAGTTGTATGGTTGGCTCTACAGCACGCAGAGTTGTACTCGCGTTTACTTTCGCGGTCTCACGCTGGTTACAGACGGGTCGCGACCGACGTCTCTTCTCAACAAGAGTAAACCTGTCCTTATCAATCTTGTCTTGGGTCACCACTGGAACTGATTTTATTTCCACATTCTTCCGCTTTCGACCACAAGAGGGTGCCGGTTGTAAAGATTTTCGGGCAACATCCGCAAACGACGGGAGGCAGCTTGTTGAGATCACGCGCGACGAAAGTTGGTATGTCATCAGGGTCGGTCTCATTGAACAGCTTGAAGATGTCTTGCAGGTCTTTCTTACCGCGTCCATCCCTGCGACGTGTGATAAGACGGATTTGGGTCACGGCTGAATCTGCTAACACCTTCTTCGCTTGGATGATCTCGTCCTCGGTGAAGCTTGTCATCAGTATCTGCTCCAGAGACACCTGGTCCATGACGTCCAATTTTTGTTGAACAAAGGCTAGCAACTCGTGGATTACGACGGTTTCGGAACGTTTAGGTTGACACGCCATTTCGAATTATTTTTGCGCAGTAGGTATGCTTACGCTACAAAAATACTGTAAGTTCGGCATTAGAGCCGTCACGTCATTATGAAGCGACTGCACTAACCGGTAGTAGAATTGCGACTAAAAACAGTGAATGTTCTTATGTCGACCCATGGCAAAATAATCGCGTATGTTGTTCTGATTTTCATAAGCTACATCGTCAAATATTATAATTGAGTTAGGCGAAGCTTCGTGTGAAAATTTCGCTATTATGATTAAACTTGTAATAAGATATACCTTCCACATTTTGCAGTACTTTTTCTAAAAATAAGTATTTAGGTTGATATAAAGACTTTGAATATACGTAAAGGTTATGAAAACGCGGTCCATTATGATGTAACATTAAGCTGATAACTAAGTTAGTTTTTCCGCAATTTGATGGACCGCATACAATATTACGTATCGTATTTGGCAATAAGCTCCCATGACGTTTAACCTTATTTTTTGGTGCAGGACAGATACATTCTAATTTAAGTGATTCTTTTTGTTTGACAAATTTCATAACAGTTTTGTTAACTTGTCCGTATTGGCTGATAGGTTTTAATGAACTAACGTTATTTCAATTTTTTAATTTTTTGTCTCAGTTCTTTAGTAAACAAATGTAGCTGTATAAGTATATATTCACGCGGACAGCATTTAGCTATGATTTTGTACGTGACCCGTTATCTAGTTGATATTGTTGATCGAAGGATTGTATGCTCATTTTTCACTCTAATTCTATAAAAAGTAACAATAATAAAGTTTAATTCAATAATTAAAAATAATTATGCAGAATTATCTTTATCATTCATGTTTAATCCTGGTGTACAATAGTTGTAAATTCCAATTATTTAACAGTGACTCCTTAAGTTAGGGTCCCACGGCCTGCCAGGCGACAGGCCGCGCCAGGCGTTGCCCCGACTGTATGGGCCTGTCGCGGCCCGTACTGAGGGTTCCCACGGCGTGTGCCGGCCTGGTGCGGCCTGTCGACTGACATTCCAACATGTGAAGTGATGCGGAGCGCAAGTCTGCGTGTGCAGCCGCTGTGGTTTTATTCACTGGTGAACGTTTGATAAACCAAGTAAAAAGACAGCAGAAGAAACGACGCTGGTGGGTGTCGTCATTCAACAAAAGCCGTTCTTGTTTTTATGTTGAGGCGACGAACTATTCCAAAGCGCTGGTCCATTTTCATAAAGAGTTAAAAACTCGATTATGAGCTCGTTCGTCCACTCCATAATCAGCGTAAACGCGCAGGCGCCACCGCAGTTGAAATGAACGATTATAACCGAAGGAGACGCGGCCGTACAGGCCGCGACAGGCGCCGTCGCGCCGCGCCACGCCGCGCCTTTGATCTTACCGACTCCCGATGGATAGGACGGGCGCCAACAGGCCACCACAGGCCTCATCGGATGCGATGGTTCCCACGGCCTGTTGTCCGGCCTGGCGCGGTCTGACCTGTGACAAAACAGGCCGTGGGACCCTAGCTTTAGATTAATGATAAGTGATATATATAGATATATGATAAGCCGGCGCTCATGTAAAATGCCGGAACAAATACTACGCCGAAATCGGCGTACCCGAGCCAGTCGCGTTGCAGGCAAAGTGTGAGGTGAACGTACCGAATGTTTTATTAAATTTTGATCATAATCCGAAGTAAAATACCAGTTTACGTATTGAAACTGTGTAAAAATAATACTACAAGAAATAAGAAAGACACTGGAATCACATACTATCATTAAGTATCATACAATTTCAAAATTTTAACATAAAATAACACGAGCTATAAATAAGTCACAAAATATCAATGACGCTATTCAGTGTTGCTGCGAATGCAAAAATAAAGTTCCCCGTGGCTGAGATTTTGTATGTGAATTTATTGTTACTATATTTTATAATATAATATATTTCGTCATCATCATCATCATTACAGCCCTTCACAAGTCCACTGCTGAACATAGGCCTCCCCCAAGGAATGCCACAAAGCACGGTCCTGAGCCACCTGCATCCATCGACTTCCTGCATATCTTACCAGGTCGTCACTCCATCTAGTGGGGGGACGCCCTACACTTCGCCTGCCGGTACGAGGCTGCCACTCGAGAACCTGTTTTAACCACCGGTTGTCGGTTCTTCGAGCCATACGGCCGGCCCACTGCCACTTCAGCTTACTAATCCGTTGGGCTATGGTGGTTACTCTGGTTCTACTGCGGATATCCTCATTTCTAAGTTTATCACGCAGTGAAACTCCGAGCATAACCCTTTCCATAGCTCTCTGAGCGACCTTGAGCTTCCTCATCCGGCCAACAGTGATGTCTCAGTCCATATGTCATCACTGGCAACACGCACTGTTTGTACAGTCTCGTTTTCAAGTTTTGAGGTATACCTGAAAGGAAGATTGAGAACCGAGAACCGAAGACAACCGAGTTGAGGCCGTCGATACTATATTTTACTTATATAACCTAATTCTATATTATTTAATGTTTATTTCTGTAGTATGTCTCCAATGACATAATTACCGTTTATTAGGGTTCTGTACACAAAGAGTATCAACGGGACCCAAGTTTCCACTATCTTTCAGTCTTTCTGTCAGTAGGCTGTATCTTATGAACCGTAATATGTAGAATTTTTAAAGAATGTGTATTTATATTGCTGCTATAACAACATAAAATAAAATATTAAAGGACCCAAAAAAATCACGTTTCTTGTATGGTCTTCATACAATAAACGTGATTTTTTTCTGTATTGATATGTGTTTTGTTTACAGACTAAAGCGAAACCTGGATTAACACGCAACAAAATGATGCTGTGTGTATGGGAGGATTGAAAGTTTATCATGAGCTTTTACCGCCGGGTAAAACCGTCGATTCGGATCTCTACTACCAATAAATAATGAGATAAGCAAGAAATAGAAAAAAAAAAACAACAGGCATGATAACGCCAGATCACAAGATTAGTTATCTGTTTGAGACTTTCAATACACACTAAAATTCCTAAAAATCCAGTATATGCTTCAGTACTTAAAACTGGTTTAAAAGTTTTATAATCATTATTTTCTTTTGTTGCTTGTGTTCTTTAAAAGAAAGCTTTCTGAAGGCTTTAATATTTAAGTTTATAATTTTTTTCCATTATAAATGGGATGACTAAATCCATGTTCTTTCAAATTTCTGGTATTGAATATATCAAATAAAACTACTTGTCGAATTTTTTTAATCAAAATCCCGAGATTTCTACAGCAACGTTTATTTTTTATTATGTCACTACCTACAAGATGGCAACAAATTATTGTACAGAATGGACCCATATATATTATAATTAAATGTGATAAAACTTTAAAACAAAAACGTCTTTAATTTGTATACAATATACGAAGAAACTTTTCCCCGGTCTTATATACTAACTAAAGGTGTAACAAAATAGTACTTAATAGAAACAGAAACAGAAATAGAAACTTTTTTATTCAATATAGATTATAAATAATACTTATTGAAAGTCACTCTTTTGTTTGATTACCACTGGTTCGGAAAAAACCTCTGTCCTGGGAAGAACCAGCAAGAAACCCAGCGGGACTTTTTTTTAAATAACAGCTTACAATCATGATGTTACACAAATTAACAACACAACAAATTAGAAATAGCTTGGTAGCGATCACCTCATTTCCAGGGGTTATTATCATCCATTAATTCCTTAATATTATAATAACCCGTTTTATACAAACTTAGTTTAATAAAGTTTTTGAACTTTGAGCAGGTCAAACATTGTATATTTTCTGGAATTTTGTTGTAAAAGCGTATACATCGCCCCAAGAATGAATTACTGACTCGATGGAGTCGAGTAACTGGTACTAATAAACTAATAACTTAGGGAATGATTCTGCCCGTCAACATGAATATTTTTTAATACGGGATCATCTTCGAAATTTTCAATTTATACGTGATAGACCCATTCTGCAGCTATATTACTGGTATAGTTGTAACACGAATGGGTCAGCTCGACCGGGGCAGGATCACGCTCTCACAGAATACCAGTGTAAAATAGCAGCTTAACGCTGCTGTGTTTCCTATGGTGAGTGTAGAGAACCGGAGACCCTTTTTACAGGAAACGAGACCTACCATCTTAGTCCTCAGGGGTAGCAACGCATCTGCATTTTGATTCTTAACCGAGGTTAGCAGCAACCACTTACCATCAGGTGGACTAATAAAAAGGAGGCCTTATCATTTATATGTCTTTTATTCAGAAGAAAAACCTATACATAACATACACAAATATATTAATACATTCGTTATTAATAAACTATTCATTTTTAAATATTTCTGGAATACATTTATAACTATGAACTTAACTACTAAGCCATAGCATAAAATAAATTTTCCCGTTAATCGGGTAATAGATAAGCTGCTGGCATATACAATTTTTCATGCACACTAGCATCTTGCAGATTGTCTTATACACACTACAATATTAAGATGTTGTATTCACGGAGCTGTTACTTTCAGTTAGCGTGGTATCTAGTCAGAGCGATGACTTATCATTAATCTATGGTTATAAATAAGAAACAAATAAAGTTAGCCGTGATAATTCAGAGGCTAAGTGCAAAAAACTGTAAATTACACAGTACGCGAGTAGCCCTGGGTCCGATCACCGCCGGCACCAATGAAATAGTTAGTTACAATTTTATGTATTGATTTACCACCTGCTCGGCGGTGGCAAACAATACGGGAGGAGTAGGCAACTAAACTAAAGAGGTATTTGTTTATTTGTAATCAGATTTTAGTAGTAATTACTTAAAATAATAACTCTCACGTCAAAGCACGTTTTGCCAGGGGAATAAACTCGCTTTTGCATAGCTCTCAAAATATTAGCATACAGTTTCCAAACTGGTTCTCTAACAAGTACATTCAGAACTTTAATATGTTCCTACACTCTTAATTGTACTTACACTCCTAGGACTATATTTAAAATAGCTTCGTTAGCTTTCCGTACGTTATTTTTATCTATGATGACATCTCTTATTTCACAAAATACTCATTTATAAAGGAAAATATTTCTGCTGCGTCGTTGTCAACTGTCAAAGCATAACGACTACATACAATTATTATCAATATGGAATAAATCCAGGGAAGTAATTTGATAATATTTCATTTATAAAGTGCTTTTATTTAGGCCGTAAATGATTGTGTCTCAGGGAAAGATGCGGGGTACAGCGCATATGTAATATAAATACTTTTGAGTGCTGTAGAGATCTGTTAAGATTTTTTAATGAATACCTCCGCTCCCCTACGTTCACAGTCGAATTTTCTACAGTATCTAAATTTTACCGTCAGTAGGCTGTTTAAAGGTAAAAGGGAGTTAAATATACATATTAAACGATGTCATAGTAACAGTATTTCGACTTCACAACCTACCGTAGAAATTCATATCTCTATTAGTAGTTTATCTAATGACACAAATTTTTCCCTTTTTACGGAGCAAATTTACATTTACCATCGTAATGTACCAGTGGTTAAAAGAATTCATAGAGGTGCAAGGATGCAGCTTGCTAAAGAATTGTCATGCACTATTCAAAATTATTTCAGTAATAGTGAAAAGAGTTGGCAAAAAATATTTACTTTCGCGTATTCCCAATTTCATTTCAATAAATAAATCAATTACGTCTCAACTAAAACAGACATCTTTTCGAAATTTGGACTACTCAATACTCATTTATCTCGACCACGTCCTAAATTTGAGTTAAAAAAGTAGTTGAGTCGAAAGTAATTGATGGCGACTTAAAATGAGTATCCCGTATTTTATTCTCTGAAGACATTATAGCTCCTCGTAATGTCGAAACTCTTGAAAGCCTTCGTCAGCAGCATTTTTCGGTCAATCCTCAGGTATTACCACTACCTCCCAAGACTTCTACGCAACCTTTATAAATTTCTGAAAAAGACACTTTAGAAGCAATTATGTCATTTTTGAATGACTCTGCTGGTGGCACTGACGGAATTACGTCTCAACGATCTTAAAGATCTTGTAAGCGCTTCTGCCGGTGACACCGGCGTAATACTACATAATGAAATTACAAAATTATGTAACTTTATGCTTTTTAGTAATGTTAATCCAAATTAGTGGTAGAGCCAAGCGGTAGCTTTTGCTGTCGCACGGGTGGGCCAGCTCGAACAGGGGTGGTGCCACGACCTCACAGAATACCAGCGTGAAGTAGAGGTTTACCTCTGCGTTGCGCTTGGTGAGTGCAGGTGGGCTGAGGCCCAATTCCCCCCCCCCCTCCCTTAATTACTAACATAACTTTTTATTCCATCCTCTGTGGTGCCCATCGGAGGCAGATCCCAGCCATGGTTTGGTCACTCCTGTAGAATAGCATCACGCTATTAGCAGGAGTACTACCGGGCCTCGTCTTGGGATGTAAACACCAGGGCTATTAAAAAGAAGTATAATTCCGCCTCCAGTTTCTTCAAAAGCATCATTGCCAAGGCAAGGTCTGAGTATATCGGCTGTATTGGCGAGAAGCTAGTTCGCCTTCCTTCGGGAACCCGTGCATTCTGGTCTCTCGCCAAGGCTGTCCAAGGGAACTTCTGTCAGCCATCTCTTCCATCTCTGCACAGAGAGGACGACTCACTGGCCCATGCCGCAAAGAAGAAAGCCGATCTGTTGAGCTCTCTTTTTGCGTCCAATTTGACTCTAGATGACGGGGGGAACACACCGCCGACCATCCCGCGATGTGAGTGCTCCACGCACTCTTCTCCCTGGACATCACCAAGTCGAGTGGGCCCCTCGACGGAGTCCCTCCCATTGTGCTGAAGACGTGTGCTCCGGAGTTGGCACCGGTTTTAACGCGTCTTTTCCGGTACTCCTACTCCCAAGGCGTAGTCCCGAATTCATGGAAGACAGCTTTGGTCCACCCGATCCCTAAAAAAGGCGACCGCTCAGACCCGTCCAACTACAGGCCTATCGCCATCACCTCCTTGTTCTCCAAAATAATGGAATCCATTATAATCTGCCAGCTCATGAGGTACCTTGAGGATCACCAGCTGAGTCGATCAGCTGGTGATCTTCTAGTCTACTTAACTCATAGATGGGCGGAGGCAGAGTCCAAGGGGGAGGCATTGGCCGTTAGTTTGGACATAGCGAAGGCCTTCGATCGGCTCTGGCACAAAGCGCTTCTTTCGAAGCTTCCTTCCTATGGGCTTCCCGAGAAATTGTGCAAATGGATCACCAGTTTTCTTGCTGATCGGAGCATCAAGGTCGTAGTAGACGGTGCATACTCTGATTTCAAGCCTATCAACGCTAGTGTTCCACAAGGCTGCGTGCTATCACCAATGCTCTTTCTCCTGCATATCAATGATATATTGCTAACTGGTAGCATTCATTGCTATGCAGACGACAGCACTGGTGATGCCTTATATACCGGCCGTGCCAATATTTCTCGGGAAAACGTCGCCGAGTACCGGAACAACAGCCCCACATGGAATACTGTTCTCATCTCTGGGCCGGGGCACCCCAGTGCCAGCTCCTTTCACTTGACCGCATCCAGCGCAGAGCGGTTCAAATCGTCGAAGACCGAGTTCTTTCTGATCGGCTCGATACACTGGCACTGTGTTGAGATGTTGCATCTCTTTGCGTATTTTATCCCATCTATCACGGAGAGTGCTCTGAGGAATTGTTCGGACTAATTCCAGCCGCTCAATTTCACCATCGCACATTGCGACGAAACTCGCGTTACCATCCATACCATTTGGATGATTGGCGGTCCACCACTGTGCGATTTAGAAGTTTTCGCCCTCGCACAATTTCTTTGTGGAATCAATTACCACCAGCGAATTTTCCGGACCGATACGACTTAGGATCCTTTAAGAAAAGACCTTACACCTTTCTAAAAGGCCGGCAACGCATCTGCAGTTCCCCTGGTGTTGCGGTTGTTCATGGGCGGCGGTAGTCACTTAACATCAGGTGAGCCGCATGCTCGTTTGCCCCCTATTCTATAAAAAAAATTCATTGCATTCTTATATGGGGCAAAATTATGTGCCTTCAAAAAAAAGGATAACGGTATTCGTCCTATTGCCGTTGGTTCCTCATTTCGACGCTTAACTTCAAAATTAGCTTGCAGGCACATAATCTCTAACCTTAAGACAAAATTTCAGCCTGCTAAACTAGGCTTTGGCACTATAGGTGGATATAAAGCGGCGGTACACTCATTGCGTACATTTTTTACAAACTTTTATGCAGATGTTCTTGTGAAGGTTAACTTAAGGAATGCTTTTAACTGTATGGATAGGTTAAACCTATTGAAAGAAGTGGCTAGTAATACCCTCGATATTATCATTATGTTTGGCAATTTTACAGTCAAAATACTATCTTCTTTTACGAAAACCATATTATCAGATCTGCTGTCGGTGTTCAGCAGGGTAACCCACTAGGTCCAGCACTTTTCAGTTTGAGAATTCCACCCATTAATTCAAATTTGAAATCTAAGCTGAATGTCTGGTACCTGGACGACGGTGCACTGAGAGGTATAGCAGAAAACTTCCTCAGTGATCTTACTCATATATTTCGAAATTTTAAAAATATTGTTCTTGAACCACATAGCAATAAATGTGAAATATTTTTTTCCAATAATTTATTTACTCACAGAGACACTTTAATTCAAAATTTCAATCATATTTCTCTAGGAATAAAAACTGTCAGTCATCATCATCATTACAACCTTTCATAAGTCCACTGCTGAACATAGGCCTCCCCTAAGCAATGCCACAAAGCACGGTTAAGAGCCACCTACATCCATCGACTTCCTGCATGACTTACCAGGTCGTCACTCCATGTAGTGGGGGGTCGCCCTACACTTGGGAAAGAAAGGCTCTTGAGTGGCAGCCTCGTAGCCCTCTCCATAGCTCTCTGAGCGGCCTTGAGCTTCCTCATACGGCCAGCAGTGAAGGACCACGTCTCAGATCCGTAAGTCATCACTGACAACACGTACTGTTTGTACAGTTTCGTTTTTAAGATTTTGAGGTATGTCTAACGACAAGATGTGTCGTAGTTTCCCGAACGCTGCCCAGCCGAGTTCCATCCTCTCGGTCGAAGTTGGACTTACCTAGTCGGACTATTTGTCCCAGGTAAACATACTCGTCAACATCTTCGGTGCTCCCAACAACTACCGGCATAGGTGTGACATGGACATTGAACATGATCTTTGTTTTCACCATGTTCATACCCTGTCTTACACCTCTCTGCAATTGGATAGGTTTCGTACTCTGGTTCTGTACTCGGATAGCTATCGTAGCCTTACTGTACAAGCACTTCAGCACTTCGATTTACCGATAGTCAACTTGGCACCGCTGAAGGGACTGCAGGATTAAAGGCTTTCTCATAGTCCACATACGCCAGACGTAGTGGCAAATTGTACTCCTCGGACTTCTGTACAATTTGCCGAAGGATATGTATGTGGTCTATTGTGCTAAAGCCCTTTCGGAAACCGGCTTGTTCGGGAGGCTGGAAGTCGTCAAGTCTGCGCGCAGACTTTTTGCGACTTTTTTAATGACTGTCGAAAACAGCACGTAGACGCGGCTCAGAAAAGAATACCCCATGAGTATATCATTTTAATAAAACAATTATTTAAATCATTTTAGTCGTTTCCACGAGAAATTGATGAACATGCATAAAAACATGAGCGTTGAATATAGAACATTCTCGTTTTTTGAGCTCGGTAAATAATAGGTAGTATTTAGCAAATCAAGAACCTCACGAAGAGAAGAGTCCATATGATCGTATATTTTTGTCTATTAAAAAAATCTTACTATAAACAGACAACATTTCGCGTGGAATAAATTAAAACCGCTTGTAGTAAAATATTTAAATTGTTTATTGATTTGTTATTTCAAGCGTACATAATTATTCACTGCGTGATCCTTTTTTAGTTTTAACTTACAAAAGTATATGCAAGAACATTTTTGTTTTTACTCACCTGCAATTTCCCTTGTAACTTTTAGCAAATTTTGCAAATTACGTTGGCTTTTGAACAATCAGATAAAGTTACAATGTACCAACTTTGAAAACCTTGAGTAAGCCAAATCGCAATGAAATTCACATAACGTGTTAACAAATTACATACTTTTTGTACATTTGTAGTGGTGACTAGTAGTGCGATAGCTACTATAAAATTGTAAAATTTTTCTTTTTCCAAATGTTATACATTTAAAATTTTGAATGCCTTTTAAATATTCATCGTGATATTTCATAACATATATATTGTAATAAGACATTAATTTTAAAAGAAAACTCTCAAGTTGCAGGGCGGTGGTTTTCCCTGTAAATGTTTTACATTGCTTTAACGACAATCACGTCTTTAAAATTTAATCATAAATTATCTTGTGACGGTACAAAATATTATATAGGTATATATGTGTATGTAATAATCATAATCATTCTTTTCAATCTATTGGCTTGGTAAAAAAGAAATGACGCCTTATTTCGAAAATCTTGCTTGCCTTGCCTTTTGAAAACGCCTTGAATACATTTTCAAAAACTTAATCATTTTCTTATAAAGGATGATTCACCCTACAACGTGGCGCGGCCGGGCCGTGCCCCGGCCGGGGCACGGTCAAACATTATGGTGTACTTTTTGTATGAAGCGATTCATGCCTGACCGTGGCCCGGCCGTGCCCCGGCCGTACGCCGCCGGGACTCGGCCGGGGCACGGCGTTGAAATGTCGGTGGGTATTGTTTCCCGGCTCCGGCACGGTCCGGCCCCGACACGTTGTAACATGAACATATGCGCCTGGGCGCCCGGAGAGCAGTCAACGTCAAATCTTAGTGAAGTGAGCAGCTCAACAGCAAAATGTACGATGAAAAATTATTAGAATGTGTGCGCAAGTACCCTGTGTGATTTACGATATGAGCCATCCTAAGTATTTAGATAACAAATACAAAAATATTATTTGGAAAACCATTTCGGACGAAATAAAACAATCTGGTTAGTTGCAACTTTTATTTCAATTTACATTTATAATAGTTATTCAAGTGTCACTAATTACTTTACGACAACATGTAAGTACATGTGACTGGGATTATCGGTTTTTAGTAGGTATTTTAGAATATGTTAGGTAAATTATAAGAAGTATATTATAGTGTAAGTATGTATTTATTCTTGATACTGTTGTCCTATAAAATTAAGTCCCGCTGTTGACGCTAAATATTCTTTAAACGTTTCTTTTACCGCAAATGCATCATTAGCCGGTCTTCCTGGTTGAACGCTCAATGGATTTAATAAATGTGGTTGCGCATTTTGTGCACTATGATTGATAAGCCCTGTGTAATCTTTTTGTTCGCATAAAAAATTATGATTTTGGATTTTTCATAGCCATTTACAAATATAAATTAATATATATATATATATATATATATATATATATATATACTCATACTCATTGGTGTTTGTTTGTTTTACATGGACCCCCCTTAGGTAAAGTCCTCCTCCAAAGATTTCCATTTGTTTCTGTTTTTTGGTGTCTTTCTTTGAAGGGTGGTGGTCATAATCTTCCACGGTGACCCGGCTGGTTGGAAGATATTTTATGTTACTTGATTGGACTTGTTTCTTAATAAAATCTGCAGTAGAGGAGGGGATATAACAATCAATATACATTTTAAAAATTAAATTTGGCAACAAACCGAATTGGTAGCTATTATAGTTTATATTAAGGTAGGCCTGAAAAGGACGTAATTGCATGAAATGTGTATAATATGCAGTACGATATCCTGCACTCACAAAATACTATAACCCCGCAAATGGATATAAGGTACTTACACGAAAGACTTACTTACCTATTTATTTGCAGGATATGACGTCTCACATGTAATTAACATAAATTACATGTTCAGTGTTTGATAGGAATCAAACTCGAAACTCAGCTACCACAGGTTTTTCTAAATAATGCATTGTTATTTTTGTAATTTATTTTCAAGTATGTTTCTGAAAAGATGTCTTTTATAACAGAAGATGTCTTTTATAATACATTATTATAAATTAGGAAGGAAAATAATAAGACTTATAGCAATTATTTCTTAGGAAACCTTAACTGAAATAGAAACGTATCAAGTAATTCTCACACCGGCGTAACTTAATTGAAATCTGTCACATTAAGTAGATTTATTAATATTGCCTAACCACATTAGAATAATTGCAACTTTTTTACGGTATACAAACTGATTTTTACATAAATAATATATTTTTAAGCCATGTTCATTTTAATTTTTCTTATTACAGATTCTATTTTATCTATTTAAATATATTATACAAGCGATAATTTAGGTGTTTTAATTTTACTATATATTGTGTATCACCTTTACTAATTTGTGATGATGTTGTAATAGAAACACGCACACACACACACATACGAACATCTCGTGTGACTGAAGAAATTTACTCGAATGATCGGTGGCCTCAGACAAATCACAAAATTACTTCATTGAATATAAGCCTGCCAGAAAAATATTATATATATATATATATATATATATATATATATATATATATATATATATATATATATATATCAGTGACGGAGATCACCTTCAAAACAGCTAGTACGAGCCATGCTGCAGCTATATTATGATTGTAGTGCGAATGGGTCGTCTCGATCAGTGTAGGACCACGCTTTTACAGAATACCAGCGTTAAATAGCAGCGTAATGCTGCTATGTTACGTATTGTAATTGTAGAGAACCGGAGACCTGAAAACTAGATATTTCATCTTAATCCTCAGTGGTGACAACGCATCTGCATTTTGATTCTTGAGAATAAATGTATATGTCTATGGGACTTATCTATAATCTATAATATAAAAATGAATTGCTGAATGTGTTGCTAAGCGCAAATTTTGAGAGCAGCTGAACTGATTTTGCTAATTCTTTTTTTATAATATTCCTTGAAGTACGAAGAAGGTTCTTACGGAGAGAAAAATTTAAAAAATTGCCTGAAAAAGTCTAAAAACAACACTTTTCTATATTCTCATACAAAAGATTTATTACGAATCTATCTTAATACTGAAAAGTCAATTTGATCTTTAATAACATACCATAAAATTTAAATGTTAGTGGAGGTGTTCCGGAAAGGCTAAACATTTGAGTGACGTTAGTATCGTATAAATATTAATGTCAATATTTGTCAATATTTATACACACTGGCAGATAGCTGATGTTATAAAGAGTAACGGGCTGCTTTTACTTTAGGGTTCCGCGAAAAATAAGTCCACGCGGGCGAAGTCGCGGGGATCAGCTAGTTCTATATAAAAAAAAGTAGAACTGAGATGAAAATCTCAATTCGCCTGTCGAACGCAACGTCCTAGAGAGCAAGCGAGAGTCCTAGGTTTGTCAGTCGAATGTTTATCGGCTCATTAGTGATATTATTAGGTTTGACCGAAGAAGTGCTTCTGTATTTACGTATTTTTTTAAATATAATTATATCTTTTCAAAATAAGCAAGGAAAACAGTATCAACTTCTATCATTATATTAATTACAAAAATCTGTTATAAAACTTAGTTACTAATTTACATGCTTAACTGTTTTCCTATTAAAAAAAAATACTGAAAGCAAATGTAGCAATTGCTAACGTAGAATTTTAAAACTCGAAAAACTTAATTACTGAACATGTGAGTGGGAACAGGAGATATAAAGTAAAAGCCGTTTAATGTTTTACATTTTTTAACTCTACTGATAAAAATTGGTGACATGGATTTCCTTTTTGATAACGTTAAATTAAAAAATGCTAACAGTCTAGCTGATATCTACTGTAATCCATAGACGCTTGCAACTATGTATAATTAAACAAGTCTTAGGTACATTGTTCATTTCGAGGACAACAAAAAGCGAACGCCTTAGTCTTTTGACTGAAATACAACAATGATTTAACTATGGCTTGGCGCCAGTAATAGTTAGATAGTGATTCGAAATCCGTCGAATTCCTTGACAGAAAGGGACACCTAGGTTTTTTACACACTTTACAAATTTAGGGTGAATGGGGGGAAGATCGAACGGTTTTTGTTGAGATGAGCAGTGTTGTGTTTGACGTCTTGTAGTACAGTACACATTAACTTAAGCTAAAATTATATCTATAGTGAATAAAGTACAAAGAGCATATTTTTATGTCATACTCGTATCTGTTATATTTATTCGAAAGCAAAAAAAATTAATTACTTACTTACTTACTTACTTATCTTCACGCACAATCCCTGACAGGGTAGCCAGAGAGAACAGATCGCCAAGTGTCACAATCCTTACAAACCTCTTTCGCTTCTTTCAGATTCATTATCTTCTTCATGCATGCACGTCTAGGTATCCGAGTACTTTTGACCCTACCCTCTTCGAGCAATTTGCTCACATGGTCTTCGAAAGTTAGTCTCGGTCTACCTCGACACCTTTTAATATTAACTTTCGCGCTATATATTTTCTTCACCATTCGGTCTTCACTCATTCGCTCAACGTGCCCAAACCACCGAAGCACGCTCTTATCAATTTTTGTGATAAGGTCATCTTTCAAACCTGCCATATTGCGAATCTCTTCGTTTCGCTTTCGGTCGGCCATGGTAACGCCGCACATTTTACGAAGAGATCGCATCTCCACTGCATTCAACTTACTTTTATGCTTCTTCTGGCATACCCAGGTTTCGCTGCCATATAACAAAGTCGGTACCAACACTGCGTTATGTATTGCAAGGCGTGCACTCTTCGCTACGCCTTGCCTTTTGACTAACGCAGTCAGGGCACCATTGACTTTGTTCCCGGCAGCGACACGCCTGTCCACATCTAAATCACATCTTCCATCCCGGCTAAAAGCACTCCCCAAGTATACAATTTCATTTACCTGTTCTAGACATTCCTGATTTACCCATATTTCACACTTCGTTCTCTCTTCGTCCCTTTCAAATACCAGAACCTTAGTTTTATTAGCATTCAAACGGAGACCTTTAATTTCACATTCCTCTTTCATACACGTGACTAATGCCTGCAGTTCTGCCTCTGATGGTGCAATAAGCACTGCATCATCAACATACAGCAGACAATTTATTTTAATGTCACCCAATTTCACACCCAAACAACTATCTTTCAGCTTCTGTAAACAGCTGTCGAGATACAGTATGAATAGCCAGGAAAACATGACACAACCCTGCTTTACGCCCGTTTGGACGTTAAACATGGGTGACAGGTCATGCCCTACCCGCACACAGGCTTTACAGTCACAGTAAAGAGACTGCACAGCCCTTAGCAATCGACCATCCACACCATACCCCGGCAACAGTTCCCACATTTTCTTCCTTACAACCTTATCAAATGCTTTCTCAAGATCCACAAAAGCACAGAAAATCTTCTGGTTAGCAGCCAGAAGCTTCTCCGTGATCATGCGGAGAGAAAACATTTGATCCGTGCATCCTCTTCCAGGTCTAAATCCGCATTGTGCCTCCCATAGAAATCTTTCCGATTTCTCTTGCATCCTACGTGTCAAAACCTTCGAGTAAACTTTACTTGCTAAACTGGTCAAGCTGATCGCCCGATAGCACCCGCAGTCAAAATGTGAACCTTTACCTTTATATAAAGGCACAATGACTGCGGATCGCCAATCATCCGGGACATCCCCCGTCCGCCAGCACAAATTGCACAGCAGATGAAAGCTGTCCCAGACGCGAGGCCCACCATACTTGACCATTTCAGCAGTAACTCTGTCTAGTCCCGCAGCATTACCACATTTCAAACTTCGAATCGCACGTTCAATCTCTTTCATCCTGATGACCTCAGTGTCATCGAGGTCCGGGTCTGGCGTACCAGTCACGGCGTCATCCCCGGATCCCTCACTAAGATCATCACACGCATACATTTCTCTATAAAATTCGCTCCATCGCTGCATGACGTCCGATATTTCTGAGAGGACGTCATTAGTTCTCGAAAGCACTTTGTTCATTCTTAAGGCCGTCGCACCACTTCGGGTCCTTCCAACCTCTTTCCAGAAGAGTTTGGAGTTCTCCTTGAAGTTGTGCGACAACCTTTCGTCCGCTTCCATTCTACACCTTTCACGCACTTCCTCAATCAGTGCTTTCGTGTGAACTTTCTGCAGCCTATATCTTTCTTTCATCTTCTCTCTCATATCCTTATCATTACTAGAGGCCAAGTAGTCTAACCATGCTTTCTTCTTCTTCTTTACAGCTTCTTTCACTTCATCATTCCACCATACATCTCTTCTTTTACTACTACCTCTTTTTATTGTTCCACACACTTCTTCTGCTGCACTTACCATTCCATCCCTAAGGTTCTGCCAAGTTCTTTCTACACATTCTTTTCTGCCATCGATGGTGTCAAGCTCTTCGGCTACCCTCGCATGATATTTGTCCTTAGTATCCGCTTCCTGAAGCTTCCAGCTTCTGATGCGACAGACCGACTGTGGTTCTGTTACTGCCGCCCGGTAGCGCCAACCCGCGAACAGACCCCTAAATCTAGTAATCACTAGATAGTGATCCGTTCCCAGGTCAGCACCCCTGAACACTCGCGTATCCATCACCTGTTTTCGCAGTCGGTCATCCACCAGGAGCAAATCAATCATAGTTCTCTCATTCTTTCGTTCTCTAGTATACATATAGATTTTCTTGTGATTAAACATAGTGTTTGTCACAAGAAGACCCTTTTCCTTGCACACCGCCAGTATAAGCTTGCCAGCATCATTAACCCTTTTATCGCCAAACTTTCCAAGTACCGACTCGTACCCTGGTCGAGCGGTACCAACCCATCCATTCAAATCACCACATACAACAATTCTTTCGTTTCCCCTAGCCAAATCTAGAACTTCTCTTACATTCTCCCAAAACTCCTCCAGCTCAGCCCTGGACGACGAAGCTACCGGCGCATAAACAGCCAAAAGGAATTACTTCGTCAGTCCCAATTTAAAGCGAACCCAGAGAAGTCTTGAGTTCACAACCTTATATTCAGTCATAACATCGACCAACCGAGAAGACAGCAGCACCCCCACTCCCTGGCAGGCGTTCTCGCTCTCCGGGACTCCTGACCATAGAGCTAACGCCCCGCCAGGGAGCTCTTCAGTACCACTGCCCTTCCGTTTGGTCTCCGACATACACACGACATCTAATTCTCTTTCTTTCATTATTTCGATCAACTCATTCGTCTTATCTCTCATGCCTCCTCTAACATTCCACGTGCCAACTCTGCACTCTGTCCTCCACCTTCCGCCGTGTGGGGCTGTGCGTGACGGGTGGCGGTCCCCATCGCCGCTTTGCACGCTGCATTCCACACCAACGGGGACGAGCTGGTGTGCGTCACCTTGGGGGGACGCCCTAACCCTCGTTGGCATGGGTGCGCAGCTAGTAGAATTGCAGCCCTGAAAAGGCCTGGCAGGGGTCGCGACGAGCACGCTTCTACAATGACCCCCAAATTTAACCCCAAAATTAATTACAATGTTTTTATCGAAAGAAAAAAACAGGGGAAAGATGAAAGGGTAGGGTAAGATCGAAGTAGTTTCTAAAATCGTTCAAATTAATGTCAGACGATATTGACGGTCAGTAGGCTACAATTTTAATTGTCCTGACACTTCAGAACTGTCTATTATATCAAAATACCTTCAAATAACACAGATAACACAAATTATTTGTTTTTTATATTTCAATCTTGCCCCGCCGGGGAAAGATTGAACTAGAGTTTCTCAAGCTTTTCACTTTACTTGGATAAGATTATACAGAAAATGAAAGATATCAATCATATAATTTTTTTTATTGTTAATGCCAAGATAATTTTAAACACAATTACGTACATGTACCTTTTACCATTTTGGTGGCCAAAATATGTAGCACAAAACGTAAAAAATCAAATATTTCAAAATTAAACAGCTAACCAATTAATAAAAGCTTAGAAAAATGCCACAACTAAAAACATAGAAAAATTTCTAAAAAAATATTATCTAAACATTAATAAAAAAATTGTAGTAGATCCACGTCTACAGTTCACTGTAACACATAAATGACCAGGGTCGACCGGTGCAATACTACCCTCTTACAAAAAATCAGCGTGAAGTGTTTAGCTTCTTAGTAGCTGCCATGTTTCGTCTAGTGAGTGAGAGTTCCGGATGCCCGTACCTTTTCCCCTTTTCTTAAGGCCACCCTAATGTTGAAGTTTGCTAGATAAACCGATGTGACGTTGCATTGTTCTAGGAGCTGTGATGTTGCATTTACTAACAAGTGTCTGGTGGTCTTTCCCCTTTCATTAAGTTCCTACTCCCATTCCTACGAATCCTGTTCCCATACCTTATGAGAAGGCAACGTACAAGTAACACGCCTGTTGTTTCTTGTGTCTATGGGCAGCGGTGAAATCACTTAGCCATCAGGTGACCCGCTTGCTCTTTTTACCTCTCTTATAATATACAAAAATTAAAATAAAATCCTTTAGATAATATTAGCTGAAATTGTGCCCCTGAGAATTTATATAATGGCTGTAACAAAACAAAACATTTTTTCAGGTACAGTTTGAGAACATGAGACCATTTGTATGACTTTTGAAAACGGGGCAAGATGGAAACTTTTATATGTTTATCTTACCCCGTCAAATATTGGCGGGTAAAGACGGAATGTTACAATAAATCCTAAATCCCAAAAAGTAGCGCTATTTAGACATAGCAACATAACTACCAATTAAAAATAATAAGCATGTATACAAATAAAAAACTCGTACCTACCTCGTAAATGAATAGAATAGAATAGAATAGAATAGAATAGAATGATTTTTTATTCAATATGGATTATTACATAATACTTATTGAAAGTCATTATTTTATTTACCACTGGTTCGGAAAATACCTCTGTCCTGGGAAGAACCAGCAAGAAACCCAGCGGGACTTTTTTTTTTAAACATAATTTCACTTAACAATAATTTTGATTATACAATTTTAAATGAATTTTCATAGAACCAGCATGGTGGCGATCACCTTATTCCCAGGGGTTATTTTCACTCATGTATTCCTTGATATTATAATAACCCTTTTTGTACAGTTTTTCTTTAATAAAACTTTTAAACTTGTTTATTGACAAACTTTGAACATGTTCTGGGATTCTGTTGTAAAAGCGTATACATTGCCCCATAAATGAATTACTAATTCTGTGGAGTCTTGTAAGTGGCATTACAAGCTTATGTTTGTTCCTAGTGTTTAAGGTATGAACATCCTTATTCTTATTAAAGCTATTTATGTTTTTATGTACATACATTACATTTTCATAAATATATTGCGATGCCAAAGTTAATATGTTTATTTCTTTAAATTTTTCTCTAAGGGACTCTTTACAATTTAGATTATAAATCGCCCGTACGGCTCTCTTTTGCAAAACAAATATAGCTTCAATATCAGTCGCATTACCCCATAGCAAAATTCCATAAGACATTACGCTATGAAAGTAACTAAAATACACTAACCTAGCTGTCTCAACATCTGTGAGACTTCTAATCTTTCTTACAGCATATGCTGCAGAACTAAGTCTGCTTGCTAATTTAGATATATGGGGGCCCCATTGCAGTTTCGCGTCAATAGTAATACCGAGAAAAACAGTGGTATCCACAAGACTCAACTCCTCCCCATTTAAGAGCACATTGGTTTTCGAATGTTTTACATTAGGTATTGTAAATTTAATACATTTTGTCTTATTGCCGTTTAAGAGCAAATTGTTGGCGTTAAACCAATGTACTAGTTTCGATAGAGCATTATTTATGAAGTTACACGACACGGGGTAAGATAAAAACACCCGACTTGCTCGCGTAAAATTCACAGCGAAGATATTCCCTTATAACACACAACCGATCGCGATCCCTCAAAACGGCAAGTGCTGACTTAGGTGTGGTACGTAACAAAATGCGGTCTTATGAATGTTGCCTGCATGGGATAAATTACACAAAATCTGTTTTTACTGATGCCTTTTTGTCTCACCCCGTTTTTCATCTTCCCCCCACTCACCCTATTTTTTTTAAAATAAAATATAAAAGATACGAGCCGTGTTAGCTTAAGGGCTTAGCGTTCGCTACAAATTACTCCAATGAAATTGTTAATTGTAATTTTAAGTGCTGATTTATCCGCCTGTCTGAAAATAAGAAAGAAAAATATCGAAGACATGGGAATTTCGCCAACACACAATGGGGCAGGGTGACGAATATTTCCTTGCCTTAAAACCCTCTTAAAAATGAGTGGCGGCCTGTGTCCAGCATTGGGCTTACGTAGGCTGTAACTTTAACTTTAAACTAAAATATTAAAACCGATAGCAAAGACTATAAAAACCGTTAAAAAGAACCCCTTTATCCTATCTCCTCAGTTTCACTTCCCTTGTTGCCTCAGCCAGTATCGGAAGCCTCTGCGTCGACATATGGAATGACGTGCCAAAGTGGCCTCTAAAAAGCTTGTCGTGCTCAGCAGAGCGGGACAGTATTTCATGCCGGCACACCGTCTGCAACTTTACAAGGCGTAGGTTCGGCCCATAGCACATCGGCACATAGAATTCTGTTCCCATCTCTGGGCCGGGGCTCTCCAGTGCCAGCTCCTTTCATTTGATCGCATCCAGCGCAGAGCGGTTTGAATCGTCGGCGACCGAGCTCTTCCTGATCGGCTTGACTTACTGGCGCTGCGAAGAGATGTTGCATCTTTTTCGTATTCTATCGTATCTACTACGGAGAGTGCTCAAAGGAATTGTTTGGACTAATTTCAGCCGCTCAATTTCACCATCGGTCATCGTGACAGAACTCGAGATACCATCCGTACCATCTAGATGATTGGCGGTCCACTACAGTGCTATTCAGTAGAAGTTTTCTTCCTCGCACAACTTCCTTGTGGAATCGAATACCACCAGCAACTTTTCCGGACCGATACGACTTAAGGACCTTCAAGAAAAGAGCCTACTCTTTTTTAAAAATGCCGGCAACGCATCGGCAATTTTCCTGGTGTTGCATTTGTTCATGCGTAGCGGTAGTCACTTACCATCAGGTGAGCTGTATGCTCGTTTGCCCCCTATCATATAAAAATACTGAGAAGAATAACTTCAAATTCTGAAGTCGGTACTAAGACATAGTACGAGTATATTAAGAGAATTAGCCCCGGAATTACAGAATATGCAGTTATTTCATTTTTCTGAGGTCTTTAAAATTAGTCTTTATATTTTTTTAAAAGTAATTTTTCTACTCTTTTGAATGGACTAAAAATGATTAAAATCTCAGTTATATATATGAAAAACTTTATCCCTTATTTAACGTAACGTAAACAAACTGGTTATACCGCAACCTATCGTAGGCCTTTTTTGGTATATCCCATACTCGGCAACTACGGGACCTACCCACGGGATGAATGGAATGGATTCTTTTGAGACGCCATTAATATAAAATAATACCTAAAACGAAAAAAAAAAACAACAACAACACATTACTTATTATTTACTTAAAGTTATTGCTTTTTCTTAGAAGTGTTTTTGAATTCAAATAATTTGCACAACACTATTTCAAACGGATTTGAAACGATAACTGAATTAAAGACCCCACGTCTTATTATTGGAAACATATTTCGAATAAATTATAATACTGCTAGTGGACTCAATGATTGATTTAAGTGAATTTCCTTGTGACGTATATCTTCGGAGAGATAATCAAAGTATGATGATGAATAAAAGTGGAGTCTATAATTGTCCCACTGACAAGAACCTTGAAATGTTTTGTATAATGTAAAACAGGTTAAGATAAATGCGGGCGACAAGAGCTTTTCAAAATACTTGTAGGTTTTAACAGATATATATTGTTGTCGCGCTGTGCCCGATGCCAACAAGAGAGACAATTGCAGCTCAAACTAATTGGGTTTAATTATTTTTTTTTATTTTTTTTACAACAACATAAATATTATACTCAGTTCATAAGTACAGTGCAACATAAACCTATATAAGATTTTTCTGCACACTGCAGTTCTTTCGAGCGTAAACATTTTAATATTATTTAGAGTAAGAAGGTAGTTCGCTCGCTTCTATAACAATAACGTGAGGATGAGTTGTAGAATACAGGTTGTTCAGAGGAAAACTTGTTTTATATTTTGATATATAAATATAGTAATTATATTACAATTAGTATACATATATAATAGTATATAGAATACAAATAGTATATAGTATTAGTTTTAGTCATATTATGTTAGTTATTATATTAGTTGATTCATAAAGTACGTTTTTAATTTGTTTTTAATATTTTTAGGATTGATATCCTGTAAGGTTTTAGGTGGTTTATTAATTAATTTAGGAATAATAATCTTATTTTGATGATCTCCATACATATTTTGTGTTTTAGCTATAATTAATTTAGGGCTATATATACTTCTTGCAATTTTGTATTAAAGAACAGTTCAACAAGTAAGGTAAGTTTTAATTTTTCTTTAATAGGCAGAATACTGCAAAATTTGAATAATTTGTTGTAGTTATCTTTATATTGTTGTTTGATTTTAGGAGGGACAATTGTTTTGATGATTCTAAGCTGTAATTCATGGATACTATAAAGATGCGATTTCCAGGTTCTACCGTAGTTACTTAAACCGTAATGTATTATCGATTCGGCCAGAGCCTTGTAAGGGGATAAAAGTATAGGATAGGGAACTTTATATTTAATTATAGAAAATTTTGCAAGTATGGCCCTTAACTTATCACACACTTTATTAATATGGTGCGTCCATTTAAATCGACTGTCTATTATGAGTCCAAGGTAAGGTTGTTGTTCTACTATGTCAATATGATTACAATTACAAGTCTGGTTAGACATGTTATTATGAAAACATTGGTGGCTGTAGGCAATGAGTTTTAATGGAATGGATACTCTATTTTGGCTGGACGAAATGTACATCAATTTTGTTTTGGTGGCGCTCAGAATTAGTCCTGCATCGTGAGACTATTTAATAAGGTTGGTGAAATCCTCTTGCAGTTTCTGTAATGCCACAAAAACTGGAATGATTTTTTTTCAAGAATTCTGAAAGAATGATTGTTGTTGTGGCTATGTATACAGACATAATTTATAGGCTTTTTTTTATTTCATATGTTCGTTAAATTTGTTTGCTGGATATCTCATCCATCATTATATCCAGCAAATATCTAATAAAAACGGTAACAAGCTTTATAGTTTTAAAATTATTAATTTATGAAAAATAGAAGAACATAGGCACTCATGGTTAGATATAAATTGTATCATAAAAAATATTTACTTTTGTGTTAATATCAAACCCAGTAATTCCACGTCTGACGTTGCCAAGTAGTCGATTGTTTGCTTGGCAGTGTGCGACGAGGCTTGTCATGGTGAAGGAGGATCCTACTGCGATATCGTTTCTCCCGACCTTATTCCAGGACAATTGGCAAACAATTGTTAGTGTACCACTCTGCAGTAACTGTTTTTCGATCCTCATAAACAACTGTTACATAATTACCTGTCCTTCCGAAGAACGAGGAAACCATATTTTTCTCACGCTTCAACCTCTCTTCACTTTAGTTGGCAACTTCTCGAAAGGAAACACCCAGATAGCAGACTGTTTCTTAGTTTCAGGATCATAACAATAAATCCAGCTTTCATCAACCGTAAGTATGTCGAACACAGCATTTGATTTACCTCCGTTAAATCTTTGAACTACTTCACGACACCAATCAACACGACGGAGTTTTTGGGCCTCTGTCAAATTATGAGGTATCCTCCAGGCAGAAAGCCTCCTGGCTGCTAAATGTTCATGGAGGACTTTGTCCACTTGACTCATACCGATGCCTCAGCTTGTCCGAATCTGCTGATAAGTCACTCTTTTGTCAGTCTCTATCATACGTCGCACAACACTGATGTTATCTTCAGTTGTCACCGTGGGACGCCGTCCCTCACGCAGTACATCGTTGAGATTAGCGACCACGTTAAAACTCACTCAAACCACAAACAGTGGCACGAGATGGGGCTTCATAGTGAAAGGCCTAAAGAAGTCTATAATATCTTTCTTGTTGACTTAAATAACATCAAAAGTCATAAAAATCAGTGTACGAAATTATAATCCTGATAGTGCAATTATCGCACATTGGGAGGATTAAGATCATAATGATGGGGTGAGTATCGAACCAGCCAACCTTACAGCGCTAATAATTCAGCCATAATCATTAAAACTAAAAATGCACATTTTGGTTACTGAGGAGAGTAATTTAGATACTAATATTCATTCTTTTTATTATTCTAATATTTATCTTGACCCATCTTGGCCTAGCTATTAAAATTTTTAAAGCTGTATTTTTGTCATTATAGGTTTATGCGCCACACCACAGCGTTTGATCAGCTACCACTCAGGACACTATTATATGTTTGTTTTGTATGCCGAATTCCCCAGATTCTTCACTCCATTACATGTTTGAAACTGAGTTTCTAAACTTCAAGTGCGGGTTACTGTATCGCGAGTCCCACGTCCGAATCCTAGCAAAAGCTGACATTTATGTATAAAAACACGACAATGCTTTTGAAATCTTAAAATATTGTATTTGTTTTCATGTTTTTAATACTACATTCGAACCTATATCTGATCATACTGAAGAAACCTTACGGCCTAAAAAACGGTTAGGCTAGTGGGCGCTTCTGTTTTTGCACTAAGCATCCCGTAATGACATGGCAACTTTTTTTATTGATTAAGCTTGCTAAACGAGCACACAGTCTACCTGATGGTAAGTGGGTAATGTGGGCCATAGACATCTACATTTACATTTACATCTACATTTACATTTACATTTACATCTACATTTACATTTACGTTAACATCTACATTTACATTTACATCTACATTTATATCTATAAGCGTTTTCGAATCTAAATTCGGATGAGTTGTCACGCCTAAGAATTAAGAAAAATCCTGCTGCTCAGTTCATGACTTCCTTTAATATGCGAAATGTTTGAAATCGAAAAATATCGTCATTATATGGACTTAATCAGTTAAATGAGTTGCAAAAATAAATTATCGATTACGATTCCTGTTTTCTCGGTTCGGATTTCAAAATTAAGTTTAAGGTCTCTATCGTATTTCGTCTTAAAATTCAAAGCATCTGGCAGGCGAACAAGTGACTTGTCACCAAAAAAGTTTCGCTTTGATCCTTTGTGTGCAGAACTATATAAAAGAAAAATACGTGTTTTATTTTCGAGTCTAGTTGTCAACAAAGTAGTATTGTGCCATAGCAGTAGACCAGTCAGACGTTAGAAAGAAACCTTCTACAAAGCCATTATTTAAGTTTAGAAGTAATTTTTTTATAAGATAGAGTGACAAACGAGTCTACTTGATGGTAAGTGGTTGCTGTGGCCCATAGACATCTACATTTATCCTCGTTTGCGAATCAAAATTCAGATGTGTTGTCACCCATGTGGACTAAGATAGAATGCCTCTTTTCCAGTAAAAAGGGTCTCCGGTTCTCTACACTCACCATACGAAACACAGCAGTATGAAGCTGCTATTTGACTCTTGTATTCTGTGAGAGCGTGGTCCTCACCCAGTCGAGTCGACCTATTCGTGCTACAACTATACTACTAATATAGCTGCAGCATGGCTCTACCACGTATAAAATTCCAACCCCTTATTATCATTCTGTAAAAATTTGTCTGACAGACGTTAAAATAATAATATTGTCTTAAATTATATTAGTATATTCTTTTAGTGATTATTGTTGCTTGTATTTATTTAAACATTTTAAGAGCGCGGCCTGACGATCATAACATCCTCCTGGCTCCGCCCACCGCCCCTAGGTTGTTCAACTAGCGATGGTTACGACAAGCAATCCGTAAGTCATTTCGTTCGACGTATTACTATGTTTGCGTCGTGCACAAGCAACATGTAATTGAAATTTTTGTAATATGTGACTAAACTGATATTTGTAATAAGAACTTTAAATCCATCGAGCCCCGAAGCCATCGTCCGTCTTATCAATCAACAGCCCGTAGACGGTCTACTTCTAGGCATACCGAAAGAGCTTATCAAAGTCCACTGCTGAAAATAGGTCTACCTTATAAGAAGAATACTTGTCATAGATGCTACTAATTTTCTAGATTTTATCAAGAAGACGCTACTGCCCATCTCCTGGTGTGTTTTCCTAAGTTGCATCTCATGTCACCAATGGGAGATATAGGGTACCTAGTCGATATTCTTACACCGCTACTGCATGGTCGTGCATGAAGTACTGCTGTCACATATAGGCTGATGCTGCAAAATGCCACCTAGCAGCATTGAACTCAGTGGAGAATCATGCAAAGAGGCATATTGATTTGGTTGAAACCAATCTTGTTGTCCCGATCTCTGGTGCAGAGTAGCCGGTCTCTCGGTATTCCATAGGATGCGTTTCAGTGAGAGAGCGCAGGAGTTACATGATTTCATTCTTCCCTCTCCTTTCCATCATCGCACAACCAGACGGTAGGCGAGTCTTCACCTCTTTGTAATCGATATTCCACGCATTATAATCCAAGGATTTGCTTCGTCTTTTGTAATTCGTACAACAAAGTAGTAAAATAATTTGCCGGGTATACAATCTGTGCGTCTTCAAGGCAAGAAATACATGAATAGACTTTTGTTAAAGCTAAGAAACCCATCCACGGCTTCATCACCACTTATCTTTATATCGTTGCTACTGGAACTCCTCGACGAGGAGAACTAGATGTGTCGAGTTTGGCCCCGTTTTGTTAGTTATGATGAGACCTTACCTCCGGACTTGATAGAGTGACTTGAAAGTGTACTTTGATGACTGCTACTGAAACTCCTTGACGAGGAGAACTAAATGTGCCGAGTTTGGCCTCATTTTGTTTATTATGATAAGACCTTACCTTCTAACCTGATAGAGTGACTTCAAAGTGTACTTTGATGACTACTACTGGAACTCCTTGACGAGGAGAACTAGATGTGCCGAGTTTTGCCTCGTTTTGTTAGTTATTATAAGACATTACCGCCAGACTTGATAGAGTGACTTGAAAGTGTACTTTGATGACTGCTAATGGAAATCCTTGACGAGGAGAACTAGATGTGCCGAGTTCGGTCTCGTTTTGTTTGTTATGATGAGACCTTACCTCCGGACTTGATAGAGTAACTTGAAAGTGTACTTTGATGACTGCTACTGGAACTCCCCGACGAGGAGAACTAGATGTGCCGAGTTTGGCCTCGTTTTGTTAGTTGTGAATAGACCTTACCCCGAACTTGACGGAGTAACTTCAAAGTGTACTTCGGTGACTGCTACTGGTACTCTTTGACCAATATGACTATTAACCTTTTTATAGAACTATTAATATTTTTCTTTTACGAATAGAACTATTAAGATATTAATATTTTTTTTAATTTTTTCAGTATAATATGAGCATTATGAGTCGTGCGCTTTTGGATTTTCCAAACTTTTTTAAATTGAAGTTGACATAAAATTATCGGAAATATGGTAGTATAGGTAGTATGAGGTTATTAATGAAAACTAGTGTGTAATTAAAACTACTTACAAAAAAATTATGCATAATCATGTTGTACGTAATTTTTTAATTCGCTTAAGGCATGCACAATTGGATTTACCAATAGTTTTTTTTAATAGTAAAAGAAATGTGGGGGTTTAAGGCATACAATTTATCAACGTGGTTTAAAAATTGATCAAGTTTTGTTTAATACTATCATACAACAACGGTGTTAGTGCGGAATTTTTAAAATTTCGAATAATATGAGTACGGATCACTAAAGACGTCATCTGTTTTACCTCCCACTGTACCGTCGTTCAGGTACCAGACATTCAGCTTTGATTTCAAATTTTAAATAATAGGTTGAATTCCCAAACTGAAAAGAGCTAGACCTAGTGGGTCACCCTGCTGAACACTGACAACAGAATCAGTACTATGGTTTTCATAAAACAAGTTCGAATTTTGACTGTAACATTGCCAAATGTAATTCTATATTTCGGAGGTATTGTTAGCAACTTCTTACAACAGGGTTACCCTAGCGATAGAGTTTAAAGCATTCCTAAGGTCAACCTCCACAAGAACATCTGCATTAGAATTTGATAAAAGGGTACGCACTGAATGTACTGCCGCATCACAGCCTCCTTTAGTGCCAAAGCCCAAAAATTTTAAGTCCTGGAAACTACACTACATTAAAGCCCAGGTCGAGTCCAGTAAGACGAACCCAAGCACGGAGCTGTAAGCCTATTGGTTCGGAAGTTACGGCGTTGTAACCGTAAATTTGGTAGCCATCTTGTTTAGCAACCAGAAATTGAAAACGCGATAACTTTCGAACTTCTCGGGCTAGGCATACCGAGTTTGGATTCTTTGAATAGGGTTCGAGAAGAACTTTTAGCTAGATATAAGAAATTGACTCTACGTAGAGTCAAAAACTTGTTAGCCGATAACTCTCTCTGTATATTATATTTTTTAATTTTTTTTAATATTTAAGACATATCTTCTAGAGACCTACATTATAGAGCTGACAGACTAGATGTAGACTGACTCTATATAGAGCACTACAAAGTCCTTAATCTAACTTATAATATATATTGATAAACTTGACATTTAATTGTTACAATTATAATGATAGAATTAATTTAATAGATATAAATAATTTAATTAAGAAATTTTTGACTAGAGATAGGTATTACCTATCAAAATATAATTTAAGACAGATAGCAAATGTGCTATCTTATTATTTATATATTAACTCAGCCAAGGACTTGGCTACACAGACATCTGCTTCTTTTGAGCAGTGTAATGACTTAATATGCAATTTGGAATCAGTTCCAAGTAATTTAAATTAGAAAATGAGACAATAGAGGTAATCTCTAGCAGTTATAATAACTTAAATAATTTAGAATGTGGCTTACAAATCTTTAATTGTATGACTCCACAGAAAGATAATGAAAATTGTTTACACCTGGTGCATCAAAATATACAAGGCATGATAGGCAAAGAGCTAGAAATTGAGTTGTTCTTAAATAGCAACAATATTCATATCTTATGTATTACTGAACATTGGTTAAAATCTTATAATTTAATGTTTAACTTCAGTAATCACCAGGTGGTCAGTTCTTTCAATAGAGAATCGGTTTTAAGAGGTGGCTCCTTAATATTAGCTAGTAAATTATTATCATGTAAAGAACGTAAAGACATTGTGAGCCTCTCTGTTGAGCGAACTGTAGAAATGGCATGTGTTGAGTTTGAGCACCTCATTGTTGTGAGCGTCTACAGACCCCCATGTTGTACATATGATACTTTTGAAAACATTATGGAGGAAGTTTTTGCTAAGCTTAATAAACAGAATAAATCTGTTGTAATATGTGGAGATTTTAATATCAATCTCCTAGAAGCTTCCTCCATCAATATTAAATTTAGATCATTGTTTAAATCATATGGTCTTTTTAATTTATTTATAGAGCCAACGCGTATTTCTCAATCTAGTGCTACATGTATAGATAACATTTTTACAAATGTGAAGCCGTTGCATAAATGTATAATTCAAAAATTAAGTTCTGATCACTGTGGACAAGTAGTTTCGTTACCTTATGTTCACAAAAAGCAAGTAGATGAGAAAGTTGTGTCTGTTCCAGTAAATGCACGTCGCTTGGAGAAATTTAGAAGTAACATAGTGAAAAAACTTCCATCACTTTCATACCAAAATGATCCTAATTTTTTGTATGGAACATTATTTAAGCTTATTTGCAATGAATTTAATAATACTTTTACTTCTAAAACATTCTCCTTGAACAGTCGGAAGTCATTCAATGAATGGGCGACAGTAGGAGTCCATAAGAGCAGGCATAGGTTATATGATCTTTACCATGAAAGGTCATATAATCATAGCGTCGAATTTAGGGAATATGTAAAAAAATATTCAAAAATATTTAAAAGAGTGTGCTCCATAGCCAAGTCTTTGCATTTGAGCAACAAAATTAAGACGGCTTCCAATAAAATTAAAATGACATGGAGTATAATTAATAGCGAAACTGGTAAGATCAACTCTCGCAATTCAAATTACCAGTTAAGTGTTAACAACAAATTAACTGTATCAGATCAGGACGTAGCAATGGTTTTTGAGAAATATTTTACTGATATTCCGATCTTGACCACTAAGTCACTAAATTCTTCTCCTGCCGTCGCCGAATCATTACTTAAACATAATGTAAATGTGTGTACAAAGAATTTTACATTTCATAAAGTGACATCAAAAGATATTGTAAAATATTTTAAAACTATTGATGTTAAGAAAACTGCGGATCTGTGGGGGATTTCCGTTAAAGTTATTGCGTCTATAATAGATACAATCGCGCCTCATTTAGCTATTATTTTTAATACTAGTATCGAATCTGGTGTGTTTCCTGATTTAATGAAGCATAGTAAAGTAATACCTTTATTTAAATCTGGTAGTACATTAGACCCCGCCAATTTTAGACCTATTTCTGTACTACCAACACTTAGTAAGATTTTTGAAAAAATTGTTCTTGATCAAATGTTAAATTTTTTTAATATAAATAATTTACTTCATAAAAATCAATTTGGTTTCACAAGGGGTCGCTCGACAACTGATGCCGGTGTTGAGCTGATTAAATATATCTTTAATGCATGGGAGAATTCACAGGATGCTTTGGGTATATTTTGTGACCTATCCAAGGCCTTCGATTGTGTTCACCATGAAACATTAATCAGGAAACTTCAACACTACGGTGTAAGAAGTGATGCCCTTAAATTAATTATTTCATATTTAAGTAAGAGAACGCAAAAAGTTGTCATTAAAAATATGAGCTCTTCCGGATCGATGGTACAAATGGGCGTGCCTCAAGGCTCAATTCTCGGCCCCTTTCTGTTTCTTGTATACATTAATGACTTACCTTACATAGTAGGGGATAACCATGATATAGTATTATTTGCAGATGACACTTCTTTAATTTTCAAATTAAGTCGACAGTTACTAAAATATGACGAAGTAAATAATGCTATATCTAAATTAGTAAATTGGTTCGATGTTAATAATTTGCATTTAAATGGCACTAAAACAAAATGTATGAAATTCGTGACTCCAAATGTCAAACAATTAAATACTAATGTAATTTTAAATGGGGAGAAACTGAGTCTTGTAGATACCACCATTTTTCTTGGAATCACACTAGACGCGAAGCTTCAATGGAGCCCCCATATATCAAAACTAGCAAGCAGACTTAGTTCTGCAGCATATGCTGTAAAAAAGATTAGAAGTCTAACCAGTGTTGAAACAGCTAGACTAGTTTACTTCAGCTACTTCCATAGCATAATGTCGTATGGTATTTTGCTATGGGGACACGCAGCTGACACAGAAATTATATTTGTTTTGCAGAAGAGGGCCATAAGAGCAATTTATGATTTCAAGCCTAAAGAGTCGCTGCGACAAAAATTTAAGGAAATTAATATATTAACTTTGGCCTCTCAATACATTTATGAAAATTTAATGTACGTACACAAAAATAAAAGTAGTTTTATAAAAATAAGTGATATTCATTCTGTAAATACTAGGAACAGACACAAGCTAGTAGTACCAGTTACTCGACTCCATCGAGTCAGTAATTCATTCTTGGGGCGATGTATACGCTTTTACAACAAAATTCCAGAAAATATACAAAGTTTGGCCTGTTCCAAGTTCAAAAACTTTATTAAACTAAGTTTGTATAAAAAGGGTTATTATAATATTAAGGAATTTATGGATGATAATAACCCCTGGAAATGAGGTGATGGCTACCAAGCTATTTCTAATTTGTTGTGTTGTTAATTTCTGTAACATCATGATTGTAAGCTGTTATTTAAAAAAAAAAGTCCCGCTGGGTTTCTTGCTGGTTCTTCCCAGGACAGAGGTTTTTTCCGAACCAGTGGTAATCAAACAAAAGAATGACTTTCAATAAGTATTATTTATAATCTATATTGAATAAAAAAGTTTCTGTTTCTGTTTCTGTTTCTGTTTCTATTAGACCTATAAGTTAGAAACTAAGAGCGACCAGTTATCGGTTGTAATTTGTGTTATTTTATTACTGTATTATTAAAATTTAAGATTTAAGAGTTTTTAGAATTTATAGACAAGACTCCAGGTAGAGTCAAATACATTACTTTACAAAAAGCCTTTAAGGAAATACTGTATATAAATAAGAGTGTTTTAGTAACAATACGAAGTAGAGTTTAACTCTACATAAAATAAAAACTCTTATAAAGGATAACTGTGACGCGGTATCTGTGGTTTTTTATTAAATTACAACTTTAAACTTACCGCAACCTATAAGATTATTTTATTATTCTATATTATTTTAAATAAAAAAAATTATTCTTGCTTTTAAAATTTATACAAACCTTTAAAACTAAAATTTTTGACCAGAACGCATTTGTTGATTGTTGAGACCTGACATTATGTTCGGTTTCCGTACTCCAACCAAAGGTTCTGACAATAGTGCCAAGAACACGAGTCCTCATGACTCTCCAAGCGGGACGGAGAAGGCTGGGCCTTCTCCAAAAAGAGATCAAAATACACAGATCCTCAACGTGAGGAAAAGCATTGGAGAATGGGAGACGGGAAAAATAGATAAGGAAACAGCAGTCTCGACCTCACCAAAAAAGACAGCCCCGGTGGCCCGCCAAAAACAGAGAATTGTTCAGTCCCAGGAAGCGAGAGGAACAACCCGTAAAGTTGTTGCTGAAACCTCAGTAAATAATCAGGAGAAGAAAGAAGAGAGACTGGAAGATGAAACTATGAAAAGGAAAGAAGAAGATCAAAACTTAATGAAGAAACTGGAAGAGCATGGAAAGCTCCTAGAAGAAAATAGAAAAGCGATGGAAAAATTAAGAGAAGAAATGAAAATGCAAGAAAACAAAGAGAATAGAGTAACATATGCTAGTATAGTGGCAGGGCCACAAAAGGGTTCATCACCAGAGAACATGGCCATGCACTCGGTGATGGTTACATCTATGGACGAAAAGAAGACGGGAGACCAAGTGATGGATAAGATAAGGAAGGTAATTAACGCTAAAGAAGAGGGACTAAAAATAGATAAGATAAGAAAAGCTAGAGATAGAAAGATAATAGTAGGATGTCAAACGGAAAAAGAGATGAATAGAATTAAAGGAAAGACTAAAAACGGCTGGGAAAGACCTCAACGTAGATGACATTAAAAACAAAAACCCCCTCGTAATTCTTAGAGACGTATTGCAATACAATACGGACGAGGAGATACAAAATGCCATAAGAGTACAAAACAAAAATCTCTTCACAGAAATATTGGACAAAGATGACAGAATGGAGATCAAATATAGAAAACGGGCTAGGAACCCGCATACATCCCATATTGTTATGAGGGTTTCACCCCACATATGGAACCGCCTTACAGAAGCTGGAGTAATTCATGTGGACCTTCAGTGGGTAAGAGTAATGGACCGGTCTCCCCTGGTTCAATGCTCACGATGCTTGGGATATGGGCACAGCAAACGTCTATGTAGCGAGACAACCGATATCTGCAGTCATTGTGGAGGTCCGCACCTCAAAACCGAATGTGCTGAATGGTTGTCAGGAGAAATGCCAGTATGTAAAAACTGTAGCAAGGCAAAATTTGATAAAAAAGACCACAATGCATTCAGCACAGATTGTCCGGTAAGAAGGAAGTGGGAAATGCTAGCAAGGTCAACAGTAGCATACTGCTAAGGTTGCCCCAAAGCTAAACAGCGAACCAACCGCCGGGAACCACCGATATCACGCAATCCAGGCTAATCTCCAAAGATGTGAGCTAGCCACGGCCGAATTAATTACAGAGGCAAGTAAGAGGAGAACATCATTTGCTATAATACAGGAGCCATACATCAGTCGAATTGGCCAGATGAAAAATTACCCGGGGACAAGAATAGTACAAAGCAACAGAAGCCTGATCACTGATAAGGTGATTAAAGCTGCTATTGTACTATTCGACGACACCATCGACATGAACCAATGCCCCAGTCTCACAACGGAGAATATCGCAGTTGCAAAGCTAAGGACAGGGGCTTGGGAATTGGAAGTGGTGTCTGTCTACCTGGAGGGTGATAAACCAATAGACCCATATCTAAAACTGATTGAAGCGGCCGTGGTGGGCTTGGGGACTGCGAGCGTGATACTCGGTGGTGACGTAAACGCCTGGAGTACCTGGTGGGGAAGCAGTAAAACGGACAGTAGAGGGATAGAGGTTGTGGCAAAATTTGATGAGTTAGAGCTCTACATATTGAACAGGGGGACTGAGCCCACATTTGACACTATTCGAGGTGGAAAAAGATACTCCAGCTGCGTGGATATTACTGCTTGCTCGACCAGCCTGCTCGGAAGGGTGGAAAACTGGAGACTGTCCGATGAAACAACCAGCTCGGACCACAGGGCAATCCTATTCGACATAACTTTAGAAAAATCATTAGGAACTGACATAAAAAAGAACTACAAGAAAGTACAACACAAAGAAAGCAAATTGGGACGAGTTTCGTGAGAAACTCGCTCAGATTTGGAACGAAAAACGGATAACTAAAGCAGAGATTGAAAACATAGCCACAAAAGAGGAATTAGAAAATAAAATAGAGGAATTTACAGATTCAATAACTGAAGCTTGTAAAAAGAGCATACCAACATTAAAAAATAAAAAACGAATGGGACTACCCTGGTAGACCGATGCGCTGACGCAGCGAAAAAAGGAAGTCTCCAGGCTAAAGCGCCGAATCTCCTACGCAGCACCAGTCCGTCGTGAGTGGGTGGTCGGGCAATACAAAACAGCAAAGGAAGAATATCAGCAAGAAGTGAAAAGGGCACAAACCACGAGCTGGAAAGACTTTTGTAGCAAGCAGGAGAATGAAACAATGTGAGATTGTATATATCCATATATATTTTATTTTATTCCCTATATATTTTTATTTATAGCATAGGCCGTACAATGACGTGACAGGAGGACACTCCGCTTGTCCGAGATGGGGAAACACTTGAGAATGTGGAATCAGTCAGGATCTTGGCGGAGACCTTTTATCCAGAAGACCTTATAGAGGACGATAACACGGAGCACATCCAAATAAGGGAAAAAGCGAGTACTGTAAATGAAGGGACACATGATAATTCATGTAACCCACCTTTCACAGAGAATGAGCTGATGTGGGCCGTGTCCACCTTTAGTCCAAAAAAGGCCCCAGGAGACGACGGTCTTACAGTGGACGAGTGCTGTATATTAGTTGGAAGGGTAAAAGAGACAATATAATTACAGGGTGTGACGCATTAGTTACCAAGCTCACCGCCAGTTTTTTACCTCGGGCCAGCCATGTGGGTTCCTGTTCTGCACCGTGGGTGACCTAGCCACGGTGCACATACTAAGCTCGCCCTTCACGACAAGGTGGGAACACGTTCGGTGGGGGTTTATAGGTCTATTTCATCCTTTACAACGTCCACAAACATCTGCCATTTAACTGAGACGTATCCAGCACCTTACTTCGTAAAAACATATAATTTGCTTTTAAATATAATACTGTTTCCTTGTGTTGGTCCAATAATAAAATTAATATTCTCATAATCATAAGATATACCATCTTTGTTGTTGTTAATTTGGTTCTGGCTGAAATAAACATTTAAAATAGGAATTTACAGGTGTAGTGTTAGTTTAGTGTTAGTTACGCTTAGTACGTAACAATCACTTTGGTCTTCACATAAAATATGATTCTTAAAAAAAATTGGCTTCTGTTATTATTATTTTTTTATTAAAAATTATTCCCTTGTAGCTATTGCGGTGAAAGTTCGGGTAGGGCTAATACATAACAATATTTGAAGTTTATATGACCTACTTGAAAATATTTGAGATTTATATTTTTTTCGTTGTAATCCAAAAGGTATTTATGACCACGTAGTAAGGATAATTAAGTACTGACCTCTTTTGCAATGACCGGAGAAAGTAAAAGCCCAAGATTTATTATTTTATTCACTTTCTTTTAACGTTTATACGCAAAAGTAAACTGTGCCTTAAAATAATGATTTTTTTATATTTAAGTGAACACTATTAATTAAATTACAAAACGTTTCGGGTTTTAAAGTAAACATAATCTACGTTTATCTGGTGCTCTATAGAACACATGGTCGTGGGATACTAAGTTTTCCAACGTTTCGAAATCAAGTAAGCGTAAAGAGTAAGCCCTAGCTACACCTGCAGCCTTTAAATATTAAATTAATAATAAGGAAGCTGCAAGAAAATTTGTAAAATTTGTCCTGGAATTCAATTACACTTTTCTTGTTCGATAAATAATTAACATTTAACTGCTATCTGGTACAGAAATTTTCAAGATGACATCTTTTGGTGATATTACTAATCTCTGTCAAAGATAAAAGCACATTTTGCTGCTACAGTGTATAAATGTTATCCTATGTACAGTTTATAGCTGTTAACGATAATTCGCTGCCCATTTATCTGGTTTATTTGGTCCAATAGCGATGCAATAATCGTGTTTTCAAGGTCTTACTAATGCCGATACTGAGTACTCTATTTGAGGAAATTGTACAGCGCAGTACGCGGCATTTTAACATCATGTGCCATTAAATCAATATTGTCGTCAAGAGAGGCTGCAATCTTTCCCTCTATTTAAGATTGCAGATATTCTTAATATAAATAAATATATCCATCCATCGATTACAGTCTATTAAAGTTCACCGCTGAACATAGCCGTACCTCATAGATTGCCTCATGGAGGGATTTGACCATCGTTGCCATATTTGGCAAGCGGGCTGGCAACCGCATTTTTTTATTTTGAGTTTTTATCAGAAAGATGATGCTCTCCATCTCATGTTTAATTTTCCCTCGGCCGCCTCTTACGACACTCTCGGGACGATATGGGATAGAGGATATTCTTATACCATCACTACATTTTTTATAGGAGAAGGGGATTATACGAACATGCGGCTCACCTGATGGTAAGTGACTACTGCCACCCATGAACAACTGCAACACCAGGGGAATTGCAGATGCGTAGCAGGCCTTTTAAAAAGGATTACGCTCTTTTCTTTTTGTCGTGTAGTAGCGGTTAAGAATATCCACTACCCCATATCTTCCCGTGGGTGTCGTAAAATGCGACAAAGGTAAACAGGCAGGAGATGGGCAGCAGCATCTTCCTGATAACAACAAACATATAATAAAAAAACTGCGGTTGCCAACCCGCTCGCCAAGCGTGGCAACTATAGCAAATACCCCCCTTTGACGAGAGTAACAAAGAAACGGCCGCCAGTCCCCGGCGGCCCCGCTATTCCTGGCTACGGTGGCGACCATGGTAACGGCGGGGCAGGGGGTGCTAAGAATCTCCGGTGGAGGTTCGGTTGCCACCTAAGACGACTCGACCTGGCAACATACAACACACGCACCCTGAGGACTGACGAGAAGATCGTGGAGCTGGAAGAAGAGATAGACAAGTTACGCTGGCATATTATAGGATTATCCGAAGTCCGAAGAGAGGGGGAGGACACGGTAATCCTCGAATCCAGCAACTTGCTCTATCACCGGGAGAGCTACCATCTGTCCTAAGGAGGTGTCGGATTTATCGTCCACAAGTATCTCGTTAACAACGTTGTAAAGATCGAGAGTGTGTCGACGAGGGTTGCATACATTATACTCAGAATCGCCAAACGGTATTCGCCGAAGGTCATACAGGTTTACGCACCAACCTCGGCACACCCCGATGAGGAGGTGGTAGAAATGTATGAGGATATCTCTAGAGCCATGCATTCCTCCAAAACCCAATATACGGTGTTAATGGGAGATTTCAGTGCAAAACTGGGCACAAGAGAGAACGGTGAGCTGAAAGTAGGGAAATTTGGAATAGGGTAACGGAACCCAAGGGGCCAGCAGCTGGCCGACTTCATGAAGAAAGAGGGACTCTTTATGATGAACTCTTTCTTCTAAAAGCGGCCCCACAGGAAGTAGACCTGGTCGAGCCCTGACGGTTTCACAAAAAATGAGATTGACTTCAATATGACGACCAGACGACAACTGTTCAGTGATGCCTCCGTGATCGCGAGGGTGAAAACTGGTAGGGATCACCGAATGGTTAGAGGCACACTGAACCTAAACGTTAAGTTGGAGAGGTCTCGCCTAATGAAGTCAACGCTCCGTCCCCCTCGTGCTCTGTCTTAGAGTCTTCGGGACCTTTCAGCTCGAGTTACAAAACCGTTTTCAGTGCCTAGAAGACTGCAATTCATTGCAGTTCAGTGAACGATATGAATGACAAGCTAGTGGAAACTGTCCATGCGGTCGGCGCAAGTTCTGCAAGACCCGCCGCAGAAGAAGACAAAAACTCTCCGATCACACTCTCAATCTCATGGCTGTTAGACGGGAGATGAAGCTACATTCTTCAACAGATTTGACAGCATACATGCAACTGAACGGAGAGATCTCCAAATGCATGCGGCGGGACTAACGCAACTTCAATACAGCTTGTATTGAAGAAGCGATCGAGCGGAACCAAGGCTCCAGTCTTTGCCAGAGATCTGTCTGCCAGAAAGAGCCAACTGTCAAAGCTGAGGACCGAGTGTGGCAGCATCGTTTCCTGCTGTACACGTCATCGTTGGAGCCACACGCAAGTTTGAGTAACGATCCAAGAGCGAGTCTTATCCGACACTATTCCGAAGATATCCCGGACGTCAGTCTGAGCGAGATTAGAATGGCTCTCCAGCACCTTAAAAATGGCAAGGCCCCAGGCGAGGATGATATTACAGCGGAGCTTCTGAAAGCGGGTGGAAGACCGGTACTTGAAGTCCTTCAGAAGTTCTTTAATTCCGTCCTCCATGGTGGCATTACACCGGAGGCGTGGAGCAGAAGTGCGGTGGTCTTGTTCTTCAAGAAAGGCGACAACGCTCTCTTGAAGATCTACAGAACGATTCCCTTCTGAGCCGCGTCTACGTGCTGTTTTCGTGAGTCATTACGAATCGTCTCGCGCGCAGACTTGACAACTTCCAGCCTCCCGAACAAGCCGGTTTCCGAAAGGGCTTTAGCACCATAGACCACATACATACCCTTCGGCAAATTGTACAGAAGTCCGAGGAGTACAATTTGCCACTATGCCTGGTGTATGTGGACTATGAGAAAGCCTTTGATTCCGTCGAAATTTGGGCGGTGCTGCAGTCCCTTCAGCGGTGCCAAGTTGACTGTCGGTATATCGAAGTGCTGAAGTGTTTTTACAGTAGAGCGACGATGGCTATCCGAGTACAGAACCAGAGTACGAAACCTATCCAATTGCAGAGAGGTGTAAGACAGGGTGATGTTGTATCCCCGAAACTTTTCACCGCTGCATTGGAAGACGTTTTCAAGCTTCTGGACTGGAAATGATACGGTATAAACATCAATGGCGAGTACATCAATCACCTTCGATTTGCCGACGATATAGTCCTTATGGCAGAATGGCTGGAGGACCTAAGCACCATGCTCAATGACCTTAATAGTGTCTCCCAACGAATAGGGCTTAGGATGAACATGGACAAAACAAAGATCATGTTTAATGTCCATGTCACACCTATGCCGGTAGTTGTTGGGAGCACTAAGCTCGAAGTTGTTGACGAGTATGTTTACCTGGGACAAATAGTCCGACTAGGTAAGTCCAACTTCGACCGAGAGGTCAATCGACGGATTCAACTCGGCTGGACAGCGTTCGGGAAACTACGAAACATCTTCTCGTCAGACATACCTCAAAACCTTAAAACAAAATTGTACAACCAGTGCGTGTTGCCAGTGATGACTTACGGATCTGAGACGTGGTCCTTCACTGCTGACCGTATGAGGAAGCTCAAGGTCGCTCAGCGAGCTGTGGAGAGGGCTATTCTCGGGGTTTCTCTGCGTGATAAACTTAGAAATGAGTATATCCGCAGTAGAACCAGAGTAACCGACATAGCCCAACGGATTAGTAAGCTGAAGTGGCAGTGGGCCCGCCATATAGCTCGAAGAACCGACAACCAATGGGGAAGAAAGGTTCTTGAGTGGAAGCCTCGTACCGGTAGGCGAAGTGTAGGGCGGACCCCACGAGTTTGAGTGACGACCTGGTAAGACATGCAGGAAGTCGATGGATGAAGGTGGCTCAGGACCATGCTTTGTGGCATTCCTTGGGGGAGGCCTATGTTCAGCAGTGGACTTATGAAAGGCTGTAATGATGATGATGATGATGAGGCTTTTTTCTTGAAGGTCCCTAAGCCGCTTCGGTTCGGAAAAATCGCTGGTGGTAATCGATTCCACAGGGAAGTGGAATCGATTGATTAAATAACTATATGATGATGATATATTTAGATGTTTTATTATTTGTAATTTTAATATATGTATGTATTTTAATATTATATATAACGTATCTATCATATCTATGTATTCTATGTATTTTATTGATTTGCATATTATAATATATTAAACATGTTTTGTTATAATTTTAGCATTTACACATCAAAAATAAGTTTGTGGCTGATATTATATTTTTTAAATTTAACTTTATCAAGAAAAAGTGTTTAAGTTATATCTTTTTCTAAATAGAAATACACTGTTTGAAGTTGAAATATAAAACTCGTTTTTATTTTTTAATAACAAAATTGAGTAATTCAGTCCTAATGTAATTGTAACAGAAATTTGTTGGAAAGGAAAAGATTGTTTAGCCAAAGTTAAACAGCAATTTAATAATAGAAGTTTATTTTATTTTATGAAATATAACCCCTCCCCTGGCTCGGAACACATGCGGAGATCCTCCAGGGCATTCTGAGAATTAAGCTATCCAGCATTTCTTTCGGTAAACTGTCCCATTCTTGAATAGCGGCCTCCCTTATGACGGTTCCAAACAGCTCGCTAAAGAGTATATCACGTGTGATCTATGGGTTTAAGTCAGGCGAGCCGGCAGGCCAGTCTAAACTTGCGATGTTGTGTTCTCGGAGTGCAGTACCTGACTCTTTGAGCTCAATGTGCGGGCGCATTATCATCGACCAGTACGAATTTGTGCCCACGGTTCACTCAGAATGGTCTGACAATTCCATCAATAGTGAGTGTCTTGTACCTATCTGCCGTGATGGTACCTCAATATGGGATTAAAGGCTCCAATCATAATTTCACCGCAAAAAGACACCGTTTTTCCGAATTGCTAAACGGTTTTAGTGGCCGATCTTTGCCTTTCAGAGTCTCCAGGACTTTTTCAGACACGGACACGTCAGTTATCTGGATGAGTACTGATTTGCTATTCGTCAACGAAGAGACTGTTTTGGCAAATATTTCCTCCTCATGTTCTTCATTTTGCCGGAGCCTAGCCCACTACAATCTCTTTCACTGACGTTTTCGTGAATTCAGAGGTGCTCGTTAAGACCTCCGTGCTCGTAGCGGCAACAGAAATACACATTTTGTGAAAACTGTGATTCATGAGATACAGCCCGCTGACAGACAGGCGGACGTACAGATGGACGGACGCACGGACAGACGGACGGACAGACGTACGAACGGACGGACGGACAGACGGACGGACAGACGGACGGACGGACGGACAGACGGACGGACGGACGGACGGACAGCGGAAGCTTAGTAATAAGGTCCTGTTGGCTACTCTTTCGGTACGGAACCCTAAAAGCGACAAAAAGCCTCAAAAATCCACATCTTTTTCTGCCACCAGGGCGGCGCCACTAGAAAGTGAAGTATAATATTTGAGAGATTTCATAGCGGGGTAGTTAATTTGTTCGGAAAATGTTAAAGGTTATTGTTTCGTTCTGCCCTATTAGCTATATTTTATATAAGCCGATAGGGTTGTCGAAATGTAAATCCAAGATGGCGGCTGTAATAGATATCAATTTTTTCATCATGGCTGTCATTCTCATGGTTTTCGCGGGTGTTGAAGCCGCTAGTGCTGTCGAGATGTAAATCCAAGGTGGCGGCTGCAATAGGTATCAATTTTTTCATCATGGGTGTCATTTTCATGGTTTTCGAGGGTGTTGAAGCCGATAGTGCTGTCAAAATGTAAATCCAAGCCAAACCAGCCTGGTGTAAGCAATTGCGAATGGTCTGATTGCTAACCTCAAGTCCAGAGGCGGCCCGCACTTCTGCTTTTATTGTAGTGGCGTTGATTGTTGGGTCACAGGCTTCCATCAATCTGATATAGCGCTTCTGAGCAACAGTCAGAACAGTTGGGTGACCACTGCGGGGTTGGTCAGCTAAATTATCCATGCCCTGGTACCTCTACAATGTGACAATACAATTTGATACAGCAACTCTGTGTGCATTTCTCTCGTGGAATATCCTTCTTCCCTCGAAGTTACAATTCTTGCTCTTGAAACTTCTGATAATCCTCTTGGAATTTGTTCAATCACAATTTTCTTTGAAAATATATTTTAAATCCGTTAAAATTTACTAAGTCAGATTTCTAAATGAGCGTAAGCTTGGATTGAATTTCTTTTTACATTTGTAATACAAACAATTGAACTGTTTGTATTATTTCATATTCTAACTCTATATTTTTAAGTAAAGAATCTAAAAAGAAGAAGAAATTATAATATAGTCTACCGTAACAAAAAGATTTCTATTTTTATATTGTATAACGTATAAATGCATAATCTCATCACTTCACTGGTTGATTGCCAGAAAATTCCAGTAGGTTGTTACCCTATTTATAAAGGCCTTAATTATAAAGATTAAATAAATATAAATAAGTAATTACGGACAAATATATATATTATTACAAAATTATATTTTAATAGCTATAATACGTTAAATATCAATGCGACATGATGCGGACACATCGTATCTATACGAGTAGAACAGCACGGGCTATCGGCAGACCGGAGGGGAGTAGCTATACGCAAGCGTTTCTCTCTGTCAAAGTAATAGTCCACGAAGTCCTATGCGTATGATAAAACTAGTCGCAGCCGTACTGCTTACTAGACTAAATCTAGTTGCGCGGCTGAACCGAGGTCCTACAAAAATGACGAGTTGTTTAATTTTTTGCTGCAAAAATAGATCCTTCGCGTCAAATTTACAAAAAGATGTCGTTACCTTTCTTAGATAAGTATCTTTTATTCAAATTATTGCTATTTACTTCTTTTTAAACTTTAAAATTACAATAATAACGGTTGTGTTGTTTCGAATTTGCTTACTTGCTATCCACTATCCGTGGGTGTCATAAGAGGCAACAGCGGGAAACTAAACTAGAACATATGCAGTAGCATCTTTCTGATAACAAACAAATAATATTAAAAAGTTTGGTTGCTAACTCAAACTTGATAACTATGGCATTAACCCCGCCCTTAAAGAAAGTTACAAAGAGATGGTCACAGACCCCAGCGGTTCCGCTATTCCTGGCCTAGCCCAAGAAGAGTCTTCGTGTTCAAGATGTGCAAAAACCACTGGTTCGGAATTTGTGTTCAGATTTCCTTTTAAATTTAAAGTAGTTGTTTCACGCAATGTTTTGATTGCTTGAAACATCATTACTCTTTTAAGAAAACTTAATTTAAAAAGATAAGAGATTAGTAGAATGTTATAAATATAGTTATATGGGTATAATTAATTATATATAATAATTTTTTAATATTTTGTACATCAAATTTTACCTTAAAATGAAATTCAACATTTTCTCTACCTCGAACATTTACACGCCATAATCGGCCTTTATCAAGATATTATAGAAGCGTCGCTTAGTATAATATACTTCATACAAAAATCGACAATTTTTACGAATCCTAGCATATATTATGTCTTATGTTGCCAAAATATGTTATTTTAAAAAACAAGCGCAATATCGCAGAACATGTGATTCTTTTAATCTTAATTTCTTATATAAATTGCTATTAAAATTTGCTTGTATAATACATGCTATGTTAAAATACAATATTTTGATGTAAAAATTCTTCTAATCTTCAATGCACAATATAAGAATGAGCGGCGAAAACTAATGGTGTATTAATAATTGAAATAAGTCTCTCGTGCTATTCAGTGGAAATCACTTCAGATTTATGCCTTCGAGATATTGGCAAGATGCCTTTCAGCTGTGTTTGAATTTGAATAAATACTTATTATTTATTAACTTAATTTTATGTATTATATAGTTTATTTTAAATGTAAGTTCGTGAACACTTTAAAAATCGATTCTAGTATGAATGAACGCTAATTAATGCTAATGACAAAGGTCCTAACGAAAAAATCTAATATATGTGTTTATGTTTACCATGATAAAGATTTATATTAGATTTTTCATGGAAAATACTGCCCACCAATGAGAGGTGTCGAAGCTGAGAGAGTAAATTAGTGTTTGCTCGTATTTATAATGTTTTCATTTGAATTTTGTTTACTTTAAAGGAACAACAGCTCCTAGTCATATAATCATCATATTTGCCCGTAATTAAATAATGAATAAATTAAATTGATGGACTCAAGAGAATATTATAGTATAGAAAAGAAAAAAAATAATACCATTCAATTAATGAATAAATCAATTAATACACAATTAATACAAAAATAGTGAAGACATTAGTAAAAATGAATGAATTAATAATGAATAATATGAACAAAAGGGTGCTAACAATCTCCGGTGGAGGTTCGGTTGCCACCTTAGACGACTCGACCTGGCAACGTACAACGCACGCACCCTGAGGACTGACGAGAAGATCGTGGAGCTGGAAGAAGAGATACGCTGGCATATTATAGGATTATCCGAAGTCCGAAGACAGGGGGAGGACACGGTAATCCTCGAATCCGGCAACTTGCTCTATCACCGGGAGTGCTACCATCAGTCCCAAGGAGGTGTCGGATTTATCGTCCACAAGTCTCTCGTTAACAACGTTGTAAAGATCGAGAGTATGTCGACGAGGGTTGCGTACCTTATACTCAGAATCACTAAACGGTATTCGCTGAAGGTCATACAGGTTTACGCACCAACCTCGGCCTACCCCGATGAGTAGGTGGAAGAAATGTATGAGGATATCTAGAGCCATGCATTCCTCCAAAACCCAATATACGGTGTTAATGGGAGACTTCAATGCAATACTAGGCATAAGAGAGAACGGTGAGATGAAAGTAGGGAAATTTGGAATAGGGCTACGGAACCCAAGGGGCCAGCAGCTGGCCGACTTAATGGAGAAAGAGGGAATCTTTATGATGAACTCTTTCTTCCGGAAGCGGCCCCAGAGGAAGTGGACCTGGTCGAGCCCCGACGGTTCGACAAAAATGAGATTGACTTCATTATGACGACCAGACGACAACTGTTCAGTGATGTCTCCGTGATCGCGAGGGTGAAAACTGATAGCGATCACCGAATGGTTAGAGGCACACTAAACTTAAACGTTAAGTTGGAGAGGTCTCGTTTAATGAAGTCAACGCTCCGTCCCCTTCGTGCTTTGTTCCAAAGTCCTGAAACCTTTCAGCTCGAGTTACAAAACCGTTTTCAGTCCCTATAAAACTGCAAGGAAGTGGACGATATGAATGACAAGCTCATGGAAACTGTCCATGCGGTCGGAGCTAAGTTCTGCAAGAACCGCCGCAGAAGAACACAAAAACTCTCCGATCACACTCTTAATCTCGTGGCTGTTAGACGGGAGATGAATCTACATTTTTCAACAGATTAGACAGCATACAGGTAACTGAACGGAGAGATCTCCAAATGCATGCGGCGGGACTTAAGCAACTTCAATACAGCTTGTATTGAAGAAGCGATCGAGCGGAACCAAGGCTCCAATGTCTTTGCCAGAGATCTGTCTGCCAGAAAGAGCCAACTGTCAAAGCTGAGGGCCGAGTGTGGCAGCATCGTTTCCGGGGCACCTGAGATTTTGAGTGAGAATGAGAGGTTCTATGGGCAGCTGTACACGTCATCGTTGGAGCCACACGCAAGTGTGAGTAACGATCCAAGAGCGAGTCTTATCCGACACTATTCCGAAGATATCCCAGACGTCAGTCTGAGCGAGATTAGAATGGCTCTCCAGCATCTTAAAGAGTGCAAGGCCCCAGGCGAGGATGGAATTACAGCAGAGCTTCTGAAAGCGGGTGGAAGATCGGTACTTGAAGTCCTTCAGAAGCTCTTTAATTCCGTCCTCCATGGTGGCATTACACCGGAGGCGTGGAGCAGAAGTGCGGTGGTCGTGTTCTTCAAGAAAGGTGACAACGCTCTCTTGAAGAACTACAGACCGATTTCCCTTCTGAGCCGCGTCTACGTGCTGTTTTCGAGATTCATTACGAATCGTCTCGCGCGCAGACTTGACAACTTCCAGCCTCCCAAACAAGCCGGTTTCCGAAAGGGTTTTAGCACCATAGACCACATACATACCCTTCGGCAAGTTGTACAGAAGTCCAGGGAGTATAATTTGCCACTATGCCTGGCGTATGTGGACTATGAGAAAACCTTTGATTCCGTCGAAATTGGGGCGGTGCTGCAGCCCCTTCAGCGGTGCCAAGTTGATTGTCGGTATATCGAAGTGCTGAAGTGCTTGTACAGTAGGGCTACGATGGCTTCCCGAGTACAGAACCAGAGTACGAAACCTATCTAATTGCAGAGAGCTGTAAGACAGGGTGACGTTATATCCCCGAAACTCTTCATCGCTGCATTGGAAGACGTTTTGAAGCTTCTGGACTGGAAAGGATACGGTATTAACATCAATGGCAGGTACATCACTCACCTTGGATCTGCCGACGATATAGTCCTTATGGCAGAATCGCTGGAGGATATAAGCACCATGCTCAATGACCTCAATAGTGTCTCCCAACGGATAGGTCTTAAGATGAACATGGACAAAACAAAGATCATGTTCAATGTCCATATCACACCTATGCCGGTAGTTGTTGGAAGCACTAAGCTTGACGTTGTTGACGAGTATATTTACCTGGGACAAATAGTCCGACTAGGTAAGTCCGACTTCGACCTAGAGGTCAATCGACGGATTCAACACGGCCGGGCAGCGTTCGGGAAACTACGACACATCTTCTCGTCAGACATTCCTCAAAACCTTAAAACGAAATTATCGAACCACGTGTTGCCAGTGATGACTTACGGATCTGAGACGTGGTCCTTCATTGCTGGCCGTATGAGGAATCTCAAGGTCGCTCAGCGAGCTATGGAGAGGGCTATGCTCGGAGTTTCTCTGCGTGATAAACTTAGAAATGAGGATATCCGCAGTAGAACCAGAGTGACCGACATAGCCCAACGGAATAGTAAGCTGAAGTGGGAGTGGGCGGGCCATATAGCTCGAAGAACCGACAACTGATGGAGAAGAAAGGTTCTTGAGTGGCAGCCTCGTATCCGTAGGCGAAGTGTAGGGCGACCCCCCCACGAGATGGAGTGACGACCTGGTAAGACATGCAGGAAGTCGATGGATGCAGGTGGCTCAGGACCGTGCTTTGTGGCATTCCTTTGGGGAGGCCTATGTTCAGCAGTAGACTTATGAAAGGCTGTAATGATGATGGTGTAACTGGTTTCTATGGAATGGCTCTAACGCTCTAAAGCTCTAACAAACTCTCTTTGGATAATATTTTATATGTATTAGAACTGTACAACTTATTCTAGATTGGTGTAATGCCTGAAATAATTATATTTTATTAACGCCGAGGAAACCTCGGTTACCCAGATACTTTATGCTAATACGTACACAAGTATATTGTATACGTAAGCACAAGGGCACTTTCTGTTACCTCAATCTCACATTTTCCGATGGGACGGCAATTTGACACGACCGGGGATAGATTAGGCGCAGGACTGACACTTTATGCAAATGCTTACGACGTTATTTTGTTGGGATGATTGGTAACAACTAATACGGCCAAAAGTTGTAACTGATTTCCTCTTATTTGATTTCATCTCCCTATGAAACTGAATAATACCAATGATTAATGTTAGAACTAAGTACTACCCGTAAATTATTATGCTCGTAGAGTTATCTACCAAAGAAGTCGTAAAAAAAGCGTATATTCATTACTTTTACTCTCTTCTCACGCAACGTCGATGTTACGAACCAGGACGTTTAGCGTTTGCATTATGTCAGAACTCTATTCAAAACTTGCTCGAATTTTCAATTCACTCGTGTGTAAATATGAAGATCATCGAAAATAACGAAACTACAAATAACAAGGCACAGTTTTTTAGAATATAAACACAATTTTATACATAAATTATGTATTTTTTTTTATCGAATCCATGAACATGAAAATAACCATAATAATATAATGTACTATTTTTTTATTGCATTCAAGTTTCTTCAATATAAGACAATGCAATTATAAATGTGACATACTAAAAGAAACAAAGAAACAAGATGATAACGCATATAAGAATATAAATAATAGTTATGCAGTATTGAAATTTATATGAAGTAGTTTATATATTATTATTCACAAGCCGTATAGTGGAGGCGTAAGATAATTCACTATTCCATATTATCCACCTGTGGGTGTCGTAGAAGGCGATATAGCGAAAATAAACCAAGAGATGGGCAACAGCATCTTTCAGATAACAGCTAAATAATAATAAAAAAGGTTTGCACCAAGCGATGAAACAAAATCCTGTAAATGGTACAAAAAAACTGGAGGAATACTGGTGTTAGAATCACTTACTACATCGGTATTTTAAGCAAGCTTCAATATAGTATTTTGCATAAAACGTGAACGATTTACTACATTTTGAAAAACACTTACTTTAGCTGATGGCTAATGTAATATCCTCTATTTTGTGTTTGAAAAATAAAAATGGTAGGTATTACTTTTCATTGCCATTAATCTTTTCTTTACATTTTTTTTGTGTTACTTACTAGGTATTCCAACCGCGTAGTTGCGGTGTTAGAATATCTACTACTCTATGTATATCATCCCGTGGGTGACGTAATATGCGACAGAGGACAACTGAACTAGAAGCCATCTTCTAGTTCAGTTGTCCTCTGTCGCAGCAACTTCTTGTTAACAGCTGATTAAGTGTAATAAACCCTGTTGCCAACCCGCTTGTCAATAATGATAACTATCGCAAAATCTCTCCTATGAGGCAATTTATTTCTTCATGCAAAGAAGTTGAACATTTAAAAGATAGAAAATGGTATGATATATAGAAATTATGTAGGTACTTAATACTAAATATAAGGTTTTAAATTTAGCTTTTTGCAATTTGGTGTTACTGCTACTGCAGACCGATATTATCAAGCATTGCAAATAATAGTAGGGAAGCTGGCACTCAAATAACCCAGATTGGTAAACTGCTCTTTGCCATGCTTCTTCATGACAACGCCTAGCCACATACTGCACAACATACATTGTCAAACTTAGCAAAGCGAAAGCAAGACACCCTAGCTCATGCACCATACTCCCCAGACTAAATGTCAACTTTTTAAAGCTTAAATATCTTTTTGATATTCAAGTATTTTAATCCTAAAGAAATGGTAAACAATGTTAGCAACGGCATTAATAAATTTCAACTTCATAACATGGCAACAATGTTTCAACGTGGTAGAGCCACGCTTCAGCTTTTTTACGATTGTAGCACGAATGAGTTGGCTGAAACGGGGATGGGCAACGCTCTCAAAGAATACAAGCGTGAATTAGCAATTTAATTCTGCTGTGTTTCATATGGGGAGTATGGAGAACCGCAGACCCTTTTCACTGGAAACGAGGCACTCAACCTTAGTGATCAGGGGAGATAACACATCTGCATTTTGATTCTTATTCGAGGACAGAACATATGTAGATGTCGATAGACTACAGCATCAACTTACCATTAGGTGGATTGTGTGCTCGTTTGTCACCATTATTTCATTAAAAAAATATTTAAATCAAGGACTCATTTTCTTGTTAATTGTAATATTATATTTTTAAATTAAGTTGTGACTGTATAATTTGAGATGATTGCCAATCACTAAATTAATAATAAATTACTCCAGAAAGCAATATAAAAGCCCTTCCATCGTACGCATAAATAGAAAATTTGTTGCAATTCTTACAGGACTGTAAATATTTTTTAACGAGGTCTCAACTGTGCCCATGATAGTGGGGACACAGAAGACGTCAAGTCATAAACAGTGGTACTTAAGTGGGATTAACAGCAAACTCTCGTCGACTTATCCTCAACACATTTTTTTTCTTGCCTTCTATGACATGTACGTAAGTAGAAATAAGACGGTATCGAGGTACGACGCATTCAAACCCAACAGTTTGCTTCATCGTTCGAAGTTTAACAATTTGCCAGAATTTATCTTTCCATCAGATTAGAATATCATCCACATTGCAAGCAGTAAGGAATAGACTTTTGTTAAGATAAGTCATTGCAATTTGTCATTTTTCACTGCATCACCACTTATCATCAAGTGGGATAGTGGTTCAGCCTTGGATTTTAAGTTAAAATATATCCATGTAATGTGCTTCTTCTTCTTCTAATCGTGTAGTGACAGTGTAATAATATCCACTACCCCATATCATCCCGTGGGTGTCATAAAAGAAAACAGAGGGAAACGAATCTGGAGATGGGCAGCAGAGTCTTCCTAATAATGACTAAAAATAAAAAAACAGCGGTTGCCAACCGACTTGCCAAGCGTGGCAACTATGGCAAATATCACCCTATGAGACAATCTATGGGGAAAGCCTATATTCAGCAGTGGACTTTAAGAGGCTGTAACGTAAATGTAATAAGTACAGAAAAACGATGACGACAAAAAAGTTATTTTCATTTTACTTCCTGGCTACTAGTGAGCACGCAGATATACGGCGTATGCTCAATAATATTAAAAAATATTACTTCTGGCCAAAAATGGAAGAACATAATATAACGAAATATGTAAAAAAGGGTAGCAAATGTCACACGTAACACGGTCTATAAATCCATTATTATTATACTGTGCACGTAAGTACAATTAAAATACTTAGCACTCTAAATTCAATATTTAAGAAGTAATACAAATGTTTAATACACAAATGGATAGGGAGAAATATCGCATTTTATTACGATAATTCTTTTAATGTCTGAGAATTATATTAAAAATAATAACAAATACGTGAATTCCCGCTATTTCTGATTTCTGATTTTCTCATTGACACTAGGCGTGTGTATCTCTTTACGGAAACGACTCACTCATCCGAATCACTGAAGTGATGAAGTGACAAAAGATTGGTTCAGTAACAACGTTTCAAATGTATCATTTGGATCTGGAACAGTGAAACATTACTTTGCTCTTTGCTCATTTCGCGCGACGCGTCGCTTGCGAGGCGACTGAGCCACGGGCGAGAGAGACAGACTGGGACAATGATTAACTTAACTATTGACTCACTCAGTGAGCGGGCGAAATAATTATAATCCACACAAGTCAGATAGAGAAAACAAATAAGAAATGTATCACTCAACTCGTACGGATTTTCGCTGACGTTATTCATGCGCTTAATAATTACCACTAAGCGTCAAATACTATACGGTCGTTTTTTGTATGTAATGTTTGCATTAACAAGTTGTCATTTTACGTTGATGCGGCACTTGTCAAATTGTTTATATTCATTAGCGCCTGTTTACGAAAACATACTGAGTTCTGTTTAGGATTTCTTAACGTAGTGATTATTGTGACTTTACTTTCTTCCTTTTCATCATAAAGTTAGTTATGAGACTTTACGAGAAAATTCTGTGTACATAGACATTGCTGTTTTGTGTAAATGGACATTTTTGTAAATAATGAATTGACATAGTGACATTTTTGTTAAAGTATGAAGGAGAATCGATTTTATATACAATCTTATTACGGTACACAATAAATAATCCAAGCACTTATATTATTCACCATTGTTGCCACATAACATTTCACGGATCAGTCAGTAATAAACGCCCGCGACGCAACTTAATGTATTTGGAACATTCTGTATTTTATATCTTTTGAGTCGATGATCCAAATGAGCCAAATGAAACATATCAGTGTTTCGGAACATTTCAGTGATCGAGATGCAAATGTTCCAATCGCTAAAATGATACATTTTGCCAACCTCCAATTGACACTATCAATCAGGCCCGGTCAACTTTGTATGGGCGGAATGAAATGCCTATGGGGGCTAAATTTCATTATTGCCATTTGTCAGATAAACGTCCTGTGTAACAATTAGTAATATTTTGCTAAAGATGAATTAGAAACTCTCAAATTTAAATTTTTCTTATGAAGATTACTATCTCTGCCACATTTTTTTGCGTTATTATATTAACATATCATTGAGAGAAAAGGAAAAAAATGTTCTTTTTTTGCTTTGATTTTTAATGAGTATAAAATTATATTAGTTTCTGGTAGCACTAAAAACAAATAAGGCGCCGTTGCATTATTGTCGTTCAAGGTTGCTTGTAGTTTTTGTTTGGATTGTATCTCCTTTTCTACGATTTTGCTAGCTTAGGACGTCGAATATAGATTTATTTCTTCCGTTTTGTGTTGTGCAAAGTTTTTACAGTATTAGACAGTAAGTGTTAGACAGTGATCCGCAGTGAAATACGAGAAAGTGACTCTAAAAACCGTGCTGTGCAATGGTGGATAATAGAAGGAAGTTTAACAACATTAAATTATTTATTTTTCCGAAACCCGCAGTCTGCAGTAAAGAACATTTTTCGGTACGTATTTATTCACTTTAAGTTCTAACCTTAAAGAGTTAACTCTTTATCCAACTTATAAAGGTTATTTCTCATAACCATCTGTAAACAAATTATTGGTTTGTAAACCACTGGAACTACTTTGATAATATAATATTTTTTGGTTTCAGCTGTACATTGTGGGCGAAATATTTGTTTCCTGCCAAAGAGTAGTATACTAGCTTTCCAGGCAAAGCTACATAATGAGAACAGAATGCTGTGTGAAAAACATTTTAATGATGGTGATTTCACTAATGCTTCCAAGAAATGTACAACCCAAAAGATGATTTTATTGAAGGGTATCGGGATCATGGTACCATGGTACCCACTATTTCTCCAGTGCATTTTCAACTGCAAATAGACTTGCTGTACTAATGAAAGAGGTAGTTTATAGTACTTTATATGATGTTTTATTTTCTTTAAATATCTAAAAATGTTGACTAAACAATCTCGACAGTAGTAAACTATATTTGATTTTTAATTTCAGGTCTTAAATCAGTGCTTTCAGGCTGGGATAAATATATCTACATCAGTCTGTGACATAGATGGAGTAAATTGGCGAGTTCTGTCTATTTTGGGTGCAAATATGCAACAACCAAATATTGTTAAAATTAGTTTACGAGTTTTTACACTTTGCCAGGGGCAATGCAAGAGCTTTTTTATTAATTAAGTTGTTTTAGAAAAATATATATAATATCATTTCAATTCATTCATGATTGTAAATTATATATAATATTTTTTTTATCATTGTTTTACATAGGTAATTGAAATATTGTGATAAATATTGAATTTTATTTTCTTGTTTAAACTTATCTAATGACTATAGACAGAACTAAATTGCTGAAGTAATTTTGTCTTCCGTCTGTTGTGTTTTAGTATTATGCATGTTCGAGAAATGTATTTTTGTACCTTAGAACCACCTGCTATTAGGCAGCCAGTATACAAACACTGGTCACGTCGGCGATGCCGCATGTATGGTGTTCACATTCCATCAGGACTGTAATACTAAGTCTACAAGACAGACATTGTAGGCTCATTATTACGGTCCTGATAACACCCTTTGGGTCCAGACTTATAAAAAAAAAGTTATGAGAAAAGGTGGTACATGCTTTCATATCTTTTTCTCATATAGGTAATTAGTGGGTAGAACATGTTGTGGAAGAGAAATTACTTGTCATTTCTATAATTTATACCTAAAACACCAGTTTTGTAAAGTACTTTTTTAAAGTTATGTATATTTTTTAATTTTAATTTGTATTTTGAATAAATAAGTAGAAAACTGTAATTTATTGTTCTTTTATTCAGCGCTGGGATAGGCAACCCAAAAAAATACCTCAAATATCCTCCCCAAAAAAAAGAGCAACGTTCAAATTTTCCCGCCACGAAAATATTGCAGGTGGTATATTCATTTATATTCATATTTTTGGTATATTTATTTTATTTTATTTGAAGTTTGCATTCTTCTCCTTAGGAGTAATAGTGTTCTGTGCTATCAATATCAATATCGTCTTATCGATTATATGTTTCTAACAGACAAAGGCATACACTTGGATGCAGCCTCTCGTAATTTCTTTAATTTTCTATTTTTAGTTTTTAAGGATTTCGTAGCGAAATGGCGTTATAGTAAATACTTTAATGAGATAATTTAAACTCTTATAATGTTTCAGGTTTCAGAAAAACTATTTGGTTATAAATGTTGCAAAAATGGTAAATGTTGCAAAAATAAAAATCATAAATAGAGAAGACTGGGTTCCAAAAAAATATTCAACTATATGTAGTGTAGTGTTTGCATATATATATATAAAGTCACTGTATCAAGCGCACCGCGTCAGTCACACGAGAGCCTCGGGCGAGAGTGGACGTGTTAAGTGCGTGCCGAGCCTGTGTTACACTACAGTGATTAGAGAAGATAGCAGACAATACAAGTGGCGACGAGAAAAAAGGTAAATACCTGTTTAGTATAAAGATATCAACAAAAATAGGTTAGCAATGTGCATCTATTAGCATTGCAATTGGAAATTGTAAACTAAATCCTAGAGTACCCGCGGAAAAAAACTTTGGATTATGAATTATGATTTATTGTTTTTAACCCTGTTATGATCATTTTAATAATTTATATAAATTATATGATCGCATATGAGACCACGCTTATGGTGTGCAAAATTTATTTTCTTTATGTAGCAATGATAAAATAATGATTTATTTAACATATGTCTATTAGCACAACTTTAATTTAAAAAGATTTTTGATGGAAACATAGTAGATGTAATTAATCACTCCTCTCGATTCGAACCGAAATACAATGTCGTTAGCTAAATTTTAGTGGCATTTTACATGTAGGTGTGATATTTATCGCCTTTAATGAAAATACTATTTTACCGCTTTCATGGCATATATAAGTCTTACAAAAAATCGTGGACACTTCACGACTTCTGTAAATTGCATAGTAGGTAACTAGTAATACTGTAAATGCGCATTATAGGTATTGAATTCACCCAAAGCCTAAATGGCACAGCAATGGAAGTAGTCAGTATAACAAATAAACCAAAAGAGAAGGGCGAGTGTTATGGAACATATTACTATCATGAAATTGAGTTTGGGTACCAAGATACCAACCATTAAATTGGTGTTGGGTACTAAGATACCATCATTATATTGAGTTTGGGTATTAAGATACCATCATTAAATTGAGTTAGGGTACTAAGGTGCCATCATTAAATTGAGTTTGGGTACTAAGATACCATCATTAAATTGAGTTTGGGTACTAAGATACCACCATTAAATTGGAGTTTGGGTACTAAGATACCACCATTAAATTGGAGTTTGGGTACTAAGATACCACCATTAAAATGGAGTTTGGGTACTAAGATACCACCATTAAATTGGAGTTTGGGTACTAAGATACCATCATTAAATTGAGTTAGGGTACTAAGGTGCCATCATTAAATTGAGTTTGGGTACTAAGATACCACCATTAAATTGAGTTTGGGTACTAAGATACCACCATTAAATTGGAGTTTGGGTACTAAGATACCACCATTAAATTGGAGTTTGGGTACTAAGATACCACCATTAAAATGGAGTTTGGGTACTAATATACCACCATTAAATTGGAGTTTGTGTACTAAGATACCACCATTAAATTGGAGTTAGGGTACTAAGGTAGATACCACCATTAAATTGGACTTTGGGGACTAAGTTACTACCATTAAATTGGACTTTGGGTGCTAAGTACTACCATTAAATTGGACTTTGGGTACTAAGTTACTACCATTAAATTGGACTTTGGGTATTAAAATACCAGCATTAAATTGGAAATAAATATATAAGAACCTGTTTCAGTCAGCCCCTAAAATAATAATAATAATGATACCCTTATCAACTTTAATCTGATAGCACATCTATGGCTACAAGGTGTCAAAAATGGAAAAGGTCTCTATTAATCTATCTGGACGCAGCTGAAGTTATATCTGCACTCAAGAAACGAGCTACGCTGTTGCATTTTGGTGGCTCTGGAATACAAGAAATATTCTACAATTTACCGAGTGCCAATGTCGAATCATCAGAAATCGTTGATGTATTGAAAGTAGCCATAAAAAAACTCGACGAGTACTTTCAACCTAAACGGAGCAAAGTTTATGAGCGGTATGTTTTTCGATTGCTAAAACAGTAAAAAGGAGAAAAATTTGAGAAGTTTTTGATAAGATTGCGTCAACAGGCCGAAAAGTGTGCATTTGAAAAGCAAGATGATCATCTCATAGATTAAATTGCGGAAAAGTGTAATTCGAAATTGCGCAAGAACCTTATATCTTACAAAACGCGGGAAGAGTTAAAAAAACAAAAAAGTATATGCTTTTAATCAAATGTAAAGACCAGACAAGACATTATTAGCATATGGTAGTAACTCTCCTTTGGCAATAGAGGGTTCATTTGAAACTATACTCGAAGTCGATGGACGAAAGGAACATACAAACATTTACGTGATTTCGGGGGTACTAGAGACCTGTTGGGTAAGAACACAGCAGTCCGTCTGGGTGTCTTAAAACTTGGTATCGGGATAAATCAAGTGGAGAGTACCGATCCCCATTAAAGAGAAGGTTGCAATCAAAATTAAGGAATCACTAAACAGTGATATAATTGAAGAAGTGCAAGGCCTGTCTAAATGGGTTTTACCAATGTTCCAATCATGAAAGAAAATGGTGAATTACGTTTGTGCGTAGATATGAGATGTACGAACGCCGCTATATTGCGAGAAAAACCACCCCCTATCTACTATGGACCATTTTTGCCTAAAATGAAGAAAGCTAAATATTTTAACAAATTAGACATAAAAAAATGCCTCCCATCAAGTGGAAATTCACTCTGAATCCAGACACATAACGACTTTTATAACCCCCAAAAGATTATATAGATATAAAAGAATAATGCTTGGATTACCTGCGCTTCCGAGATTTTTCAGAAGATCATTGAAAAGATGCTGATAAACTGTGAAGGGATCGTCAATTTTATTGATGATATCCTGGTATTCGAGAACAGTGAAGAAGAACATGACGCATGACTAAAGAAAGTTCTACAGGTACTTAGTAAAAACAAAGCCGTGCTGAATAGCAATAAATGCATATATAAAACGCAGGATGTGAATTTTCTGGGATACAGGCTTACACATGAAGGAGTATACCCTTCAACAAGTACGTTGAGAGCATTATGAAATTTAGGGTCGCAAAGATCATAGAAGAACTCCAAAGTTTTTTAGGACTCCTAAACTACATAAACAAATGGATACCTAACTTGGCCGCCATGACAGAACTTCTGAAGCACCTGCTAAGACAGAAGATGAGCAAAAGGAAGAGCTTGGAAAAACAATGGTCTGGGGAACAAGATAAAGCATTCCAAAAACTCAAACGGATGCTCACGGAAATACAGATTTTAGGGTATTATGACGTCAGAGATGCAAGACAGGTGATAGCAGATGCTAGCCCTGTCGGACTTGGTGCTGTCCTTGTACAAAATGATACAAATGGCCCTAGAATTATTGCCTATGGTAATCGAACTTTGACAGACTGCGAGTGCTGCAGGTATAGCCAAACTGAAAAAGAGGCACTAGCATTAGTTTGGGGGGTCGAACATTTAATCTTTTTTTATTTGGATAGCCTTTTGATTTAGTCACTGACCACAAGCCGCTAGAGATATTGTTCGGGTCTAAGTCAAGACCATGTGCGAGGATTGACCGATGGATACTGAGGCTACAGTCTTATTCATTCAAGGTTGTATACAAGCCAGGAAAAACAAATATAGCTGATGCCTTGTCACGATTATGTAACTATCCAGCATATGTACCAAATAGTGGAAAATTCTAGACCAGTTGCTATACCAATGAGTACCATTGTAGCATATTCAGAAAAAGACCAAGAGATTTACAAAGTGATAAAAGGTGTCTATCAGAACGACTGGGACGATTCGATTAAGAGTTACAAATTTTTTGAAAACGAGTTGTTTCCATGATAGCATTCTACTTCGTGGAAATAAAATTGTAATACCACAGCAACTCTGCAAGATTGTATTAGATGCTGCATACGAAGGTCATCCAGGTATCGTAGCGATGAAGGGACGCTTGAGATCAAAGGTATTGTGGCCCGTATCGATAAAGACGTAGAACAATTAGTAAAGGCCTTACAGGCCTTTACTAATTGTTCTACGTCTTTTGGTTGTACGTTAGTGGGTTTGCCAAACCCACCTGCACCAATAAAGAGACGAGAGTTGCCTGCAGCTCCATGGATAGATGTCACAATGGATCTAATGGGACCATTGCCAAGTAACAAGTATCTGTTAGTAGTGGTCGACTACTATAGTCGATACAAAGAAGTAAAAATTACAAAAACATCACAAGCTTACAGATTGTTAAAATGGTAAAAGAAATGTTCAGTAGACTTAGTTATCCTATTTCTATCACCGCAGACAATGGCAAGCAGTTCTTTAGTGAAGAGTTTCGATCTTTCTTCAAAGAATGTAACATTAAGTTATTTAGTACTGTACCATATTGGCCTCAAATGATCAGCGAAATTGAAAGACAAAACAGAGATTGTTACGGCCTACGCGGGAGGATATTAGGCAGAGCTTACTTACCTATATCCAAGGCGACTGGTCCCTCCGGAGTCGGTCAGGTCGCATGTGGTTGTGTAGTGCAAGGGAAATAAGGTGATGTGATGTGTATCTGGGTGTGACTGATGGTGATTGACCCTAGACCTTGGCTGTCGGCAGCATCCCGGGCCTCGACTCCGCTCCAAATTTAGGGAACCTTCCGCGGCGTCTCCACAGTCACTTTCCTCGTTCGTCACGATGACAGTCCATTAACTCTATCGTACGATTAACTAACTTACAGAAGCCACTAACTCTCGTTGGGTATAAGGTTAACGCACAAAACGCACACGGAGTTTCCGGATCAAAGATCACTACCGTTTCGCGTAGCAACAGTTATTTCTAGAATATCAAAGGCCGCACTAGCTAATATTGCCGAATGCACTTATGCAGATTCTGAGTCAGACACAATAAGTCCCTGGGAAGCTCTCTAGCAGGAATGCGCGCCACAAATCCTAGACCGTATATTTACTGTCCGCGCCTAATTATTCCGAGTTCCCGACAAAAATGACAGCGTGCTAACGTTAGCACCGCTTACAGACGACTGCCCCTTTACGCGTTCTCAACCCCACCGCTCGAGCGACGTCAAAACCGGTATGGCACCGAGCGTCGCGCCCCCTAGACGTCGATTCCGACAACAGCGTTTGGCGCGAACAGAGATATTTTGAAACGTTTTCGTATCAGCCAGATCGAGAGGAAGGATTTAAAAGAATGTTTGTGGGAGTATCTTCTAATGTAAAACAGCACCCCTCATTAGAGTTACCGGGAGGTTACCGTCTTGAACTGTTTTTTCAACGAAAAACTAGGGATAAAATTCCGTCAATAGGTGATATAAATTACAGACAATCATTTAGATTCAGATAGCAGGGATAGAGACAAAATACAAAAAGAAAAAGGAAAAGGCATTAAGTCCGCCCTTTATATTCTTTTAGATTAAGGAATGCAATAAAGAATAAATAAATAAATATATGTGTTTATGTTTACCATGACAAAGATTTATATTAGATTTTTTTATGGAAAATACTGCCCACCAATGAGAGGTGTCGAAGATGAGAAAGTAAATTAGTTTTTGCTCGTATTTTTAATGTTTTCATATGAATTTTGTTTACTTTAAAGGAACAACAGCTCCTAGTCATATAATCATATTTGTCCGTAATTAAATAATGAATAAATTAATAGAAGAGAATATTATAGTATAGAGAAGAAGAAAATAATAATACCATCCAATTAATGAATAAATCAATTAATACATAAATTAAGAAAATAGTGAAGACATTAGTAAAAATGAATGAATTAATAATGAATAATATGAAGATAGGGGTGCTAAGAATCTTCGGTGGAGGCAACGTACAACGCACGCACCCTGAGGACTGACGAGAATATCGCGGAGCTGGAAGAAGAGATAGACAAGTTACGCTGGCATATAATAGGATTATCCGAAGTCCGAAGAGAGGGGGAGGACATGGTAATCCTCGAATCCGGCAACTTGCTCTATCACCGGGAGGGCTACCATCTGTCCCAAGGAGGTATCGGATTTATCGTCCACAAGTCTCTCGTTAACAACGTTGTAAAGATCGAGAGTGTGTCGACGAGGGTTGCGTACCTTATACTCAGAATCACCAAACGGTATTCGCTGAAGGTCATACAGGTTTACGCACCAACGTCAGCACACCCCAATGAGGAGGTGAAAGAAATGCATGAGGATATCTCTAGAGCCATGCATTCCTCCAAAACCCAATATACGGTGTTAATGGGAGACTTCAATGCAAAACTAGGCACATGAGAGAACGGTGAGTTGAAAGTAGGGAAATTTGGAATAGGGCAACGGAACCAAAGGGGCCAGCATCTGGCCGACTTCATGGAGAAAGAGGGACTCTTTATGATGAACTCTTTCTTCCAGAAGCGGCCCCACAGGAAGTGGACCTGGTCGAGCCCCGACGGTTAAACAAAAAATGAGATTGACTTCATTATGACGACCAGACGACAACTGTTCAGTGATGTCTCCGTGATCGCGAGGGTGAAAACTGGTAGCGATCATCGAATGGTTAGAGGCACACTGAACCTAAACGTTAAGATGGAGAGGTCTCGCCTAATGAAGTCAACGCTCCGTCCCCCTCGTGCTCTGTCCCAAAGTCCTGAAACCTTTCAGCTCGAGTTACAAAATCGTTTTTAGTGCCTATAAAACTGCAATGAAGTGGACGATATGAATGACAAGCTCGTGGAAACTGTCCATGTGGTCGGAGCTAAGTTCTGCAAGACCCGCCGCAAAAGAACACAAAAACTCTCCGATCACACTCTTAATCTCATGGCTGTTAGACGGGAGATGAAGCTACATTCTTCAACAGATTAGACAGCATACAGGGAACTAAACAAAAAGATCTCCAAATGCATGCGGCGGGACTTACGCATACTTCAATACAGCTTGTATTGAAGAAGCGATCGAGCGGAACCAAGGCTCCAATGTCTTTGCCAGAAATCTGTCTGCCAGAAAGAGTCAACTGTCAAAGCTGAGGGCCGAGTGTGGCAGCATCGTTTCCGGGGCACCTGAGATTTTGAGTGAGATTGAGAGGTTCTATGGGCAGCTGTACACGTCATCGTTGGAGACACACGCAAGTGTGAGTAACGATCCAAGAGCGAGTCTTATTCGACACTATTCCGAAGATATCCCGGACGTCAGTCTGAGCGAGATTAGAATGTCTCTCCAGCATCATAAAAAGGGCAAAGCCCCAGGCGAGGATGGAATTACAGCGGAGCTTCTGAAAGCGGGTGGAAGACCGGTACTTGAAGTCCTTCAGAAGCTCTTTAATTCCGTCCTCCATGGTGGCATTACACCGGAGGCGTGGAGCAGAAGTGCGGTGGTCTTGTTCTTCAAGAAAGGTGACAACGCTCTCTTGAAGAACTACAGACCGATTTCCCTTCTGAGCCGCGTCTACGTGCTGTTTTCGAGAGTCGTCGAATCGTCTAGCGTACAGACTTGACGACTTCCGGCCTCCCGAATAAGCCGGTTTCCAAAAGGGCTTTAGCACTATAGACCACATACAAACCCTTCGGCAAGTTGTACAGAAGTCCGAGGAGTACAATTTGCCACTATGCCTAGCGTATGTGGACTACGAGAAAGCCTTTGATTACGTCGAAATTTGGGCGGTGCTGCAGTCCCTTCAGCGGTGCCAAGTTGACTGTCGGTATATCGAAGTGCTGAAGTGCTTGTACAGTAGGGCTACGATGGCTATCCGAGTACAGAACCAGAGTATGAAACCTATCCAATTGCAGAGAGGTGTAAGACAGGGTGACGTTATATCCCCGAAACTCTTCACCGCTGCATTGGAAGACGTTTTGAAGCTTCTGGACTGGAAAGGATACGGTATTAACATCAATGGCGAGTACATCACTCACCTTCGATTTGCCGACGATATAGTCCTTATGGCAGAATCGCTGGAGGATCTAAGCACCATGCTCAATGACGTCAATAGTGTCTCCCAACGGATAGGTCTTAAGATGAATATGGACAAAACAAAGATCATGTTCAATGTCCATGTCACACCTATGCCGGTAGTTGTTGGAAGCACTAAGCTTGAAGTTGTTAACGAGTATGTTTACCTGGGACAAATAGTCCGACTAGGTAAGTCCGACTTGCACTCGATGGATGCAGGTGGCTCAGGACCGTGCTTTGTGGTATTCCTTTGGGGAGGCCTATGTTCAGCAGTGGACTTATGAAAGGCTGTAATGATGATAATGATGATGATGTAACTGGTTTCTCTGGAATGGCTCTAACGCTCTAATGCTCTAACAAACTCTCTTTGGATAATATTTTATATGTATAAGAACTTTACAACTTATTCTAGATTGGTGTAATGCCTGAAATAATTATATTTTATTAATGCCGAGCAAACCTCGGTTACCCAGATACTTTATGCTAATACGTACATAAGTATGTTGTATACGTAAGCACAAGGGCACTCTCTGTTACCTCAATCTCACAGTTTCCGATGGGACGGCAATTTGACACGACCGGGGAGAGATTAGGCGCAGGACTGACACTTTATGCAAATGCTTACGACGTTATTTTGTTTGGATGATTGGTAACAACAAATACGGCCAAAAGTTGTAACTGATTTCCACTTATTTGATTTCATCTCTGAAACTGAATAATACTAAAGTAATAATGATTAAAGTTAGAACTAAGTACTACCCGTAAATTATTATGCTCGTAGAGTTTTCTACCAAATAAGTCGTAAAAAAACCGTATATTCATTACTTTTACTCTCTTCTCACGCAACGTCGATGTTACGAACCAGGACGTTTAGCGTTTGCATTATGTCAGAACTCTATTCAAAACTTGCTCGAATTTTCAATTCACTCGTGTGTAAATATGAAGATCATCGAAAATAACGAAACTACAAATAACAGGGCATAATTTTTTAAAATATAAACTCTATTTTATACATAAATTATGTATTTTTTTTATCGAATCCATGAACATGAAAATAACCATAATAATATAATGTACTATTTTTTTATTGCATTCAAGTTTCTTCAATATAAGACAATGCAATTATAAATGTGACATACTAAAAGAAACAAAGAAACAAGATGATTACGCATATAAGAATATAAATAATAGTTATGCAGTATTGAAATTTATATGAAGTAGTTTATATATTATTATTCACAAGCCGTATAGTGGAGGCGTAAGATAATTCACTATTCCATATTATCCACCTGTGGGTGTCGTAGAAGGCGATATAGCGAAAATAAACCAAGAGATGGGCAACAGCATCTTTCAGATAACAGCTAAATAATAATAAAAAAGGTTTGCACCAAGCGATGAAACAAAATCCTGTAAATGGTACAAAAAAACTGGAGGAATACTGGTGTTAGAATCACTTACTACATCGGTATTTTAAGCAAGCTTCAATATAGTATTTTGCATAAAACGTGAACGATTTACTACATTTTGAAAAACACTTACTTTAGCTGATGGCTAATGTAATATCCTCTATTTTGTGTTTGAAAAATAAAAATGGTAGGTATTACTTTTCATTGCCATTAATCTTTTCTTTACATTTTTTTTGTGTTACTTACTAGGTATTCCAACCGCGTAGTTGCGGTGTTAGAATATCTACTACTCTATGTATATCATCCCGTAGGTGACGTAATATGCGACAGAGGACAACTGAACTAGAAGCCATCTTCTAGTTCAGTTGTCCTCTGTCGCAGCAACTTCTTGTTAACAGCTGATTAAGTGTAATAAACCCTGTTGCCAACCCGCTTGTCAATAATGATAACTATCGCAAAATCTCTCCTATGAGGCAATTTATTTCTTCATGCAAAGAAGTTGAACATTTAGAAGATAGAAAATAGTATGATATATAGAAATTATGTAGGTACTTAATACGAAATATAAGGTTTTAAATTTAGCTTTTTGCAATTTGGTGTTACTGCTACTGCAGACCGATATTATCAAGCATTGCAAATAATAGTAGGGAAGCTGGCACTCAAATAACCCAGATTGGTAAACTGCTCTTTGCCATGCTTCTTCATGACAACGCCTAGCCACATACTGCACAACATACATTGTCAAACTTAGCAAAGCGAAAGCAAGACACCCTAGCTCATGAACCATACTCCCCAGTCTAAACGTCAACTTTTTCAAAGCTTAAATATCTTTTTGATATTTAAGTATTTTAATTCTAAAGAAATGGTAAACAATGTTAGCAAGGGCATTAATAAATTTCAACTTCATAACATGGCAACAATGTGTCAAAAGGTTTCAACGTGGTAGAGCCACGCTTCAGCTTTATTACGATTGTAGCACGAATGAGTTGGCTGAAACGGCGATGGGCTACGCTCTCACAGAATACAAGCGTGAATTAGCAATTTAATTCTGCTGTGTTTCATATGGGGAGTATGGAGAACCGCAGACCCTTTTCACTGGAAACGAGGCACTCAACCTTAGTGATCAGGGGAGATAACACATCTGCATTTTGATTCTTATTCGAGGACAGAACATATGTAGATGTCGATAGACTACAGCATCAACTTACCATTAGGTGGATTGTGTGCTCGTTTGTCACCATTATTTCATTAAAAAAAATATTTAAATCAAGGACTCATTTTCTTGTTAATTGTAATATTATATTTTTAAATTAAGTTGTGACTGTATAATTTGAGATGATTGCCAATCACTAAATTAATAATAAATTACTCCAGAAAGCAATATAAAAGCCCTTCCATCGTACGCATAAATAGAAAATTTGTTGCAATTCTTACAGGACTGTAAATATTTTTTAACGAGGTCTCAACTGTGCCAACTATGTTAGGAGGACATAGAAGACGTCAAGTCATAAACAGGGGTACTTAAGTGGGATTAACAGCAAACTCTCGTCGACTTATCCTCAACACATTTTTTCCTTGCCTTCTATGACATGTACATAAGTAGAAATAAGACGGTATCGAGGTACGACGCATTCAAACCCAACAGTTTGTTTCATCGTTCGAAGTTGAAAAATTTGCCAGAATCTATCTTTCCATCAGATTAGAATATCATCCACATTGCAAGCAATAAGGAATAGGCTTTTGTTAAGGTAAGTCATTGCAATTTGTCATTTTCCACTGCATCATCACTTATCATCAAATGGGATAGTGGTTCAGCCTTGGATTTTAAGTTAAAATATATCCATGTAATGTGCTTCTTCTTCTTCTAACCGTGTAGTGACTGTGTAAGAATATCCACTACCCCATATCATCCCGTGGGTGTCATAAAACCAAACAGAGGGAAACGAATCTGGAGATGGGCAGCAGAGTCTTCCTAATAATGACTAAAAATTAAAAAACTGCGGTTGCCAACCGACTTGCCAAGCGTGGCAACTATGGCAAATATCACCCTATGAGACAATCTATGGGGAAGGCCTATATTCAGCAGTGGAATTTAAGAGGCTGTAACGTAAATGTAATAAGTACAGAAAAACGATGACGACAGAAAAGTTATTTTCATTTTACTTCCTTGCTACTAGTGAGCACGCAGATATACGGCGTATGCTCAGTAATATTAAAAAATATTACTTCTGGCCAAAAATAGAAGAACATAATATAACGAAATATGTACAAAAGGGTAGCAAATGTCACACGTAACACAATCTATAAATCCATCATTATTATACTGTGCACGTAAGTACAATTAAAATACTTAGCACTCTAAATTCAATATTTAAGAAGTAATACAAATGTTTAATACACAAATGGATAGGAAAAAATATCGCATTTTATTACGATAATGCTCTTAATGTCTGAGAATTATATTAAAAATAATAACAAATACGTGAATTCCCGCTATTTCTGATTTCTGATTTTCTGATTGACACTAGGCGTGTGTATCTCTTTACGGATTTACGAATCGTCTCACGTGCAGACTCGACGACTTCCAGCCACCCGAACAAGTCGGTTTCCGAAAAGGCTTGAGCACACACATACTTGTAGCCTGTTTACGCTGTTTTATTTCCTTTTAAATGTTCTACGAGTATAAAAACCAAGTGGTAGGAACAAGGATATGTGTTCCTATACGTTTATTGTTTACGTGATTCAAGCATAAGCGTTTGTTGGATTGTAAGCCTAAATTTATATTATTTTTTAATCAAGTCCCTTTTAAAAGTTTGGCTCTGTTTTTAGAGATTTCAAAGTTTATCTTAAAAATATATGAAACTGAATTGATATCACTGGAATTGTTATTTTTAATATTTTTCAGCAAGTGACGTCAATTAACTATGTTATAAACGATGGTAGAAAATAAAAGAAAATATAACGAAATTAGTGTAGCTTGCATCAGTTAATCTCCAAGTCTTACTTTGGTGTCGTGATTCCGTTCTACTGGTTATTTACATACTTTGTCTATTTTGGTGTTATCTTGTATTTTTACTGACTGCTTATTATATTCTATGAGTGTTTTATAACGTCAAGTCAGTATTGAGGAGTATTTATTTTATTTTAATAATTTTGAGAATATTTTTTACGCTTATTTAAGAAACTACGTTAAAGTTGCAGATTTTTTACACGAGTTTTTATTTTTGTAACATAGCGTGTGTTGCAACAATAAACACTACTTTTTTATACGTAGTATTGTATTATTCATTACTAATTGATTTCCATGTACACATTTTATACCCATCGACAATACTTTTAGTTTATGGATAAGTAATTTTCTCATAGTAAAATTGTCAAATATGCTACCAGCAATATTGATATTAATTCTCGTTCGTTGTGACCTAGTTATGTGTCATCCAAAATGAAATATTTAATAATACGCTTTTATTCAATGTTTACTTTTAGTATTCGGTATAGTAACGAAAAACCGAACATTGCATACGTGTCACCCGTCACGAAGTCTGTCAATCTGTCTGTTAAGCTGCATTAACACGATCAGTACATGCTGGGCCCAAATGACCTCGTATGGATAAGCTTCATAGGAATGTACATAATGGCTTATTCTCTTTTAAATATCACCTGCTCGTCAATAGTACAAGCGTTTGTTACAACCATCCAATACATTAAATGAAATTATATTACCTTTTTGATTCCGGACGTTTCGTGTGCTATACAGTGCCCATGGTCACGGGGACTCCAGAAGAGAGAAATTGTTATGTGAACCCACCAATCCGTATTGACAGCATCTCGTAGTTTGTCCCACAAAATTACACTGCTGATATATCCTTGATTTGACTTTAGGTGGTCTTATTTTAACAATGTACTGACAGTGTATCCACTACTCCTTATCGTCTCGTGGGTGTCGTAAGAGGCAACATAGGGAACATAGCCTGGAGATTGGAAGCAGTGTCTTTTTAAATACAACAGAAAAATAAAAAACTGCAATTACCTACACGCCTGCCATGTGACGAAACTACGGTATACAGAATGGGGTCCCACATATATGCAATAAATGAAACCACATACTTGTTACCGCCTTTGCTGACGATATACAAAAAATGAACGTAATCGGTCCAGTAATTAGGTCAAAATTACGTAAAAAGTAATTAGGTCGTTTTAATTTTAAGCAAATTTGAACTCTATAGAATTGGGTCACTAAGTCAATGACTCAATGAACTTGAATCCTTGAACATTAAAAAGCGACGTTGCCACGCAGTGCAAGCTATTGCGACATATCGACAACGGTGTCTTTTGGCGGCGTCCATAAACAAGCGGCACGAGGAAGGCGGCGTTCTTCAAAGGCGACGGCGCAAGTGCGCGCGCGCCTTTGTCGTAGAGTAGGACACCTGTTATCGACGATTAGCTTCTTTCAAAGGGAGTAATAATCGATAAACAAAAAAAATGTTTAGCTTTAAACACTTAGGGTATTGTTTTTTTAAAATTATCGTGTTTTTATGATAATTCTAAAAAACACTACGACCTAAGTATTTAAAGCCAAACTTTAAAGCTTTTTTTGTTTAAGTGTGTTCTTGTAGATTAAGAGATAATAAATTATTTTAACATGATAAAAAACCCATAAAAAACACCCATGACGTCAATATTGACTATTAAAAAAAAGTTTATTTTTGTACAATTGAATTTACGAAACTACCGATTTGTGACTTCCTGAAAAACAGGAAGGTATGTATGACTTTTTTCATTTGTTGTTTTTATGGGTTTTTATCATGTTAAAATAATTTATTATCTCTAAATCTACAAGATTTGTCGATTGTTATCTAATCAAAAATCAAAATTACTTTTATTCAAATGTAGTAGGTAAGTAAGTGTAAAAAGAAAAGTATCGATAAACGGTAATTGCACCTTGTGGCCGCCCTATTTATTACTTTTATTTTCACCATTTGGGAATTTGGAAGTTTGGCTTCCAGTTCACGCGCAATTCTTCCAGAATACAGGTGCGTTTCGCTGCGTACGCGCATCGTAATAATTTATCGTAAGATAATTAGTCAAACAATTTTTTAACCGTGAAATGAACATTTATTAGTTAATTGATTTTGTGTGTGTAAATAGTGTTTTTAAGTACGTTTATTTTTATTATTTTTTCACTCTGATATTGACACTACTTGACTTTTGTGTATACGTTTTGGCGGCGGAACATGCCAAGACAACAGCATTTTTACAGTGCGGCAGAGTATACAGACATGGTTTTATTGTATGGCGAATGCCGCCAAAATTCAACGTTAACTCTGCGTACTTATCGTGCGAGAAACGGCGCAACTCGCGTCCTCCCTACTAGCGTCCGGACAATCCTAGGTGCTGTCCAAAGAATAAGGGAAAATCAGCGCATAGTGCCCCACATTCATGAAGGAGTTGCTCCGCGTTACTTTCCACCCTCGTTCGAACAACGAATCTTAGACCATTTCGATCGGAATCCAACCTGCAGCCTTAGGCAAGCTGGGCGTGTGTTTAGAGTGAGGCATTAAACAATACACCGAGTGCTGAAAAGGAACAAACTACGTCCTTATAAATATGTTAAGGTGCAGGCGGCGCCGCTGCCCCGTGATAAGCCGATTAGAGAGTCTTACTGCCTCTCTGGAACTGCCTGTACTGGAAAAAATGTCTCAAGACCAATGTTTCCTAACAAATGTGTTTTGGACAGATGAAAGCACGTTTACTTGAAACGGCATATGGAACCGACAATCCATGCGTTACTGGATATATACTGGCCATACGAATCCCCATTTATTTAGGGAATAAGCTCATCAATACCGATTTTCCATTAATGTTTCGGCAGGCATTCACAGAGATCAAATAATCGGCCCTATTTTTATTGACGGAAACCACAGAAGTTTCTTAATATTCTTAACGGCCCAATAACAGAATATTTAGAAGGATTGCCTGTGGCGGCTTACCAGAGGGTATGGTTCCAGTTAGATGGAGCTCCTCCACACTCCGTACTTCTCGCGAGAGAGCGGCTTAATACCATGTTTGGCGAACAATGGATATAAAGCGCTATGGCCCTCGCAGGTGGCCAGCGCGATCGCCCGACCTCTCTCCTCTAGACTTCTTTTTATGGGGCTTTATTAAAAATGAAGTGTACTCAAAGATCTCCGAAACCGAAGATGAACTGCGCAATCGTATTGTTGCCGCCTTTAACAAATTAAAAGCCCTGGCTCTAGATCCTGAACGAAATTTGTTGAGCAGGCTTCAGGACAACATTATGCGGCGATGTAACTTGTGCATTCAAGAACGTGGCGCACATTTTGAAAATTTTAAAATTTAGGGTTTCATTAAATTTTGCTACTAAGTATTTCATTCAGTTGCATTTTCGCGAAATAAAAAAGTGGTGGTAAAATACCTAAACAGTTTAGTGAGTAAGTTTTAATTTCATCGCACATTATACAACGAACCATAGGCCGTGCCGACAATAACGCTGCCTGCCGCCAACCGCCATGCCACCCGTGTGCAACGTTGTCACTCTTCCAAGGGGTCAAGGTTCGTTGTCTAAACAGAGTGTTTACTTTTACTGAATTTATTTTAATATTTATTTTGTTTGAAAATTTCACCTTATTAGTTTATGGGTTTTAATTTAATATTTAATTTTTCTACACTTCTATGGGCTAGTATAACTTGTGGTTTCATTTATTGCATATATGTGGGACCCCATTCTGTATATCCCCCCGTATACAGGGCTATCTATGGGAAGAAATTGACTTTTGATAGGCTGTAATGAAAAAAAAATAATTTTATAACAAAAAAATAATAGATCATGATACTAAAAGGCATTTGCAACGCATATACCATTTTTTGACATGGGTGAGGGAAAAAACGATAATCAAATCAAGAAGAGGGGGGGATACAGTTTGAAAACAAATAGATAAAGAGGGAGAATATTTAACATCTTTTTCACGTGCTAGAGCCAAGCTGCAGCTATACTTGTATTACGTTGTAGCACGAATGGGTCGACTCGACCGAGGTAGGATCACGTTCTCACAGACTACCAGCGTAAAATAGCAGCTTAATGCTGTTGTGATTCGTATGGTGAGTGTTGTTTGAACTAGCACTGTACTACTTGCCGATATGGCATACGATGGGATAATTTAACTAAACATTCCACAACGTATGTACTTATGGTATATTAACACGAAAATATATATACAAAACAAATTATATTCTTGTGGCCTTAAGGTCTAATGGCATTGCATGTCAACATCGCTTGTCACTTTCTGTACAGCGCCATCAAGTAACGAAAAGATGAACTACCATACCTTAACAAGTGTTGAGAACCGGATACCCTTTTTACTAGAAACGAGGCATTCCATCTTAGTCCTCAAGGGTGACAACGAATTTTTATTTTGATTTTTAATTGGGGATAAATTAAGATGTCTATGGATCACAGCATACACTTATGATTAGGTGGACTGTGTTGTCGTTTATCACCCTTAATCTATAAAAACAACTGCTTCTACCAATGATTTAAGACAACGGGATTGGACATCAGCTTTAACTACACAAATATTAAAGTCGCCCTTTAATATAATGAACTAGCTGTGCCCCGCGGTTTCACCAGCGTATATCACGCGTCTGCGCCTTGCGACATGCGAACTTCGAGAGAGAGATCACGACGGACGGTTGCTGAATTAACAAAGATTTAAAAATTGAAATATGTTACTAAAATTACATGGTTAACGTAATTGGTGGTTATGCATGGTTCAGGTACTGATACGAATAATGTGGCCTAGTTTGTACCGGCGTTACTATTTCACATTTTAACATGAAAAATTAGTTATTGTGACATAACTGTAATAGTTAAACATATGGTATGGCAGACTTTTTTGTAGATATTGATATCTTCTATAAAACTGAAGTACACTACTTTGCTCTATTATCAATAGTTTCCGCAGCGTACGCTATATAAGGATTCTTTTTGGTACTTTTTTCACACCTTGGGTTACATTAATGAAGTTTTCATACGGATCCCTAACTTTTTGAAAATATTATATAGCTTATGTTCATCAGGGATAATGTAGAATTCTAATGGTGAAAGAATTTTTCAAATCGGTCCAGTAGTTTCGGAGTCTATTCAATTCAAACAAACAAACAAATCTTTCCTATTTATAATAGTAATAATATAGTGTAGAAGTGTAGATGTAGATGTAGAAATGTAGATATGCTCTTTAAGGAGACTATCCAAAGTTACAAAATAATCTAGTATAGAAGCAGACCTCTAAAAACACTATTAAGTAATTTGGTGTGCGTCACGAGAAATTCAATTAACACAGTTCGTCTTCGATTGACTCAGTAAAAGAACAATAGAAAATTAAGTATGAGAACAAAGATTAACAGCAACGTCACCACCATGCATACTCCGATCATTGCAAGTGAAATCCTGGATAGAATAGGATATAGCTTTTTTAAAATGTGTATCCTGCGCAATATCTATTTATATACATATATACAAAATAGGATGTCTTGAATGACTGACTCTATCAACGCACAGTCCAAACCGTTTAACGAAGAAACTGAAATTTGGACAGTGCCTGCCTTTTATAACGTAAGGATTCACTAAAAAGGATTTTGGATAAATCAACCCCTTAAGGGGGTGTAATAGCATGTTACAGTTTGTATGAAATTTTTATTTTACGGTGCAATTTACCTCAAACTTATCAAGCATATTCTTTATATCAAATAAATTAGTTCCGATTTAGATTTATTACAACAAGGCTAGAGGCTGTTTAAATTTGTATGGAGAATAAATTATAAATGGTCATTTATAAACTTGGGGCAAATACTCTTAATAATTCTTATTAAAAATAATGAAGTATCGATTTTTTTTTATTTACTTTTGAGGTATTAAAACGGCCTTCCTTTGCGGGCGGGTGCGGTGAAAAGTTTGTATGAAAAATCTTGTTTAAAGACGCGCAGCTCACACCGCTGGACGTAAAAAGCTGAGCACAAAAAAGTACAATTACTTTTGGATTAAAACAATGAAATTGGTACGCATTTTTCGATTTTTCGAAAATATAAATATAAATTATATTATCGTCATATAGGATATAATATTTTCGTGGGAAAAAATGGCTTTCTAATTTGCGTGGTTGTGAGGATGTACTTAGATCGAAATTATGGTAATTATGGACAACATATATTTTCGAACTTCAAAAACTGCCAGTATTCACTCTTAACCCTTAAATGCATAGAATATTTATGACTATGAATTTAAAAATAAAAAAATTATGCATGATGCAGAAAAAGTTTCTTTATTATATAAAAAAATGTTAAAATAGTTGTAGTAATTTATTTTTTCATATAATATATTATATATCATGCGATGGATTTTTCCATCACTATGCACTTACAGTTAATATACATATAGGTAATTGCCATATTTGATATTAGGTAGTGTGAAACCTAGTAAAACAGTTATTATTTTTGTTTAGGCATAAATTTATGCCACATTTGGCACAGCTTATGGTGGTGTATCCTGTACAATGTGGATACTTACAACGAAGCGACACACCAACATTTGGCCAGTGCCCTAGACCATCCATCCGTATATCCAATGGAGGGATTGGTTTTGATTGTAACCTCTTCTTCTTAGCTTGCAACTCCTGCTCCAGGCTGGAAGAGCTAGGCCGACCTCTTTTATTTTCGTTTGTGCCTGAGTTACATAAAACATAGGCCAGCTCGTTTCTGAACTCACCTAAGTTTAAAATGTTCTTTTTTGTAACATTTTCTTTTATTGCATTATTTTTATATATAATCCAGGAGTTGATAACAGCCAGATCAAACAAATGGAAAAATATACGAATATACCATTTACGAGATTTTACTCTTATGTGATATCTACCCAAGAAACTATCTAACAAGTCAACACCCCCCATATGACTGTTATATTCTGTAATGGACTTTGGACACAATATATCAACTCTTTCCCTCGTCTTTTTATCAAACCTTTTGACGGTTGAAACAGGCTCTGTTCCTACGTAACTTGATAACATAGTCACTATTTTATTGTCCTTCCATGCTATGCAAGCTAAATCAACTCCCTCATATGACGCTGTTCTTTCTTCATAAGTACCCCTAGGGGTATTTTTTTTCATCATCTCTTTTTTGTCTGGTAGCTTGTTATTAGGAATTCTGTTTTGTTGAATTGTGCCAAGGCAATGTATTCCTTGCTTAGCCAAATAGATAACTAATGGCACAGATGTATAGAAATTATCAAAGAAGATAATATGGTTGACCATTCGTGGAACATCTCTGGTTAAGCGAAGCACAATGTTATTTGTAGAACCTAAGTCAGGCTCACCTTCAGGTCTTGTCGAAATGTCTTGGCCAGAATAAATTTCAAATTTGTAGGCAAATCCAAAAACACTACATAAAACATACAACTTAAATCCCCACTTATGGGGCTTATTTGGTAGATATTGTTTTAGATAATGTCCCACTTTGGTGGCACACATTTGTTCATCAATTGATAGTCTTTGATGTTTTTTTACACTGGAAAAGGTTTGATTTAGACTATCAATAATTGGTCTCACCTTATATAAGCGGTCATGTCCTGGTTGGTTAACTGGTATATATTTGTCATTATCATTGAAATGGATATATTTTTTGATCTTTTCAAATGTATTCACATTCATAGTTTGCTTTATAGGTTCAAATCCAAAACGCCTTGACCAGTACTTGCGTGTGCTGGGGAAATGCTGAACAGACATGTAAAGCAGAATGCCTAAAAACTTTTTCAGGTCATAATGAGACAAATTAAATCTATTTTCAGGATTTAATTGGGTGGCATATAGATTAGTTTCTGATATTATTTTGTTACAAAGTTCAGTTGTAAAAAAGTAGTTAAAGCATTGATATGGTGTTTTTAGGGCTGTTATTTCAGTACCTAGATCAGTGCTTCCTTCAAATTCAACATTTGACTCAGAAAACTGAAGTGTACTCTTCTTCCAAATCAGCTTCCTCTTGTCTAACACCCAAGTCGAACAAGCAGAGTTTACTCCTGCTTTAGATGCCACAGTTTCTTGAATCAGAGGGGGATCATGCACATCAACTTGTTCTTCATGTAAAGTAGGTTCATTTTCCAGATTATCATCATCCTCTACGTCTTGCAGCGGTTCATTTCTATTGGTGTAAAAGATACTTTCCTCATTATCTTCCGTATCAGACATTTCCATGCCATCTTCTGACAAATATCCTCCTTCCAGAGCAGACAAGTACTCTTCAATGTCTCTATCATTGATTATTCTTGATCTTGGAAAAGACATTTTTGCTGAAATATTACATAAAAATCATTATAAACTTGAGATAAACTATAAAAGAATAATTGTGCTGAAAAGTTAGGTTTCCATACATCGAGAACTACGACTAATGCATATTGATGGAAATTTCCATCATAAACAAAAAGACCCAGAATACAACTAAAAACTATGATTCTTCTAAAACAAATTGCCTAGGTATTGAAAACTTACCTTATTTTATGAAATAATAATTTTTTCAATAATTACTTGTTCGTATAAGTTGACAAACTAACAATCAGAAACACCACAAAACACAAGTAGTTATCGTTTCACTTGAACAGATGATTGACCATGACAGTTGACATTGACAGTTTTTTTTTTCGTTCAAAAATGTTGCCTAAACATCGATGTTCATATACATGTCCGTAAATAAATTCATTCGGATCACAGACTAAAAATAAAGACAAAAATTCTTAACGATGGAAATTTCCATCACTATGAAATTAAGGGTTAAAATGTAAATCGATAAAAATTTGTATGTATGCTTAAGATAGCAAACTAAGAAACAAGTGTTTCAGTATTTTGGCAATACTATACTTAAAATTAAAATTAAGGATAAATATTCTTTAAAATTCTAGCATGTTTTAATTAAATCTTTGACAACTCTATGATATATTATGAGAAACTTAGTAACACGTATTTAAGGATTATCCGACATTTCACCACTAACGGTAAAATAGGGGATCCAAGCTATTATAAAATTGTAAACTATTTTGATGCGGTTTTAAAGAGCAATGGCAGACTTTCATACATAAAATTAGTTGAGAAGGAATGGTAGCGTCTATATATCAAAAATATCTTAAAATGTTAATCGTCACTCCTATAATAAATCTGTCAAAGAATTTTGTCCTGAGAAGGCGTCAAAAAAAGATATTTAGATTTGAACCTTTTTAGGTTATGACTTATGTCACTTGGAAAAAGTCATGCTTCCTGTAGTTGTTTGATGTTAGCTTTATACATAATACATAATTGAGAGTTTTTAGATTATTGTATCTCTATAATATATTTGCATACTATAAATGTATTTTTCTGGCATGGCTCCAGGGCCTTTGTGTCATCGTGACATTCTCAAAAGGCCTAGAACCCAGAGCCGTAAAGCCAGTAACAAAAGCATTGACATTTTGTTTTAGCTAGTGTTGCCATAACATTAAATGGAATTGTTACATAATACTATGAGTGAGATAATGTATTATTGTAGGAAGTTCTTTGTAAGAGACTTATTCTCAACCATATTAATTTTATTTTTATTATTACTGATAGTATATTTATTACTAATAATATCTTAAAATAAAAATATTTTGTGTGTTGTGTTGGTAGTCTTACAAAGTGTATACGAAAATAGTATGAATATATTAAATGGCAACAGTTGAATAGACTAAAATGATTTAAGTGGAGAGTTTTGGCGGGAAATTGACCGGCGGCGGTTTGCTGCTCCTGTATTATTGTTTAAATAATGGTTTGAAGTGGACTTTGATATGTAAAAGTGTTGCGATTTTGTGTATTAAGTGTCTACGCATGTGAACTATTAGTGGAAACAGTGAAACAAGTGCTCTGATGGTGATGGATTCTCAAGATAAGCTGTTTGTTTGCATAGGCACCTTTAGATACCATCGCCAACTATCAGCTGTCTGCTGGATCAAGTTGCCGCCAAAATCTCCCAAGAACTGCACAATGTGACGCATCAACATATTGTGAAGCAGTATACTATGAAGGAGTGGGGAAATTACAATAAACCGAATAAAAATACTTAAGACTTGGCCTAAAGGTCTAGATACCAGGCCATAAACTCCAAAAAAAATAAAAAAATGATTTAAGTCATTTGATATTCCCAAAAATGTTTGCTTTTTTCTGTGGCTTTAATTAAAATACATTTTTGTTTGAAAAATCATAGAAAAATAATAAAATTCCTTTTATTTATAACTTATTTCTAGACGCGATAATTTTTGTCAACTATATTTCTGCCATTGTCCTTTATTAATATATTCTTAAATGTACGCCATTATACTTTGAAACAAAAACAAAATTAACTAAATAAAAAAAAATGTAGGCGGTCTTATCGCTTTGGAAGCGATTTCTCCCAGAAAGCCATACCACACAAAGAATTCTTCACAACGAATGGCTAGGGGGGAGGTGTACATAAATAAATTAAAAAAAAAAAACAAGATACGAAGTATGATAGGAATTATGAGTTCCATGTAATAAACTTTGATTAGATTTTTTAAGAAAAAAAAAGGATTGATCAAGGTGAATATTTAGAAGGAAGGAGTTTCACAACCGGAAAGGCGGATTATTGTACGGGAGTAAAAAAGGCAGATTACTATCCGAAAATTGAAAAGATAGAATGATCACTCTCTGACAGCAAACGTGCGAGTTTAAACCTAGTTACAACGTTGCTAATGTTCATAATACTTTGCACGCCTCGGATACATGACCTTCGTTAAATTAGCCTAGCGATTAAATCGTCGATAAAAAATTTATGCGGCGCCCGTATTACTTCGAAATGCACCTTACGTCCGCGTGCGAATGTTTGTATCACTTAGACCGTTACACGCCTTTGTTAAGGCCGCTCCTATATATATCTTATATAAATTTGATCAAGATCTAACCAGTAGTTTTGGAGTTGTCATTAATAATGTGTATTATAATGCGTATTAATATTGAAGTCAGTTGTACAAAATATTTTACTTCATTACTTGTCTCTCTTCATCTCTTTTTAAAAACGTTAATTCCACACTAGGATTTCTCCTGTATCGCGGGGGCAGTTTACATACATAGATTTCACAAGGACAAACATCCAGACCGAAAACAATTATTTGTAGGTCATACAAATACTTGTTCCGTGCGGGTTTCGAACCCGCGGCTATTAGTGCTACAAATCATTGCTAAACCACTGCGCCACGAAGCGGTCACTTGTCTGTTTCACATTTTTGCTTTTTACAAACATGCGACACGCGACAACATTGTTAATGAAAAGTGGCAATGAAAGGTGCTGCTATTTTCAATATCTTTCTTTTATCAACCAAGTAAGTGTTTAACTATATATATATATATATATATATATATATATATATATATGTATTATTATTATAGTTCTAAACATTGTATATGATCTGATCTTACATTAGTAGGATGTCACTAGTACTGGAAAGTCTATTTATACCGAACATTTTTTTTTTAAGTAGACAACTCCTCAAACGTAAGATGTTTGTCACCTAATATTCTAGTTGCGTGGTACTTAGCAGACTTGACACCTGCCTCCCAAAGCCCGCCAAAATGCGGGGAATGCTCGTACGGAGGAGAAAACTTAAATTGTATGCCTTCATCGGCCGTGAAATTTGAAAAAAATAGTAATTTCATTATTTGCACCGACAAAATTTTTACCATTGTCACAATATAATTTAAGAGGCTTTCCTCTTCGGGATATAAAACGTCTTAAACATAGTATAAAAATATCGGTGGTTAGATCGCTTGCTACTTTGAGATGCATGGCTTTTGTAGCGAAACATATAAATAAACTTAAATAACATTTTGTATTTTGCAACCGCGACCTTTACGGTCAGTAATAAAAAAAAGGCCCGGAAAAGTCCACACCGCTTACGTGAAAAGGAAGATTTGGAGTATCTCTAGTAGAGGGGCCATTGCTGGTAGTAGCCACTTCACCCGGTTTGGAAATAAAGTAACCACCAAATCCTCTACAAATTGAAAATGTTTGTGCTATTTAGTTTATAAAGCCCATAAAGGGCTGATTTAATCGTGATATAAAAGTTATCCATGAATTAATTATAACCTGACTGAATATAAAAGTGAAACCCTCGAATTATATTATTCATACAACTGTAATCCTTATTTTTCAAGTTTCATTTCATGCCATTAATGACTTTCATAATTAGTCTTTAGTAGTTTTGCAACATAACAAGTGTAAACATTTTAAATATTGTACAATCGACTTCAATATTAATAAAATGAGAACATCATAAATGTAGTCGAAGTCAATTAAATAGGCAAACCGACGCTTGAAAGGCAATAATTACGAAGCTACATGTTGGTAACTTTACACTAGAGAAATTTAAACTTTTTCTTCGGATAAAAAAATCGTAAAGAATCGCCTATTCGTCATAATTTTTCGATTCCAACAAATATGAGATGCAAATTAAAGGCTTAGTAAACTGGCATTTAAAGATTATGAATTTTATCAATATTTTATGAAATATTCTCGGTTAGTAATAATTTCATTCATTTCATTTCACAAACAGGTAAAATTTACTTATTGACATCAACATTTTACTACAAACAAGTAAAATAAACTAAGCCTCATTATTTTATAATTGTGTTTGAAGAAAAATGACGCATCCAAAAGTAATGTGTGTTTAACATATAGGTAAAGTGATCTAAATATAAATTAAAAAACTTTTCTGCCAGACAATTTAAATCATAGTACAAATTAAATAAGGTTAGTGTAGGATTTTTTGAACAAGTAACAATGAATTAAGGTTTTACTACACAAAATCAAGGACTTTCGGACAAAGATTTTCGACAGATATCTGCATCATCATCATCATTACAGCCCTTGTAGTAATATACAATCACCCACTACTGAGTATGGGCCTTATCAGAATGAATGATGAATTAGAGCATAATCCACAACGCTGTTCTAGTGCGGGTTGATGGAGATTTTGCCAGTGACTAACCCTTGTTAATGACGTCTATATAGACTCCTAAAATACGAATATAGCAGACAAATCTCTCGCAAAGTGGATAACTGAATGTGGGCTGTCGTTAAATATTTAAGGTAGCTTAAATCAACTATTATAATTACTTTTATACTAATACTACTAAAAGAAGTAATTTCAAAATTAGTATTGGTATGTAAAACACAAATTCAACTAAGAAGAAAATTGCTATCAAGTTTTTAAAATAGATACAAGTTTGAGATCTCAAAAAATATTCTAAAACTACAAAAATGTTTCACAATCAAAACAGTACGAGTGAAAATATTTTGGTAAACTATCAATTAAGCAACACAAATAAAATCAAGTCCTAAATATTTAAAACTTTAGTTACTACTTATTAGGTATATTTGACAGAGACTTACATTAGATATTTATATGTTCTGTTTCGATGAAGTGTTTAAGTATAAATTCAGTCGAATAAATTTAATTTAATACTAAGCGACTTATCACACATATCCTCATTGCTCTTTTCGTGACTTAAAGGAGCTAACGGCAAATAGAAAAATACAATTCTAAAAGACGCTACAACAAGGGAAGGTTGTTTTTGTTTCTGGTTCTGTTAATAGTATTGTCTTCTTTGCAGCATGTTTGGGTTTTATAAGTTATATAAAAAGTTAAGCAAAAATTTAAAAGCTAAGTCTACAAAATTCGAAAAACGGAAAAACCAAAAACCAAAAATTATAATTGGTGTAACGTAAAAATATCATCTTCAGCTGAATCACTTATCTGTTAAACTATCTTCAAATGAATCATCATCACATTCCCTTATAAATCAACTGCCTTTTTTACTTATTGTAGGAGTACCAGTGAGTGCTTACCTACAACGACACCTTCTGGTAAGCGGTGATGAAGCTCTAGATGGTTAACCCCAACGTCTTAGCGTAACAAAAGCACTCCAGCTTTAAGTACAAAAACCAATAAATTATTATGATTCCAAGGAATACCACAAAACGCGGTGTTGTACCACCTTCCTTCGACTTTATGCATGTCTTACCAAGTCGTTACTCCATGTATTTAAAACCTTTTTTTCCATCGGTATTCGGTAATCCGAGCTACATGGCCGGCCCATAGTCATTTCAGCTTACTGATCCGTTAGACTATGTCGGTTACTCAGGTTCTGCCCCGAATTTCTATGTTATGACTTTTGTACGTCCTACTGCTTTACAGAGACCTCTCATTTCTTAAAGGGTTCTTGAAGCAATTAGACTGCTGCGCTAATTCAGTGCGCGCTGACGGTTATATTATCATATTCTTGAAATCTTATTCTTCAGATATATTAGTAAATCTACCGACTTCAAAAAGGAGACGGTACTCAATTCGCCTGTATGTTTTTTTATGTGTGTTACCTTATAACTTCCATACGTACTGAGTAGTTGCTTAGTAAACACGTATCTATTTAGCTTCGCCTATAAGTCGTTAATACAAGTGCAAAATCGTCAATATTTGATGTGTGGCAGACACCATTTTGTGAGTGAACTTATAACCTATTTTATTGTGAAAAATCTTGCATAACAGTTCTAGTATCGTGAAGTAATCTTGTTAAAACTATCTCAACATTACAAAATCTGCGGATAATTATAAAGTGTCGGTGATTTTTGTACACAAGTAAACAATTTATGTAAACAACAACAACGAGTATGCGTCTTCTCGGGTTATTGTTTTTTTTTAACTGACTAAAAAAAAAAAATTTCAATTCTTTTAATTGACCTTGTTGGTGGTATCGGACATTATATAAAATTTATTATTAGAAAAGTAAAATTATAGTATAAGTACGATTAACGCCTACCAATTGGCATTCAGCAACTTTTAAATGGGGAGGAGTTGAGTCTTGTGGATACCACTGTTTTTCTCGGTATTACTATTGACGCGAAACTTCAATGGGGCCCCCATATATCTAAATTAGCAAGCAGACTTAGTTCTGCAGCATATGCTGTAAGAAAGATTAGAAGTCTCACAGATGTTGAGACAGCTAGGTTAGTGTATTTTAGTTACTTTCATAGCGTAATGTCTTATGGAATTTTGCTATGGGGTAATGCGACTGATATTGAAGCTATATTTGTTTTGCAAAAGAGAGCCGTACGGGCGATTTATAATCTAAATTGTAAAGAGTCCCTTAGAGAAAAATTTAAAGAAATAAACATATTAACTTTGGCATCGCAATATATTTATGAAAATGTAATGTATGTACATAAAAACATAAATAGCTTTAATAAGAATAAGGATGTTCATACCTTAAACACTAGGAACAAACATAAGCTTGTAATGCCACTTACAAGACTCCACAGAATTAGTAATTCATTTATGGGGCAATGTATACGCTTTTACAACAGAATCCCAGAACATGTTCAAAGTTTGTCAATAAACAAGTTTAAAAGTTTTATTAAAGAAAAACTGTACAAAAAGGGTTATTATAATATCAAGGAATACATGAGTGAAAATAACCCCTGGGAATAAGGTGATCGCCACCATGCTGGTTCTATGAAAATTCATTTAAAATTGTATAATCAAAATTATTGTTAAGTGAAATTATGTTTAAAAAAAAAAGTCCCGCTGGGTTTCTTGCTGGTTCTTCCCAGGACAGAGGTATTTTCCGAACCAGTGGTAAATAAAATAATGACTTTCAATAAGTATTATGTAATAATCCATATTGAATAAAAATCATTCTATTCTATTCTATTCTATTTGCAGTAAAGTGTATTTTGTTGCAAACCTCAGTGATAAACAATAGTATAATGTCTACCGACAACAATGATTGGGGATGCTGTGGTGATAACCCTGACACAGAAGAGTACATTAAGTGCCAGAAATGCTCAAAAAAGTTTCATGTGGCCTGTCTCAGCTCTCCCTCCGTAATAAAACCAAGTGAGCTTTCGACATGGGAATGTCCTCTATGTACCAGCCTACGACCCAAAACTGGGCATAACGACAACACGCCGGTGCGATTTAACCCTAATGTCACGGTACGGGCTTTTAAAAGACAGGCACTGCAGTCACCTCCAATAATAGGAGCGTCGGCTGATGAAGTTAGAGGTATCATGCAGGAGTATTGTAAGAGCATTACATCTAAAATCGATTCCCTAACTATTTCCATTAGTTCTGAAATAAAATCAGTTAAGGAGGAGATGCTGGAAATTAGGAGCTCTATGGATTTCATGAATTCCAAATATGAATTGTTGATCAAAGACCACAAAGAAACTAAACAGGCGATGGTTGATTTCCAAAAAGAAAACAGTGCTCTAAAGACCAATGTTAAGGACCTCACGGTGCGAATTAATACCCTTGAACAGAACGCACGAGCTATGAATGTAGAAATACAGTGCATTCCTGAGAAAAAAAATGAAAACTTAATGCAAGTAGTGACCCGACTGGGTACTGTACTTAAGTGTAATGTTAAAAACGAAGATGTTATCAACTGTACACGTATCGCCAAGATCAACCCTAATAGTACGCGACCAAAATCAATTGTAGCCCAATTCGCCAATAAAAAGATTCGTGATGAGTTTTTAGCAGCATCCATAAATTTCAACCGAAAAAAGGCAATGCAGGATAAGCTTAATAGCTCGCATCTGGGATTCAACGGTAAAAAATCTCCAATATTCATTGTGGATCACTTGTCCCCCATGAATAAATCGCTTCATGCCGCAGCTAGAAAGATTGGTAAAGAAAAAGGATACAAACATGTGTGGGTTAGGAACGGGCGTATTTTTATGAGAAAAACTGATAATTCCGACTATATGCTTATCAGAGATATGGACTCGTTAAATTGTATTAAGTAGTTGTAATGATAACGATTATGTTAATTTAATACAAGTAATTGGATAAAAATCTATAAAATTCACTTCTATATCTATATATTATCAAAATGTTCGAGGGTTGCGCACTAAAACCCACATATTTTTACAAAATCTGCTTATTTCAAATTATGATGTTATTGTTCTAACAGAGACCTGGCTGAATAGTAAAATACTTGACTCTGAACTTTTTGGTGAGGGATATGCCGTATACAGAAGGGACAGAGAAATGTCCGGCTTTAACGTGAAAAAAGAGGGGGGTGGGGCACTAATTGCAATTTCTAAACGTTTAAATTCGAAGCGTATGCTGAACTGGGAAAGCGAATGTGAGGATGTTTGGGTTGTAATTGATGGTTCTCAGTCACTAGCTCTGTGTGCGGTATATCTGCCACCCCCGGTTCAAACATCAATGCTAAAACATTTTATCGATAACTTTAACCATGTTTCCGAACTATTTAATTCACATGTCTGTGTACTTGGCGACTTTAATTTGCCGACCTTAGACTGGAATTTGGTCGGGAGTCCATCTTAAAACTTATCATCACTGCACCAGTATTTCATTGATTTCGTCAATGTAAATAATTTAACACAACATAGCTCTATAACAAACAATATGGATAGATCTCTCGATTTGGTCTTGGCCAATACATCATCCTGCGTGGTTGCTGAGGCCGTAGACATTTTGTGTCCTATTGACCCACTACATCCACCTCTCTCTATAGAACTCTCTCTATTAGAGAGGCCAAAATTACAGTCCAATGCTGTGAGTAGGTTTAACTTTCATAAAGCAGATTACGTTGCTATTAATGACTATTTAGCTGAAGTTGATTGGAAGTCTCTTTTTTATGGGAACAGTGATGTAAATATGAAACTTGAATTATTCTTGGAGGTTGTTAACAAAGTCATTCATAAATTTGTACCAATTGTCAAACCAAAAACTAACAAATATCCTCCCTGGTTTAGTAAGGACTTGATTAGTCGCTTACGAGAGAAAAATAGGGTTAGAATAAGGTACAGAAAATACAGGCACCCCCTGGACAGGATATCATATCGTCTATTGACCGACCGTTGCAAAAAATTAGCTTCTGAATGCTACAACGCATATATTCGTAAAATTGAGGACGGAATTTTAACGAACCCGAAACTGTTCTGGTCTTATATTAAATCCAAACGTGGTGGCTCTGGAACATATCCAGCTACGATGACGGACGGTAATACAGTAATACAAAACGGTAATGACATATGCAACAGCTTTGCATCTTACTTCTTCTCTACTACCTCAAATCTTGGTGTCCCATGTGACATAAATACTGACGAGAACATTTTTAGTACATCAGTGGGGGGAGCAATCGATTGTTTTTCAACTCTAAATCTTTCCCGCAAGCAAATTTACAAAAAATTAGTCAATATGATGTAACGAAGGGCACTGGGAGTGATAATATTTCACCATTGTTTATTTCACGATGTGCGTCATGCCTGGTGGAGCCTTTATTTATTATCTTTAATAACTCATTAAGTTCTGGGGTTTTTCCCAAAGCTTGGAAGGTTTCTAAAGTGGTGCCAATTTATAAGGCAGGTGATGCTCAGATCATTAGTAACTACAGGCCTATTTCCATATTGTCCTCATTAGCTAAAGTATTCGAGTCTCTAGTCTGCCCTATTCTTCAAGCGTACTTCGACAAGTATTTAAACGACAACCAGCACGGCTTCACAAAAGGTAGGTCTACTAATACTAATTTAGTTACATATGTGGAAGACATTGTAAGTCGCATTGATGGCAATAAACAAGTAGACGCAATATATGTATACAGACTTCAGCAAAGCCTTTGATAGAGTAATCCATCGACGGCTTCTGGCAAAACTATCTGCATACGGAATAGGGGGTTCTGTTCTAGCTTGGTTCGAATCGTATCTAAGTGAACGCTCTTTCTATGTAGTCGTTAATGGTTTTAGCTCAGAGCTACGAGATATCACTTCTGGTGTTCCGCAAGGTTCACACCTAGGCCCTATTCTCTTCAATATCTTCGTAAACGATATACCTAATTATATGCAATACTCATCCCCTTCGATGTTCGCAGATGACCTAAAAATTTGGAAAATCATTGAAACACAAGATGATGTTTTGCATTTACAAAAAGATCTTCACGCGCTAGTGAAATGGTGTCAGACGAATGGAATGGAGCTCAATATCAATAAATGTGTTCACATTAAATTCACTAGGAAATTGAATCCTATTCCATCCATCTACAGCATCAATGGGATTCGATTAGGAGAAAGAGCAGTAGAAAGGGATCTGGGGGTGCTTATGGATAATAAAATGACATTTGTCCCACATATTGACTACATCATAGGCAGGGCGTCCAAGATGTTGGGTTTTATTATCAGGAACGCTAGGGTATTCAAACGTCATTCCTCAAAAATTGCGCTATACAATAGCTTGGTTAGATCGATCCTTGAGTATGGAAGTGTAGTCTGGCGTCCACATTATGCTACTCACACACTTCGTATTGAACGCATTCAAAAACGATTAATAAAACACTTGGTGTTCTCACACTTCTGGCATAAAAGATTTAGCCCCTACAAGGACCTACTAGACTTTCTAAAGATGCAGAGCTTGGACAACCGCAGGGATATACTTGACTTATCCTTCTTTTTCAAGATAATAAGATATCAGTTGCATTGTCCTGCACTCCTGATGAAATTTAACTTTAAAGTTCCATCACGAATGCCAATCGTGCCTCTCGTCCATTTCGCAAAACAGTTTTGGGAGCCAATTCACCGGTTTCCAGAATTTCCCAACTATATAATAAGTGCGGTGAGTCAATAGATGTTAATGTTATGTCTCTAGCTAAGTTTAAGGCCACAGTAAACCATACACTATTTAAGTAACTAGGTGTAAGTCATTGTTTCATATACCTACATAATATTATTTTGTTCTATTCTAGGTTTTTGTATTTAAAAAAATGCAAAAACTTATAATGGAGCGGAGCAGGATGATTTTATGTAGGTGTATACATATGCATAATATTATTTTGTTCTGTTCTGAGTTTTTGTATTTTTTTTTGTTGTTTTTCACTAGGTAACTTTTTAGTAACTTGAAGCATATGGTGTATACCTTTAATTGATTGTACAATTAGTATATAAGTGGATGTGTATTTACTATTTCTGCATTGTTGTAACAATCGTTGGTGTACTTAAATAAATAAATAAATAAACTTTTTTCTGGGTGAAGCGATTTCGATGATTGTTTTTTTTATATGAAAGCTGATGCTTTTCATGTGGTTTTTATAAATTTGATCAAAGTCTGACCAATATTTTTTGAGTTATTCTTAATAATTTATATTGAAGTCGTTTGTACAAAATTTTAATTATAAATTATGTGTACCAATTTGCAGAATTTGTACAGCCAGTAAAAGGGAAATGAATTGTATCTTTTTCTTATAAGGAATCGAAATAGGGTTACTCGCGTACTCAAAAATTTACTACAAGCGCAGTGTCTAACTGAACGATCACGGCTCAAACGAGTAATGTGACCTGTAAATAGACAGCGGTTTCATAATTATGTGCGTTGCATCTAAGACGATGTATTCAATTCCGATCTTGTGATGGGTTTAATAAATTTAAAATAGCAAACAACTTAGTAATAATGAACATTTATTTGAGAAAATTTGCCGTAATCGTCACGTTTAGTAGACAAATTGGCGATCGCATTACCTACAGTTTTTACTTATTATAAGCCAGTGATTGACCACAGTCCCACTTTGTGGTAAGTGGTGATGCAGCCTTAAATGGTAAATCGCATTGTATTAGCTTAACAAAAGCCTATATACTATTTTCTTAAAGACGCCCAGATTGTATTCGGACGGAAAGATAGATGCCGGCAAATTATTCCACTTCTTTGCTGTAAACATTACAAAACCATCGAAGCAAACCTTTTGGTTCTAATGCGTATTCCATGCATGCGCATCCATCGACAACAAAGGGGTGAAGAAGACCCGCCAATCGCCTGGTCGTCTGATGGTGGAAAGGATAGGGAAAAATTACAGCATGTAATTCTTGCGCACACTCACCGAAATACATCCTATAGAATACCGAGAGGTTGGCTACTCTGCGCCTGTGCTCAAAGCTGACAAGGTTGGTTTCAACCAAACCAAGGTCACCAATGAGCCTCTTAGCACGTCTCTCCACTGAGTCCAACGCTGGCAGGCATTTTGCAGCACCAGTCCATATGTGACAGCAGTACTCTATGCACAACCGAACTTGCGCTTTATTTTTTTTTTTATATTTTATTAAGGTAAGACTTTATATAAGGTAAGAAGCTGCCCCGGCGTGAAGTACCGCTTCACCCTTGCAAGGACATCAAGTTTCCTTCGCTTTAGCTCTGGACTCAAAGAGCCGCACATAGATGAGGTTCGGAGAAAATTCAACCCCTAACAACTGAAGGCGGTCAGTCCAAGGATACATTTTGGAAAGTAGGAGCCAGGGTGAGCGGGCTCCTTTTAGCGGTGAAAAGACAAGCTTGTGTTTTAGAGGCGTTGAGTCTCACGAGATTGGCATTGCCGCATTCGAAGACTGCCTGTAGAGTGAGATTCACACGTTCAACCATACTTTTTCTAGTCGCCACAGAATCGGATGAGCAGCCATTAACGATGACCCGGAGAAACCGTTCACTCAGAAAGTCCTTAGTCAAGAAGAGTAAGTGTGGCTTGTCAGTCTCAAGGTGGTAGCGGACTGAATTGAGATTACAGTGCAGACCTCGGATGTTTTTGAGTTGCACTTTGATGGCGAGGGATTGCATAAGTGCTTATTCGCTGCACTTATGCATTCCCTCTCCATAAAAGCTGTCTGGACATTTTACATTTAATGCATACGAAGTATTATATCACCTTACATGGGATGCCATGAGCACTTCCTAAGATTTTTCAATAGGTTACTATTTTGACACTTGTGTGACTATTATGGCTGTCAAAAGCAATTAATTCTACAGTGTGAGTCACCATATAGTAGTGGCTTGAGATAATGTAATACAACATCTTGTCTACTATGACACTATGTGATGTAACCGAGGAAAAGTAGAGTACACAAAAACCGATTTATCTATGGTCTATGACTACATTATCGTTCTATTCGCTCTACTTGTGTGCCTCGTTGGTCTAGTGATCTTAAGCACGACTGCTAGACATGTGACCCCTAGTTCAAATCCTGAATCGGACCACAAGAATCAGTTACTCAAGAATTTCTCAGTGAAAAATTCAAGGATCAGTCCGGAGTCAGAAAGTTGACAGTATTTTACAGCCATGCTTCGAAAAGCACGTAAAGCAGTTGGTTCTGCTCCTGATCTCTCTCCGGTCGTGCAGGATTGCCATCCCATTAAATTATGAGAGTAAGGAAACAGAGGATGCACTTATTCTTGCGCACACACTCATGAACTATGATTCTATCCTGCTAATTATATTGCTAATGGTCGTTGGGACTATCCACCGTGAACCACAGACCTGTCTGGTGGGTATTAATATCGTTCTATTACTATTCCATTTCTACAATTATTCCGGTCTCAGGTCTTGTCGTCTCCAAAAGATACAGATAATAATCTCGTATTTAAATTAATAAATGTTAGTAATAAGCGACATGACTTTTGTTTTGTCCGTGTTCATTTAAACACCTATCAGTTGTGAGACACTATTGAGGTCATTGAGCATGGTGCCGAGGTCCTCTGGTGATTCTGTCGTAATGACTATATCATCGACAAATAAAGATCGAATGATGTACTCGCTATTAATGTTGATACCATGTACTTTCAAAAGAGTTTCGGGGATATTACACCATTATGTCTTACACCACTCTGCAGTTTATAGGTTTCGTACTCAGTCCCGTACTTCATAGCCATCGTAGCCCTGCTGCACTTCAGCACTGTGATATACCGACAGTTGACTTTGTAACGTTCAAGGGACTGTAACAGTGCCCAAATTTTGACGGAATCAAACGCTTTTTTCTTAGCCCACATACACAAAATAAAGTGACGTATTGTACTAATCTATTTTCTCTATAATTTTCCAAGGGGTACTCGTATGTATATGGTCTATGATACTAAAGCCTTAATAAGAACTTTTACCAAAGAAATGAGTTACCCGCAACCAAAAATATGTTAAATCAAAAATACATCGTTTCTGTTATAAGAAAAGCTTATCTCCAAAACATAACAGGCAAACATTTTTTAAATAATTAATAATAATATAATGAAGGTACAGGACCGATGATGTTAAATGTAAATAATTTTATTTCGTTATAATTGGATGCAATTTGACAAAATTGTGGTTTAAACTGCTTTTGAGAGGATTACGATGAATAATTGTGTTTTCGCAAATACAGTTTTAAATGCAGTAGAATATTCATCGAAAGCTTTTAGTAGTTTCATCGCAGTTTAATCTTGTATTTTGTTGAATTTTTGTTTCCAAATATACGCGATACATGATAAAACCCTTATTTGATAAAAAAAAATCAAATAAGGTCAATAATCTTAGTAAACAAAACAAAATATAAAAATTAGTCCTGAACAATGAAGATTATTTATCACTTTTATAAATGTAGCATTAAATTATACGTCGTAATTATGCGTGACATTATAGCCATAGCAGGAAATGATACATTCATAGATTACTGTATAATATATACTAGAGAGATACATTAAAAGTAAAATAAATTTTGTCGTTGACTTGTCTACATTATATGGCTGGTATTTTATAAATAGGCTAGTAAGTTAGTAGTTAGTAAGCTAATAAAAAAAATTGAATTACTTCTTATCAAAATAACATAAAAAGTCATGGTAATGGGAAAAATTACATAAAAGTAGTTGGCTTTTTAATTAAAACTAATAACTAGTTCTGTTTTTCCACCATCATTGAAGTCTATGTAACACTAAATTTATAAAGGTGCCATAGCAATAAGTTTATTAGTGAAACCTTGAAAAATAATAATAGCTGATGATGAGATATTAACAAACATAACTAACTTGGATTTTAGATAACCTATAGGAAAATGGTCCTAATATGTGCAAAAACCGAAAATGGAAAATTTTATAAAGTTAATTATAATCTAAAAAAAAACCTTCATCAAAATGTTGTTTATATTCTTAAAACTAAATAACTTCAGGCAATTCAGGAATTTTGTTTACGTGGTAGAGACATACTGCAGCTATATTGTGGTTGTAGCATGAATGGGTGGGCTCAGCCAGGGAAGGCCCACGCTCTTACAGAATACCAGCGTAAGATGGTGTGTCTCGTATGGTGAGTGTAGAGCACCGGAGGCCCTTTTTTACTGGTAACGAGGCATTCCATCTTAGTCCTCACGGGTGACAAAGCATCTGCATTTTGATTCGTAATCGAGGATAGATGTAGATGTCTATGGACCACAGCAACCACTTACCATCAGGTGGACTGTGTGCCCGTTTGTCACCCTAATTCTATAAAAAAAATGTATGTAAATACATTTTACCAAATATACTGCTGGTGTTTAACGCTAAAAGTAAGCTATATTTAATTCCATAGATATTCTAGTTCATTTCGTGCACATCCTGTCAATAAAGAATCAATTAGAGACATTACCTAGGTATGTAATTTTATTTTATTTTCTCATTGATTAATGAAGGTAGATTACTGAAAAGTGTTTTTTTTAAATAACAATAGTCTATTGACGTATTTTGTATAATAAAGCGTCACGTTGACTTTGACGATAATCTATAATATAAAGATTAGTCACTAAATGTGTTGCTAAGCGCAAATCTCAAGAGCTTTCGCTAATTATTTTTTATAATATTCCGTGAAGCACGAAGATGGTTCTTACGGAGAGAAAAATTTAAAAAATTGCCCGAAATAGTATAAAAACAACACTTTTCTATATTCTCATACAAAAGATTCGTAATAATACATAAAAGTCAATTTGAACTTTAATACCATACCATAAAGTTTAAGTGTTAGTGGAGGGATTCTGCGAAGGCCAAACAATTGAGTGACTTTAGTATCGTATAAATATTAATGTCAATATTTGTCAAATAAATCCACGCGGGTGAAGTCGCGGTGAACAGCTAGTTTATTAATATAACCAAAAATAACTAAATATTTAATAAATAAAATACTTATTTACGTTACTATTATTTTGCTTAAAGTAGAAGAAATTTTAATGAAATATAGCTTTTAAGACTGTATTATTATGATACACGCCTGAAAAGTTAT